>JAVGWX010000016.1:36550447-36932947 GCA_036924085.1 Ariolimax columbianus | reverse complement strand
ATACGGGACATTCAGGAAAGATATGTTGATCACATACAATGTGACTGAGGACATTTTACATAGGTACTGCTGGCAAAGTGAAAGTGTTTATGGCCACTGTGAAAAGAGCATGTATAAAAATAACACACGGATTTGTCAGTCTTAGCTCGATGGCTGGAACGATTAGTCTTCTTGTTCCCATCGTCACTGTTGGATGCCTCTGATGACAAACTTTATGCTGCGGCTGAATGGTTAGCTAAAAAGTTTTACTGATCTTTTTCGCTTGCTTTTCCAACTCAGTTTTTGTAATTTCGCTCAACTTTCATTCGCATGTGTCAACGAAGCCGACCATCTTAGAAACATAATAACTTATACAAGCATATAGTTTCAGTCTAGCTAACGTGGTGAGGATTCAAGTAATCCCCGTATAAGTGAGCGTCATGCAGATGAAGGCCAAGCATAGCACAACAGTATGCATGATCTTGGCCCACCTTCATCAGCATGCTCGGGATTTGAGGAAAGCTACTGCAACCCGCCGCTTAACGAACTTTTCAGGGCGATCGACAAAATCACCATATTGATGATGGCATTGAACAACAGCAACTCATCGACTATTCTGTTCTGTCTTCTACATTCGATAATTTTTGCACTGCCTACATGTTGCTGCTGGGATTGCTAGTGACCACATGTGAACGATCATTTCCATATATAAATGTCGTAAAATAAAACTGCCTATTTAAAGAAGCATGTCTGAAGATTGGCTGAGCGACACGGCAATGCTGACAATAGAAAATGAACGTTCCAAAAAGTTAGAGACTTTAAATATTTGTGCATAATAGAAGACACACATCCAGTCGTTTGAGCGCTCCTCGCTTTACTCTACGTTAGATATCCGTTTCATTTGGCTATGGGATTTGCGTTAAATGCAATCGCGTGTTTTTATTTTTTTCGTTTAAAAAAACCGGAGCTTTGCACATGCTTCCCCCCCCCCCCCTTCCCCTCATAACGCTCGCAGCCAATCAATGCTGCACCACTAATGTGCGGAATGGATTCACAATAGTGATGATATGAAGAATAGTCTGCCACCGATTTATCGTCAACCTCCAAAGGGAATGTTCACATCTGCAGAGGGATGCAATTATTATAGGATCGTACTCGTGGTGATGACGTTGTTGTATGGGCCTATAGATCTGGGAATCGTGGTGATGGTGTAATAGTATCCGCCTACATATCTGGGAATCATGGTGATGGTGTTATAGTATGGGCCTATAGATCTGGGAATCGTGGTGATGGTGTTATTGTATGGGCCTATAAATCTGGGAATCGGCGTCAAAAGAACAGCCAGGATGGGGGTTCCCTCTGCTAACGTGAAACCTAAAGCTGTTTGTGAATGGTGCATGGAGGAAAACAGCCTTTAGCGAGAGAGGTATGGCTGTTGGTGAGTGGTGCATGGAGGAAAACAGCCTTTAGCGAGGGAGGTATGACTGTTGGTGAGTGGTGCATGGAGGAAAACAGCCTTTAGCGAGAGAGGTATGGCTGTTGGTGAGTGGTGCATAGAGGAAAACAGCCTTTAGCGAGAGAGGTATGGCTGTTGGTGAGTGGTGCATGGAGGAAAACAGCCTTTAGCGAGAGAGGTATGGCTGTTGGTGAGTGGTGCATAGAGGAAAACAGCCTTTAGCGAGAGAGGTATGACTGTTGGTGAGTGGTGCATGGAGGAAAACAGCCTTTAGCGAGAGAGGTATGGCTGTTGGTGAGTGGTGCATGGAGGAAAACAGCCTTTAGCGAGAGAGGTATGGCTGTTGGTGAGTGGTGCATAGCGGAAAACAGCCTTTAGCGAGAGAGGTATGACTGTTGGTGAGTGGTGCATGGAGGAAAACAGCCTTTAGCGAGAGAGGTATGACTGTTGGTGAGTGGTGCATGGAGGAAAACAGCCTTTAGCGAGAGAGGTATGACTGTTGGTGAGTGGTGCATGGAGGAAAACAGCCTTTAGCGAGAGAGGTATTACTGTTGGTGAGTGGTGCATGGAGGAAAACAGCCTTTAGCGAGAGAGGTATGACTGTTGGTGAGTGGTGCATAGAGGAAAACAGCCTTTAGCGAGAGAGGTATGACTGTTGGTGAGTGGTGCATAGAGGAAAACAGCCTTTAGCGAGAGAGGTATGACTGTTGGTGAGTGGTGCATAGAGGAAAACAGCCTTTAGCGAGAGAGGTATGACTGTTGGTGAGTGGTGCATAGAGGAAAACAGCCTTTAGCGAGAGAGGTATGACTGTTGGTGAGTGGTGCATAGAGGAAAACAGCCTTTAGCGAGAGAGGTATGACTGTTGGTGAGTGGTGCTTAGAGGAAAACAGCCTTTAGCGAGAGAGGTATGACTGTTGGTGAGTGGTGCATAGAGGAAAACAGCCTTTAGCGAGAGAGGTATGGCTGTTGGTGAGTGGTGCATAGAGGAAAACAGCCTTTAGCGAGAGAGGTATGGCTGTTGGTGAGTGGTGCATAGAGGAAAACAGCCTTTAGCGAGAGAGGTATGACTGTTGGTGAGTGGTGCATAGAGGAAAACAGCCTTTAGCGAGAGAGGTATGGCTGTTGGTGAGTGGTGCATAGAGGAAAACAGCCTTTAGCGAGAGAGGTATGGCTGTTGGTGAGTGGTGCATAGAGGAAAACAGCCTTTAGCGAGAGAGGTATGACTTTTGGTGAGTGGTGCATAGAGGAAAACAGCCTTTAGCGAGAGAGGTATGGCTGTTGGTGAGTGGTGCATAGAGGAAAACAGCCTTTAGCGAGAGATGTATGGCTGTTGGTGAGTGGTGCATGGAGGAAAACAGCCTTTAGCGAGAGAGGTATGACTGTTGGTGAGTGGTGCATAGAGGAAAACAGCCTTTAGCGAGAGATGTATGGCTGTTGGTGAGTGGTGCATGGAGGAAAACAGCCTTTAGCGAGAGAGGTATGACTGTTGGTGAGTGGTGCATAGAGGAAAACAGCCTTTAGCGAGAGATGTATGGCTGTTGGTGAGTGGTGCATAGAGGAAAACAGCCTTTAGCGAGAGAGGTATGACTGTTGGTGAGTGGTGCATGGAGGAAAACAGCCTTTAGCGAGAGAGGTATGACTGTTGGTGAGTGGTGCATAGAGGAAAACAGCCTTTAGCGAGAGAGGTATGACTGTTGGTGAGTGGTGCATGGAGGAAAACAGCCTTTAGCGAGAGAGGTATGACTGTTGGTGAGTGGTGCATGGAGGAAAACAGCCTTTAGCGAGAGAGGTATGACTGTTGGTGAGTGGTGCATAGAGGAAAACAGCCTTTAGCGAGAGATGTATGGCTGTTGGTGAGTGGTGCATGGAGGAAAACAGCCTTTAGCGAGAGAGGTATGACTGTTGGTGAGTGGTGCATAGAGGAAAACAGCCTTTAGCGAGAGATGTATGGCTGTTGGTGAGTGGTGCATAGAGGAAAACAGCCTTTAGCGAGAGAGGTATGACTGTTGGTGAGTGGTGCATGGAGGAAAACAGCCTTTAGCGAGAGAGGTATGACTGTTGGTGAGTGGTGCATAGAGGAAAACAGCCTTTAGCGAGAGAGGTATGACTGTTGGTGAGTGGTGCATGGAGGAAAACAGCCTTTAGCGAGAGAGGTATGACTGTTGGTGAGTGGTGCATGGAGCAAAACATCATATAGTGTGAGAGTGGGGAACGAGGTAGTGTCAGCTCTGAAGTAGTTATCTGAGACCTCATGGAAGTCATTTTGTCTGACTCTCAACCCTTGCTTCGGATGATGAAAGGAAAAGGTTCGGTCATCAATAGATAGCGGACTAAAAGATCTCAAACCTTCATCGGTTAATGTAGACATTGTTGGTCATGCTGGTGTATAGCAAAAAAGAGTCAAGACACCCTGTCTTCGAAAGTACCCACACTACTGTAGATTAGATGCAATGAGCTTGTCATAAGTCTTTACCCTGGCTATGAAGTAAGAGGAGAAAGTTTAAATTTGGCACATGCGTAGCTCATTCAATGTGTACTGGACTTGAGAAATATGAATTTTCCTCCTAGACGGGTTTACCCGGTATGGTGCATGGCACAACACCACTTATTGACCGGATCTGCTACTCTAACGGTTTGTCAGAACAATGGAGAAATCAGAGGCCAGAACTGTGATACAATTCTTGATGTTGCAGGGAAAAACACCTACAGAAATGCACAGGGAGATGGAACCAGTGTTTGAGGAACTCTGTCCTTCGTATGCGTCTATAGAAAACTGGTTTAAGTGTGGCCGTTCCCATGTTTTATCACAGTTCTGGCCTCTTATTACTCCATTGTTTTGACAATCCGTTAGAGTAGCAGATCCAGTCAATAAGGTGGGTTGCGCCATGCACCATACCGGGTAAACCCGTCGAGGAGGGAAATTCATACTTCTCAAGATCAGTAAAAATTGAATGAGCTACGCATGCGCCAAATTTCAATTGTCTTCTCCTACTCCTTCATGGTAGGGTAACGACTTATGATAAGCTTCTTATATAAGTAGACTGGCATTCTGAAATACACCAATGACCTAACGTTATATATAAACACTGCAACGGCCGAATTAGATTTCAGGTGACTGTAATCAAGCACAGGCCCATATTGAAGAAACAGCTGCGATGAGAGAGAGCAAGAGTGTGTACAAACTGCAGGCTACCTGAACGAACAGTGTCAATGCTCTTTGTCATTTCTGAAACAGACGGATCTGTCTGAAGTGCATTGATGTCGGTTCTGTCTCATCAAGCATTATAGAAGCAAAACTGGCGTCACGAATCTGTTTTTAAATTTTATCTAATAAAACATCCCTGTCCTCAATGCATCTATAACATCATTTTGTACAACTGGTGAAGCGAAACGAAGAAAGAAATGTCGCATTTTTCAAGTAACGGCCCAGAAGTGAATTATAATCTCTTAGGGCGTCCAAAAATCTCCAATAATTGCCTCTGTTTAGAGATGTCGCCGATTCATCATGGCCTCTCAAATGTAGTTCTTGCTTGGATAAATAACAAATTGCGTCAATCAATCTTTTGAGAATTTCTCTATTCTTTTTTACTTGTTCGTTGTGTAGATTAATATTAGCCTTTGAGAATCAATCCTAGCGTCAAGTCTTTGTTTCCAGAACAATTTACCCTTTACAAAAGAACATACATGAGTTTGTACCCGTTCAGATCTTTGCTGAGCTGTAGATTGTGGTAAGATCAATTAATCCAGTTTTGGTCCACAATTCATTTCCATTTGAAAATAGTTCCCAATGCCGACAGAGAAAATGGGTTTAATGTCTCACAACCTTATATCAAAGGAATTCATTGATATTGTGTATTGGAAAAATTACAAGTACATTCCACTTGTTTGCCTTTATGTGTTGTAACAAGATTTGGTAACTAGGGGCAAGATTGTCCATTCGTCAAGATTTGCAATCTGTCTTGAAAATTTCTGGATGAAAACTAATTTGTCAGAACATCTTCTATTATATATATATATATATATATATATATATATATATATATATATATATATATATATATATATATATATATATATATATATATATATTTATTTTTACGTTTGCCTAATTTCTCTATTCCCCAAGACGATGTGCAATGCACTGTGGTTTTTATTTTGCGTCTGTCGGTCAGGTGCATCCGACTTTAAATTTTTTGGCAGGCGAAAATCCGCTGGTCACTTACCCTGGAATATACAATCGCTGTTCTTTGGGATTGGTGTTGGTGGAAGCGTAAATTAGAGCAAGGTAGACCCGCAGCCTGTCAGGGGCCAGCTATGCCGCTCTGCTAACCACATAACCAAGACCTGATGTTATAGCCACACATTCCTCATTTTGCGATATATTCTCCGTGGGGCGAGAATCCCTAGAATAATTTGAGTAGATTTTTAACTTCAATTTTCCCGAGCAGCGCCCGTTGAGCGTACCCTTTTTTTTATTTCTAACTACCAATGGATTTTTAACGTGCGCGCCATTGAACAAGGGTATCCGATCTCACTACTTAGAGATCAGGGAGAATTTTAACCAGATGATCCACGTGAAAAAAATCTCGGTTCTCAGCGTGATTTGAACCCGCGACCTCCAGCACCCGAAGCGAACACCTTACCTCAAGACCACTGTGCATACTAAGCACACATCAAATATACGCCCCTATTATATAAAGGACAAACTAATAAATACAGCTGTTAGGTGTTTCGTGGTCGCCTTGGGAAAAATCTGCTGTACATAATCAGAGAGCGGGCAATTCTTCTAGTAAGTAAGGGGGTCAATAAGGACTAAGGCTTCCCAAATTCTGTGGAAAGGAAGCTTTCGGCGAAAGGTCACACAGCAGCTAAAAGGAGCAGCCTAACATTCTGAACCTGGAATGTCTAGACATTCAACGAATTACGAAAGCTGGGCATTTTGATATCAGAGGCCAGTGTTGTGAGTCTTGAAATATTATGGGTGGCAGAGGCAGGAAAGAATATGCATTTAGGACAAGAATGGAGGCTTCTGGCTGATCAGATCGATATTAAACTGATGGACAGAATATAACAGGGAACTGTTAAACGACAGCAGAGGTAACAAATCGCTAACATTTAATGATTACGGCCAGAGTATTCTCAGACCAGAAATAGAAGAACTAATAACATATATGAGTAAGGAATAGACACAATACAGATATATTTAATAGAGGCTCTAGAGCAATGCCGTGTGAATAAAGTTACTGATCTGTGCAATCACATCTACAATACTGGACCTGTACCGAGCGACCTGATTATACCAGTCTTTAAAATACTATCCAAGAAACCTTGTGTAGATATTTTAGACTAATCAGTATCATAGGCCACACCATTGAGATAATGCTCGAAAATACACTCGAGTGAATTACTAGCAGATTAAACCATTAAGTTCCTAATGAACAATTTTGATTTCGAAGAACAGTTAAACAAGAGAAACACTCTTCTATATCAGAACATTACCAGAAAAATATGAAGGGATAGTACTTAAGTAGCAGGGATGTTATTAAAACATGTTTACAATAATATACAATTTTGTTAATCTTATTACTATACACTTTCATATAACTGAGGTCAGCATGGACAATTGTGTGCGCAACGCAGTAACTCGTGTTGTAATTTACGGCTCTATCATCAATAGTAACTTGATTGTTGCTACGGACTAGATGGTTGGCCTGCTGTTCCATTGTGTCGCTTGCTAGTCTCTCCCTTTGTAGTTTATCAATGACGTTTTGTCGTCCGTGTTGATATCTTCATACCTATTCATACACTCTCCTCACTTAAACTGTCTTTGTACAGAACCTTCGTTCTTCTGTAGATTCCAAAATATTTCACACCTCATAAAAAAACTAATAACGTCTCGTTAGTTTTCCAAGGGGTAAGTCGACAATGGTGCCACAATGCTGTACGTTATATTGCGCATGCGCATACTGCTGAATCATTATGAACCCCTACATGAGATATTACTAAAGAGCCACTCTGTGTCCTGCAATAAGATTTGTAGTTGTACATATTCTTTCATACACTTTATAATACCATTTATGTTACTTAATGACTGTTCCACAAACACACATACGCGCGCACTCACACACACACACACATATTTATATATATATATTCATCATGTAGCGTGTCCTTTATGGAACGTCGTTCCCATCACAGTCTACTTGAAAGAAACTCGTTCCCTTGCCAAAACTCCAGCTTCCGCCACAGTCATACCTCCTGGATTTCTTGATATCATTGTCTTCTTGGTCTACCCCTTCCTCTTTTACCTGGCACCATACTTTCCATCACTGTTCCCTCGAAACCGTTGTGTCTCTTGATGTGACCAAAGTATGTGTATTTTCTAAACAAAATGGAATTGATAAACCGGTTCTCCTCTATTCTCAACTCCTGCCGAATGTCTACCTTTGTTTTTTTCTCCGTGTAGGGTATTCTGAGGATCTTTCTGTAACATTTTGGCTCAAAGGATTCGATTCTTTGTTTGGAAGTTTTGGTAATCGTCCATGATTCGCAGCCATAAGCTGCCACAGGAAAAACAGGTTCTCAAGACTTTGACTTTTGACGTTTTGTTGGTGCTTTGCCATAATTTCTTCAGGCTGTTCAGTCTCTGCGTTGCATTAGCTAGTCTTCTTATATATGTATATATAAACACACTCTGCCGAAGACGGATGTGTCGGACCGAAAGGTGCCAATATTTGCAGTCAAACTGTAAACTAGCGACACAACGCATTCCGTTCTATGGACTACATCCTGCTACTTGCAAAGTCCTGTTCAGGGCTTAGTAGCTGGAGATTGAGAATGAACACAGAAGAAGAGATAAATACACAAAAAACAGTGTAAGACATGGATACATATGCTGCATACTTATCTATTCAATTTATATGCAGAATCCATAATGATGAAAGACAAAAAACGATGAAAATTATGAAGTTTGAGCCATTAACAATCAGCGGGAACGAAATACCAGATCTCAGAAATGCAGACGACACACAGTTGTTCTCTCAAAGAGCGCTGCGGGGCTAGAACGATTGATCCTGTCGGTAAAATAACACAGCGAAGACCAAAATCTATACTTGAACATAAGTAAATTCAAGATAATGAGCACAGATAAGGCAAAAAACAAACCTAAACGTATTGTAGAACAGCAGGAGATTAAGAAAGTCACAAGTTTTGAGTACTTCGGCTCGAGTATAAGCAACAATGGAGATTGCCTAGAGGAAGTCATGCGGAAAATGGTTATGGCAATTCAGAAGTTGAATAAAATGAGAAACTTGTGGCAGAACTCAAATGACGAACTTAGAAATCCTAGGAACTTGCATCTTTCCAATGGCAACGTACGGGTGTGAAACGTGGCCCTCTTCGTCTTCATCGTGGACCACCACACAAACACTTCAGAGAAAAATTAAGTCTTTTGAACTAAAATGCTACATGAAAATGCTCAAAATACCATTGATGACGAAAAGGAAAAATGCAGATATCCTGAAAGGACTGGATATCGAGGTAAATTAAATAGTGAACAATATCTTGCCTATAAAACTGAAATATTTTGGCCACACCAAACGTTTAATGGCCTAGAGAGAACGGTACTGGAGGGTCTGGTGCCTGGAAAGCGGAGTAGGGGCAAACCGAGGAGATGGACACAAGACATCACAGAGGTCCTGAAGAAAACAGCGACAGAGGCGGGAGTTCTGGCCAGAAATCGAGTCTTACAGATAGGCTGTTGTGAGAGCAACGTTCTGCAAAGGACATGCTACATGTTGATGACGATGACACATATATAATTTATATGTGCTTAATTAATAAACTACAAAAAGGCATTTGAGAGACTCCAGCATGATAAGCAAACGATATGTCTTGAAGGAGGCCAAGGATGCAGCAGTGAATGAGCTGACAGGACCCATCAAATCCTAGCTATGTGCTTGCATCAGGATCAGAGAATCATAGCTGACCAAGACCAAAATCCTCCTCCAAGTGGTGGCATTGAAAACAGGATGCACTAGTGTAGTCTGGCTAAGAGATTTGGGATCGACGAAGGAAGGTAAACACGGTCCCAATTAATAACATGCTGAAATCGGATGTAAAGGGCCGATAGGCGCAAATATCGCAGGATGAATGTAAATAAACTACGTCCCTTTCATGACAAACACTAAAGAAGAAGAAAAAGAAGAAGAAGAAATATAAGAAGAAGAAATAGAAGAAGAAAGAGGAAGAAGAAGAAGAAAACCGGTCTACAGTGTCTAGAAAAGAGAAGAATTCGAGGTGACAATACAGGTTTATAAATGAATCAATTGAAAGGATAAATTAGACTATAACAAGTTTTTCAAAGTTCAACCAACTACAAGAACAGAGGGCAAAGCTACAAATTATTTAAAGGTAGGTCCAGATTAGATATTAGGAAAAACTTTTTTTCAATCAGAGTTATGAATACTTGGAACGCATTGCCACAGGATGTAGTGAAGGCAGGGTCAATTAATGCATTAAAGAATAGATAGGAATATCACAGTCATTTTTAAAGTGGAATAAACTGGTTGTATACAGACTCAATGGAGTCTTCTAAACCAGTATAACGAAGTTGAGTTAAGAAGAAAAAAAGATGAAGAAGAAAGAAAAAGAAGAATGGGAAGATGTGTATGGAAAACATAGGTATGGATATCAAATGCACAAGAATACTCAAATAACCTATACAGGGGCCAAACTGCTGCTGAATGATCTGACAGACTTAACTTTACTCACGATGTTTAGATGTAAACAGAAGAGTACGACCCAAATGCTCACTGTCCCGTTGTCTATCTAACATTGCACAGAATATATTTTTTTGACAGAAAGAGGAAATACCAGTACTCAAAATACTGTACAACAGTTCAAATGTGTTTGAGACAAAAGAAGTTTTTTTAAACTAATTTGAAAATGTTGTTCCTGAATATTAACTTTCAAATCGCAAATTAGCTCTAGTTTCTGTTTCCGTTTCTAAGAATCGACGTCACTGCACTCCGGGCATACCCATAGGCGCTCAGTCTTTCTTTGCAAATAGTGTAGGCTCTGGAGGCTGATGGTCCCTGTAGCTCGCTGGCTGTACACTCTCCTGCTCCATCCTCTAATGTGCCCCACTCCGCTGGAAGCTCGTTTGATGTCAAAACTTTGCAGTCTTTGGATTGTTGATTCATCTTTTCGGTGTCCTCATCCAACAGACGGTCGTTGATTGATATCAAAATGTCACTCATATCCATCACTAACGTGCCCATGACGGGAGCTTGTGAAGCCAAGATGTCAGCTCTTTCGTTGTCCTGAACCACAGCATGAGCAGGGTAGTAGATCCATGTCAGCTCATGGAGGTTGGAGATCTCAACAGCCACTATCCCCTCGTACCTCAGCCATCCTTCAGTACTTTCTGAAGTACTCTTGCGCGTCGTCAGTCACGATAATTGCCATTGTTTAAGGGGTCTCAGATAGCCAATTTTTAACGCGGAGGTCACTGCTTCCATCTCCATTCTCAAACTGGAGATATATGCCTCACTCTGCTAACCAACGATCTGTCCTCTCACTGAGAAGCCGCCGATTTATGTCCCGCTGCGCAGCACCGATCCGTCGTGTTTTCGAGATAGGAGATAAATGAGAGAGGTGGCGGCGTGAGGATGCTTGGTGTAAATGGCTGTGCTACACCTGAAAACCGTTAATTGGATAATTATCGGTGGAGTGTCAGTAAGTAATCTTAGATATGCTGGTGCCACATTTGTGTTGGCTTAACACTAACTTGAGCTTCGTGAATTAGTGATTAAACCAAATAACAAAAGAAAACCCATTATGATTGCAGCCAACCTTTGCTTTGAAGATGTACATTGAACTGAATAGACTAATAATAATAATAATAGTAGAGTAAACATTGAAATATAATTGGAAAATGGCTCATAGAGCCGACTACATTCTACTTGGGTGCCCCAATATGATCTCAGTCCCTTTAGTTACATAAAGGGACAGAGTATGAACTCCTTAGCTCGTGTGGTGACTCCAAAATGTACCTACTCTCTGTCAGATACCTGTTTACAGCTAAATCGACTAGGAAAAAGCAGTGTCATTTCATGAAATCCCAACAAAATCGTACGGGGTCCAGCAGAGAGGAGCGGCTGAGAGGACTGGACAGGAGTGTGTACAACCAACAACCATCAGTATCTACAATCTTAGCCATTTGCAAAGAGGAATGAGCACCTATGGATTTGCCCGTAATGCAGTGACGTCGATTGTGAACAGAACAGAAATAGCCAACATTCCTGATCCTACACGCTAGACCTGATTTCCTATTGGATAAACGGTAACGGAAGTAGGTATCTTATTGGTCAAGCCATTTCTGCTTTCTTTCAAATCTGAGATTCACACACTACACGCTCAAGTTAAAGACTACTCGGCTCTTTCTGTTGTCAGAAACATTTTAATAACAGTTAAATCGTACACATACGTGAACAAATATGGCAGAGCGAACAGCTGAGTCTCTGAAGCTTGCAGCAAACAATGTAACGAAAAGGTATACTTTCAAAAATCTTGTAACAAACACAACTGTTTTATGTGCACTCGGACTTCACTTGCTTTTGACAACTTTTGTGATAATGATGTTGAAGTATTACAGATCTACTTCAGTACTTCGTTCACTAAAATGATTACATCATACACTAACACTGCCTAAGTTTTAATGTTCTAGTATGAATAATCAAATAATTTAGCAATGTATGTTGATTGTTGTGTTGTCAGCACGCGCCAAGCCTATTATAAACTATGCTCAGATGCTCTATCATCACTTGACAGTGACTATGTCACTATGCCAAATAAGAGCACATTGACATAGTATAGTTAATAGGATAGGCTGAAGTAACACATATCTACGGTGCCTGCCAATTATCACATTCTTAAAATTAAATGGGGAAATATACTGACAAATGCAGCAAAGTAAGGTGCACTCTCGCACCTGTTTCTCAAGCATGTACAATCACTGATGGCATGGTCATGTTTTTCACATGAAAGTATTGAAAGATGGTTGCAATCTCAAAGATATCCTCAATGAACAGTTGGCAAGAGAACAATTGACTGACCACAGCTGAGGTTCAAAGATGTGTGTAAGCGTGACATAAAGGCACTGGGCAGGAGTCTTACATCCTGTGACAACAAAGCTGCAGAACGATCCAAGGGATGGGTAGATGTGCCATAAAGAGCCACCTCACGCTGAGTGAAAAGAATCACTATTTGCAAGAAACGGCAATGTGAAACAACATATCCACAAGGAACAAAAAAAACTCAGTAGAGAGTGACTACTCTAAGGTCATATCATTCTATAGTCACTCATGACTGAAAGGGGCTACTATTAATTAATATTCAGTAGTCTATAATTATTAGTGTGTAATTAATAGCCTATCTATTTCATCTTTGATAAGCAGAACTTTTATTTTACATTGTACACTTGAAATTTTAATTAATTTGTTTGTTTGTAATAGTAAATCTTTAAGCTCCCAAAACTAAATAAATAAGGGGAACAAAATAATTTTTCTTTGAACATATGATATAGACTAAACACTATTTATTCATCATCATGTAGTATGTAGCATGTCTTTTGTAGAACGTTGCTTCTATCATATAGTCCATCTGAAAGAAGCTTGAACTCCAAAATTGATGCCCAAGCATTCCTTGACATCGCCTTCTTGATCTGCCTCTCTTGCCCTGCACAACACCGTCCATTAACATTCTCTCAAGACCATTGTATTGTTTGATGTTTCCGAAGTATTTCAATGTTTTGTTCATGATGGAATTTATGAATCAGTTCTCATCTATGCTCAACTCTTTATTGATTGTCTACCCTTTTATAATTTTTTTTGGTTCTTTGGTCTATGATATTCTGAGAACTGATTTCAAGCAGGTAAAGGATGCTAGAGTATTCAGAGGACCAGAGATAGGAAGCGACCACTACCTAGTTAAAATAAAGAGAGAAATTGAAAAACACTTTCCAGCCAGGCAACACCCATCAGCAAGCATGAAACATAATACACGAGGAGAAAATAAAATTAAGGCTTACAAACTATGAGAACCAGATGTTAAGAGAAGATACCAAGGGCTCATAACAACAGCAATAGAAAGGATAGAGGAATCTGAAGAAGATATGGAAATGCTCTGGGTAAAATTCAAAGACATCCTCAAAGAGGCTGCAGCAGAGGCATGCGGTCAAACCAGTAAAGGGCGGAAGAGAAAGAGTACACCATGGTGGACAGAAGAAGTGAAAACAATAATACGAGAAAAGAAAAAGGCATGGAAGCAATACCTAGGGGCTAGGAATACAGAAGAACAAACAAAGAAATATAAAGAATATGTAAATTTTAGAACAGAAGCAAAGAAGACTGTGCTCAAGACCAAACAGAAATCCTGGGAAGAATTTGGAGAGAAACTGGAAAATAATGCTGGAGAAAACCAGAAACTGTTCTACAGGACCTTAAAGAACATGAGGAAGGAAAAGGAATGCCCCCTGAAATTTGTTAAAGATAAACAAGGTGCGATGTTGACCGCCCCAGAAGAGGTAATGAACAGATGGAAGGAATATTTCTCAGATCTCCTTGCAGTGGAGGAAAACCAAGCTCTGGAAGTAACAGTCCCAATTTAAGAAGAGGAAGACATGGAGGGAAACGATAATATCACAATGGAAGAACTAAAGGCAGCATTGGAGAAAATTAAGATTGGTAAAGCAGCAGGATATAATGGTATAACACCAGAAATGGTTAAATACATGGGAGCGGCAGGAGAGATGCTATTCATGAAGATTCTCAAGGGAGGTTGCAATAATAATACCAATATTTAAAAGGGGCGACAATCGACAATGTGAAAATCATAGAGGTATTTCCCTTCTCAGTGTCCTCGGGAAAGTCTACTCTAGGATTCTAGAAAGGCGATTAAGAGGTCTAGCAGAGCCAAATATGGACGAAACTCAATGTGGGTTTAGGGCAAACAGAAGTACTCAAGACTTTATCTTTACACTTAGACAGCTAAGTGAAAAGGCTCTTGAATATGATAAAGAGATGCATCTCTGCTTTTTGGATTTGGAGAAAGCATTTGATAAAGTTCCTTGGGACAAACTCTGGGAGTGCCTGACAAGGAAGAACATCCCAGGACCCCTGATCTCTGCCATACAGAGTTTCTATAAAACATGCAGAAATTATGTGTGGACATCAAATCAAGTCAGGAGAGTTCAAGACCACTAGCGGAGTAAGACGGGGGGACATTCTATCACCGTACCTTTTCATACTCCTCATGGATGAAGTCATCAAAGCCTGCAAGGAACGGACAAAAAAGTATGAAGTAGGGTACTGGAAGACGAGACCAAGTTACATATCGGAACTAGCATTTCCAGATGATGTGGCCCTGATCACGAAAACCGAAGCATATCTCCAGATCAACTTGCAGGTCTGGGAAGAAGAGTTGAAGAGGAGAGGAATGCACATCAGCAACTCCAAAACAAAAACCATGGTGATCGCCATAGATGAAAAGAGACATCAGATAACCCTGGGAACACGAGCACTGGAGCAGGTCAGCAACTTTAAATATCTAGGTAGGAGTGGTAATAGACAGCAGGGGAGGAATCAAAGAGGAGTTAACTGCACGAAGGGCAGCAGCAGGTAGACTGTTCCATGCAATAAACAGAGGTTTCCTCAGTAGAAGAGAAATAAGTAGGAAAACAAAGATGGATGTATACCGCTCGACCTATGTGCCTGTCCTGACATATGGATGTGAGTCATGGGCAATGACTACAGCCCAAGAAAGGCAATTACAAACTTCAGAAATGAGGTACCTAAGAAAGGCGGTTTAGGTGACGAAAAGGGACAAGATCCGTAACCAGACAATACGTAGCAATCTGGAAGTTCAACCCCTGCAGACACGAGTGGAGCAGTCCCAACTACAGTGGTTTGGCCATGTCTGTAGAATGGAAGAAGATCGGATACCAAAGCGGTCATGGGAGAACAAAAGTCAAGGACGCAGACCCCGTGGATGTCCCAAAGTACGTTTGGAAGACAACATACGACAGCCCCTAAGTGATAGAGGGCTGGATTGGAAAGAGGCCAGGAAAAAGACGGCGGATAGAGCAGTGTGGCGTTCTCTTTGGCAAACCTCTACACCTCACGGTAGAAGAAGAGCAACTAAGTATATTCTGAGAACATTTTGACTCGAAGGACTCGATTCTCTTCCTTGAGGTTTGGGTAACTGTCCATGTTTCACAGATAATGTCACGGGAAAAACACATGTTCTCAAAATTTTCATTTTAGCTGGTTCTCTGACATAGTTTCATCAGGTTATGTTGCCTCTGCATTGCCATAATAATCATACATTTAAAATACAGAATGTAATTATTCTGCTACCGCCCACCTGAAAGGAAAAGTCGCCCAGGTTGAAGAGCACTGGTGTAGGATATGGTTATAATTTAAAGAATCGATGATTAGCGTGGTGAGCTTGTAAATGTTATTTATGTTTTATACTTTAATACACATTTTTATTTGACTTTGCTGCTAAGATAGTTATCAATATGTGTTGTGATAGTCAATGATAAAGTTATCAATGAACAAAAATATATCTGATGATTTTGTAATTACTTTATTAACTTTGCTGAGATGCCGAACAATGACTAGGTACTAGCCTGACTGACTAGACCTTAGTCTAACAATGACTTATTTACTAATCACTACTGAGCAATTTTAGTTAAATCATAATATACTCTCAATTGTGTCTGCTTCAGCCAGCCAGGGTTAGTTGACAGTCATAAACTTTCAATGCTTTCATTTATAACAATATCCCAACCCATCTTGTCTTTAAATTCTTGCTAGTCAACTACTTTACTTTCTATCGCTTGGGCATCATGTTTTCAATGTGTATCCACGTGGATTGCCTTGTCATTCCCCCTCAACATGACATCCAAATTCCATGTTTCCAGAAGATTTTGGCAGATCATGAGGTGGTCTGAGGTTTGTGTTGCTCCACAGTCCGTATCTCATCTCTTTATCCCCATCTTTGTAAGTTCTTTCTGCATCATGATATGCCAGTTTTTAGACCATTTAGTGACTTCTGTGTTGTGTAAGGCAAGTGGTGTCCAGATGCCGGTTCCCCCCACAGCTACACAGTCCAGATAATCATTGTTTTCTTAGTAGCATGATCTTGTAAAAATGTTTACTTTTTGCTGACGGTAACCAAGTGTGTTTACTCCATGGAAGATGAGAGGCTGCCACAGGATATCCTCTATGGACAGCTGGCCATTGAAGTTAGAAAAATCGGCTGCTGCGATTCAAGGATGTATGCAAGAGAGACATGAAGTAGCGCGACATCCCATTCAAGGGCTCAGGATTGAGCTGTTTGGAGACAGTCAGTAAAGTAAAGTATCCCATAGCATTACTGCCGTAGGGGTGTGAGGTGTTAGCGATCTCACATTTCAAAGGCTCGGCTATATGAGGGCGGTAGCCATCTCCTCTCCCTCGCCGCTTTAACTTCCCGGACTGAATCGGTACCCATTTAAGGCTGGGTCGACCCGGGAGCCATTGCGGTCTAAAAAAAACATTACCGCCTCAACTGGGGAATGAACCCAGGACCACTCAGATGCGAAGCCAGCGCGCTAACCACTGCGCTACGCTAGCAGTCAGCTATGGGTTGCTAACCACTGCAGCTCATGTGCTGCTCAGCATCTTGATCCCGATGTTCAATCAATCAAAACCTTTTCAGTTACCTGTGAAGCATTAGATTTTCAACAAATACATGACAAGTCATCAAATTCTAGCCTATCTATCTGTTAAAGTGTTTGTGACTTAAGTTCCTACAGGAAGGTATAGCCAGCCCCATGCCCAATCCTTTTCAGTCACCTATGACATGCCTGACAGGTTACAGAGTTCCTATTCTTTTGGGCCCTGGTAGCACTCGTTGATGCAATAATAAGTCAAGTACACATTTACAAGTGATAATAACAAACACTGTCAACATTGTAACTACCAGGTCTTCATCATGGGCAATGCAAACACGAATAGCACAAGACACAATTTTTTTTGCCCATTAAGTAACTTTTTTTATAGTAACTTTCTTTTAAGTGTCAAATATGATTAATATATTGTGTAAACTTTTTGACAGGCTGCAGATAGAACTTCGGACATTGATGGTAAGGGTATCTTTGTCACAGATTGTTGAATGTGTTGTGTTTGTATCATAAGTCGTTTTAATTTGTGTATAATTATATCTACTCTTATTTAAGGAGGGGGAAAAACATTCAGCTTCCTAAGTATGAAGATCCACCAATAACGAACCACACCCTAACGCATATTGTATTATTTGCTTAAATTAAAACCAATGTGTGCACACATGTGCATAAAAATACGTACAGTAAATATTCATTCAACATTTAAATATCATGATGCATATTTTTTTCACACCTACAATATATTCCACTACCATTAACAATGACCTTACACAGAAGAATTTACACACCTTGCAGAGCGGTTTAGTTAGTTACTTTTATTTTGATACGTGAATTTCAATTTTTATAGATTGCTTTTCTCACGTAATACTTTGACTTTTTTGCGTTTATGGTTTGGAATTTTTATGCGAATCTTGGTCTAGAAAATTCTCAAGACTCTTGAAGTAAAAAAATATTTCCTTACTTGCTCAGGTGACTGGGCCATTATCATTAAGACAATCATTGGATTAGTGTCATCATACAAGAAATTTTGACATTTTAAATGAAAAAGATGACAAAAGCAACAAGTAAAATTATGTTCCTGGTTAAAGTTCTTCAAACGATCAAGTTCTTAGTACCGACCATTTCCCCAATGAAAAAAGTAGAACTTTTTGCATGTAGATTCATTGACTGCTTTGTTGATATAATGGTTACAAATGCAACCACACTTGGCTTGTTCTTCACTCCAGCTTTTGTTGGCTTGAACAGTAAAATGACCCATAAACATAGAGTTTTGTTGTTAGAAAGGCAGAAGAACCATATTAGAGAAGGTAACAAAAAATAAAGAAGAACGTTGCTTACAACAAGAATTTCTGAAATAGTCCTTGTTTCTGGGGACAAATTTAGGTCATATATCAAATATGTGTTTATAATGTATTCAAATTGCTAATTTGTTTGTATGGTGAAGAAAGTTGAAAAGATTCATGTCTCTTTTTTTTCCATATATTAAAACTATTTTGGTTTTGTAATTATAAAATAAATCACGATTTAGAAATTATTCTTCTTCTTTGTTCATTCTCAATCTCTTGCTACCAAGTCATGAAAAGGGCTTTGCAAGAAGCAGAATGTAGTCCAGAGAATGGAATGTGTTGTGTCGTAGTTTACAGCTTGACTGCGATATTTGCACCTTTCAGCCTGACACATCCGACTTCAGCTGGCATTTTTTAGTACAGGGTTGCCTTCCCTCTTCGATCCCTTCTGCTTAGCCAGTCTGCTTTGTTGCAGCCTGTTATCCAGGATCACAGCGTGCAGGTGTAGAAGGGTCTTGGCAGCTCTGGTTCGCTGTCCCTGGCGCTAGCAGTCAGCTATGGGTCGATGAAGCTCATGCGCTGCTCAGCGTCTTGATCCCATTTAGAAATTTATGAAACCTATTAATGTAAATACACTATACATATAATGCAAAAATTAATATAATATATTGTAGTCAGTATACATTTCAACTGAGGTAGTACTGGTAGTTGGATGATATTTGCACTCATATAACATATTGGTAATATCTTTTGTTTGTTTGTTGCTGAACAGATGTCGGGCAGTCCAGGAATATCTGCATTTCCAGAAGGGGATAACATGTTTAAATGGATTGGAACAATTGAAGGAGGCAGTGAAACTGTAAGAATTAACAGCTAATGCTTTTCTTTTCTTTCATTATGTTGCATCCTAGGTGGCAGGACAGTTAGATTGCATGCCTATTGCACCAAAAATGACCAGATTCAATTCCCAGTCTTGACACGTTTTAGACCTATCCAGGTGTAAAGGGATACCTAACTTAAATTTAGGAAGGGCAATGCAGTTAAAAAAGGAATCTGCCACTTCACCTCAGTTATCATCTGAGGCCTTTATCAATTAAGTTTTGAACACTGTCCCATATGGCTACCCTGATACCCTCTAGATAAGGCATCCCTGATGCACACTAGGTAAGGTAACTCTGATACACACCTGATAAAGCATCCCTGATACACATTAGGTAAGGCATCCCTGATACACACCTGATAAAGCATCCCTGATACACCCTAGGTAAGGCAACCCTGATACACACTAGGTAAGGTAACTCTGATACACACTAGGTAACATGTCCCTGAATATCTTTAAACATTGAATATGGTACATATTGCACAAGACATAGAATAGCTACATATGTACATGACTGCTGTATCTGACCAGATCACTTACTAGACAAAGTTACCGTAACTTAAATCACTACTTTATCGTCTTGGTTTATTCAGTCGACCACTGGGACATAAACATACAGAAAATATAGAAAACCCATACAGAAGTACATGGACAATTACAAGGCATGTTCAAATGAAACCAGACCAAACTGCAACAAGAGAACATACGTACGATGCACATGATGGTGTCACTTCTGATGTAAACCGCACAATACCAATCGTCAAATTTGCAAAATGTCATTATTCTCTAACTCATAGTTTCCTCAGCAGACTATTGAAAACATGGTCTGTGTGATACAGAATCTGTCCAGAATTGATCAGCAAGCGGTGATTCGGTTTCTAACAGTTGAAGGATGTCAACCAGTTGACGTTCATTGCAGAATGCAGGCAGTGTATGGGGACAAAAGTGTGTTGAAGACAATAGTGAACTAGAAAACGATGTTTAACTTAAAAGACGTGAGTTAACGCAAAAATATGCGCCCGATTGGTCTCAGAAGATATTTCATTAACTCGATGCTACTGGTGGTCCCTCTCCTCTGATCTGTGGAGTCAAGGTACAGAGGGAAGGGGTAAGAGTTTACTGACCAATCACCAAGAATACTCAACCTACTTGGGTGGGGGGGGGGGGGGGGGGTATGAATAAAAAAGGAAGCTCTTATTAAAATGGCTACATGAAGGTCCAATCGATGTGGTATGTATCCAGGAGACGCACCTTAATAGTAACCACAAATTTTCAGTCAGAGGATAACAGGCCGGGAGGGACATAAAGAAGACATGCTGATACGTACGTGAAACTCAATAGTAAGCAGCGCTGGGGACTAGATGATGAACAATGTGTGTCCATGTAGAGATAAGCGACCCAATTGAATTTAGAAAATACATATTCCTGCAGTTAAAATGCTACTTTTGTTTCTTTCTAGGTTTACGAGGGTCTAACTTACAAACTGTCGCTGACATTTCCTGCTCAATATCCCATCGAGGCCGTCAAGGTGAAGTTTGAGACTCCTTGCTATCACCCAAATGTGGACAGTCATGGCAATATATGTTTGGATATTCTCAAGGAGAAATGGTCTGCCCTATATGATGTCCGGACAGTCTTATTGTCAATACAGAGTTTACTTGGAGGTTTGTTCATAACAGCTGTTTACCCTGCATGTGACGAAGAAAACAAATGTTAACTTGCAGATTTGTGCTGTCCAGTCTGCAGCAGATGTCACAACTTTGTATGGCAGATTGAGCTAAATGCACAATATAAAGATCTTAAAGAATTATCAATTACATGAAGCATTCATAATACACATTATATATTAGTATGAAGCATTAGGGGTCAATATGCTGAGCAATGCATAAGCTGTGGCGATCAGTGACCCAGAGCTGACAAGACCCTTTTCCACCTCCATGTGGTGATCCTAGATAACAGGTTGCAACTGTTCAGACTGGCTAAGGAGAAGGTATCGAAGAGGGAAGGCTAACCCTGTACCCAAAAATGTCATGCTGCAAACGGTGCAAATATCACAGCCAGACTGTAAACTAGGACAACGCATTCCACTCTTCGGACTACATTTTGCTACTTGCAAAGCCCTCTTCAGGGTTTGCTAGTGGAAGTTTGAAAACGACGAAGTAGTATGTAGTGTTAGATGTTATCAATATGGAAGATAAAATATGGGCAAATAAATTTTGTGAGCGCTGACATCATCCTATGTATTTCTCCCAATACCTTTACCGCAGTACCTTCTGTGTCCCAGTCAAAGGATGTAAAGTTAAGTAAAACTCACAGTACTTGTACATGCAACACTTTTCAAACATAGAATCTGCAAAGATCAATTGCACCTTTACCATACCAGATTTAAAAATGTCTATTTCCTGCAGCTGCTTGATTGTTCAGAACGTCAGATGATTGTTGATTGTGAGAAACTCTAATCTGGTTGTGTGTGTCTAGAGACATATATTAATAGAGAACATGTTGGTGTTATTGTGTGCATGTTAGTTTCTGAGATACAAGAGGATGATAGGGGTGAAAAATAGCACAAACATAAAGACTCACCTGAGGATTAGGTGACGAGTGTCACATAATGTGGTCTTACAGCGACCAAACACTCACAGCATGTACTCGCTGTTGAGCCAGCGACGTCTTCAGTGGTTGGTTCATGTTTACCGCATGGAGGATGGGAGGCTGCCGAAGAATATCCTCTATGGACAGCTAGCCACTGGAGTTGGAAGAATCGGTCGACCCATGCTGTGATTCAAGGATGTATGCAAGAGCGACATGAAGTCATGTGACATCCTACCCGAGGGCTGGGGAAAAATTGCTCAGGAATGAGCTATTTGGAGACAGTCAGTTGGAAGGGGCATAGTGGCTGCCGATGCTTGTAAAGATCTTCTGGCTGCAGAGAAAAGAGAAAGACTCAAGAGATCAAGGAACACCCCGGCAAGCCAGCCTCCTCAGCATTGCTATACGATCTGTGGCAGGGACTGTCAATCATGGATCAGCCTTTACAGCCATAGCAGACAAGTGTTGAAATACAGGAGACAGAGCTGAACAAAACTCACAGGGCGCCATGTATATGGTCTACAGAGACTGAGACGCCTAGGATGGTGACTTACTGTATAAACAGTATCGAACTCCACATACTAGTTTGTGTCATGTATGACTTTACTGCATGAACAGTATCTCATCAGTATCATGATTTTCTTCACTTCTGTCAGTTTCACTTTATCTAATTGGAATCGATATACAATATCCATATCTGATTCAGACATCATTACTGACCTGGTTCAATACCAAGTTCCTTTTCAGTTCTGGAAGCAGTGCTTACTTTCTTCTGATAGTTTGAAAAACACTGAAATAGAATAGCTGCTTCAAGAATAAGAAACCATGCTTGTTTTCATTTCAGAACCAAACATTGACAGCCCCCTAAACTCTCAAGCGGCTGATTTGTGGAAGGACCAACTGTTGTACAAAAAGGTTTGTGGAGAAAATATATTGACCATTTTGATCTTTTTAGCTCCTATTATCTGTTCTTGACCTTCACCTGTCTGTACTGATTAACCTTTTGCACTCGCGCAGCTAGTTATTATGCACACACACAAAAATGGTCACTCCGACACTAATGGCTAGAAAATATGCTGGACGATAAGAAAAATATTCTAGTTCATTGTCGTGTATTTACAGTCTGAACACCCAGGTATTTGAATCTAAAAATAGGCGTCATCATTATAAATATAAACAAGAAAGATAACTGGTTTAGTTTGAAATAGTTTTGAAACGATTTATTCTCTTTTTGTGGAAGATTATCCCATTATTGAGGGTGATGAAGTTAAGTTGTTGCTATAAATTTTTCTGGGAAAGGTCTGTTTAATTTGTTAATTTAGCAGTATTAAATATGTTTGTAAGGGAAAATAACAGATATGACGATCTTGTAAGAAACACTATCAGTGCTATGTGATGATTTTCAAATTCCGAAGGTCATTATTTCTCCTAAATTGAAGATAAGACTAGACAGAAGCTCTCAGCAAGTAGGTCTGAAGATCTATGAATCAAGACAAAAATTGAAAATAAAATGCGACCAACTATCAAAACTGAAAGGAATGCCATTGGATGAAGTAGCTCCACATACCTAGGGAATGGCACGAACAAGACGGGCGGTGTTGAGGATGTAAAAATCAGGATACAAAAGGCAAGAGTGGCTTTTGTCATATTGAAAACCATAGCATTTTCTTTTGACCTGCTCTTGCAAGAGGCGTAGCAGAGAGATGGGATGTGTAGATTTCTTGTTATCAACAGATGGGAGGCTTGTGCTGTTATTAGGTGTAACTTCCTGGGGGTGTCGATCTACTGACGTCAAGGTCAGCCCCTTGCTCGTGGACCGTAGACCTGCATATGATATGCTTTTGTTGCAAGCAGGTCATAATGCATTTTGACTAAATTACCAAGCGGCTTGATTTTTTTTGGTGGCAATGTAGGTACTAGCTCGGTTGGTCCTATCAAAGGTTTCCTGGTCTCTGACCAAAATTGATGATGTGAGTCCAGATTTTGCTGAGTACTTATTTATCTAAAGTGTTACATGTATACACGACATGACTGCACACAGTAAATAACACAGTAAACCCTATATATCATTTATTACATGAATATCAACAAAAACAATATTAGCAAAAAGAGAACAAAATACATCTGAACTAAATGATCATATATTATATATATTTATGAAAACTATCTCTGAGGTTTTAAGCACTAGCTTTTATTAATTTCTCCAACTAATAAAACCTAGTTATAGCCGCTACACTCTCATCTGCACATTCAACACACACTCACAAGCTTGTCCTCATGACCGTATTACGTACTCTTCATTCACACACAATTGGATCACTTTCAGTCAGGTGATCTTTACATTCACAATTACTGCCCATTCACAATTACAATCAGATCAGTTACCATCAGACGATCTGTGCATTTACAAATACTTTGATCACATCCTTCTAGTCGGAATCATGTACTCAATTATGGTCACACACTCTGTCGATCAGTGCCTACACATACACTCAGAACACACATAATTCTCAAAATGTCCGGACATTACCACAGACGTTCAGATCTCTTGCTGTTCACAGGGTGTCCAACACACACACACACACACTTATAGACTGACTGGCCGAAACTTGTATTCTTGTTCAATTACCCTGCAAACTCAACTATCTCTCACACACTCTTAGTCAGCCTGCTAGCAGCCTATCAATCGCTTTCCTAGTCTCCTGGTCTCCTGTTGGTTGTCTGACGTCACTCTAATTTGGACATACCTTCAACTAGTTGTTATTGGGTGAATAACCCTGAATTTCTGCCACCAACCCCCAGTACGATAAATCGGAATGCCAGAGTGGTCAGCTCCGAACCCCCACCTGTACTAGACACATTCTTCCCCCTAACCCCTCGTTTCCTGTGTTGAGATAGTGAGTGACCTTGGCATACATTCAGGAAACCTGTGTTCCTAGAGTTGCCGGCCCCATCACTCCTGCCCATAACGCCCATGCTCCAGCTGGAACTGTTGCACCAGTGTGAAGTTAGGCTCTTCTATATATGGAGTGGAAACATGATAGATGACCAAACTCAATATTGTTGAACTTTATCAACAAACCAGTGAGAAAGATTCTGGACCTACAGTGGTTCGACAGGAATATAAACTAAAGCTTATGGGAGAGAACAGGACAAAGACAGTGGAACATGATATCTCTAAGGAAGCAATTTGGTGCTGGATAGACCACACACTGCAAAAGCCAATAATGCCATGCAATTTCTTTCATGAAATCCCTTCCCCCCTCATGGAAAATGAGTCAAAGGAGGACCCAGAGGCCCATTACAAAAATTGGAAGTCAGAAAGAATTGGAGAAAGTAGCACATGACAGGTTTGCTTGGAGATGAAGATAAAAAGTTTCCCCATCCCTGATGTAGAGGAAGATTTTAAATGTTGCAGATTTTGAATGTGCACATGTGTAACCTTTAGCACGCCATGGTCGAGTGCTAGCCGACACACTAGGCCTACAAAAACGGTGTACGGGAAAAAAAATAATTTTTTTTGTACGTAGTCATTCCCAACAGCCATTTTTTACTGCTGAATACATGCTCCATATATACACAATATTTTGCCGGTTAAAGTATCGTATGTTCGATTACAAATGGCTTTTGAAAAGTTTTAATTTTGTATACGCCGTTTGGAGCAAGCCGACTTTTTGCGAAAGGGGAAGTAGGTTGTTGGGAAAGATCTTTATCGAGTAGATCTGTTTATTTTGTTTGTTTAAATGAAAGAACTACGTTTGAATTGGAAACTAACAGTTGTGTCGATATTGTAAACACAGTATCGATACGTTGTTTTAGTTTCCATGGTTTTCTATCAGAGCGACTAGGCCTAGTGGTCGAGCCCAAATTTTTTCTGAGATTTTCATAAATTTTCAACTTCATCTTTTTGTATCTCAAAAACTAACAAACACACAACAACAACAATAACACCCACATGTTTGTTATCCTATTGTGTGTCTACACGCCAGAAAATCATATTTATTGACAAACAAACATAAAAATTAAAAATTTTGAAAAACGACTACCATAGTGACCAATTAAGAAAATTAATTAGGTCAAATTTTTTTCAAAAAAAATGTGGCGTGCTAAAGGGTAAGATGGAAAAAGGAGTTCACCCATACTGTTCCTCATATATATCAATGATATAGTCACAGAAATCCCTAAGAAAGTGCATTAATGCAGGTGACTTAACACTAAGGGCATCTGAATAGTCTTTTAGCTAGAAACGCATGTGCAAGTGGTTCCATATCAGAGACATGAACAAAGAAGTGGAAAATCATCATTAACAAATCTAAAACTACCTACATAATCTTCTCCCTATCCACCAAACCACAAGAAGTAATCCTGAAAGTATGTGGCCAGACTATGAGCACTGTTTGGAAGTCAAATTATCTAGGGGTAACAATCGTCCCAAGAGGAGACATGAACCAAGGTCCAAAAACCATCCAGCAAAGTAAGAACAGAATGGCCATAATGAGGATGCTAGTGGGTTCAAAATAGGGAGCTGACATGAGCACCATCAAGAAAACTACTCAGGTTATGTGAGACCAGTTCTAGAAAACACGATCGTAACATAGTCCACAGCAGCAACAAAAATAATAGAATACAAAGCCAAGGTATTAAATGGAGAACATAGGAATGAAAAGTGTAGAGATGCGTAGTAAAAGTAACTAACATGTCCTTTGCAGGAACGTCACTTCTTACAACCACCACCTATTTGGCTGTTATAAGTTTCTTGGCAAGTGTGCAGCACGGTAGGTTGACATTACTTTCCCTACCTGGAGGCGCGAAAAAGACCCACGTCTGCCAAACTGGACACTAGTGGGAATCGAACTGGGTTTGCTGGGATTGTGAAACAGTTGATTCACCCCCTGAACGCGCATAAACCGAAAGAAAAAAAAAATTCAGCAGTGAGAAGTTGAAAACTAATGTTAGATCATCCAATATATGAGGATAAATCGCAGAGGAAAGGGGAGAGAATCCACTTCATGGAAAAAGCTAAAGATCTTACAAGACCAGACCCAATCATAATCAAGGCAGTAGCTAGAGATATCAAACAAACATGCCATTTTCCACCATGGAAAAAACACAAATCCTTGGGATGATAGAGAAAATACAAAATAAGGGAATTCTTATAGATTTAGAGGAACTGAAAGCAGTTTCTCAGCTTGTAATCCTTGATGAAGATATCCACCAAGAAAACAGGATTCCTAACTGATGCCTCATCAGTAATGGCAGGTCTAAAATAACAAAGTTACATATCTCGAGCAATTCATGCACTGTCTGACACAGCTCTCAGCAGAGCACCCTAGGTGGGTCATTCAGTGAATCCCATCTCACTGCAATATCGAAAGCAATGGTAGACTAGCACAATATCAAGGATCTTCTCCACAAATAGACCTGATCATCATGTGAAATGAAGCAAAGACCAATTAAATCCAACTTCAGGGGAACGTGTACTGGTCCAAAAATCTTCACTTCTGAATTGAAAACTACCAGTACTATGATTTGTCTAAAGAAGAGCAAGTCGTCATCTTCAGACTGAGAACTCTGCATAATAGACACAAAGATCATCTTTACAACAAAATGAGGATTGAAACAGATAAGTGTCCATGGGGGGCGCATACCATGACATGGAACACATCTTTACACAACTGCACAAACAGGAAGAGAAAGAACAATACTGGCTTCACATGACAAAAGTTGTACGAAGATTCTACAACCTTACAAACAGTTTGTGTCCTTTGTAAGAGAAACTGAGACTTTGTTTGATCTGTGGGTGAAAGGCGAAGAGGATGAAATCTAGTAATGGCATTTTCCAGAATTCCCTGAAAGCATGTTTCAGACTTTCTCATACATTCACAAACATTATCATTTATCTTGCTTTGGTGTGGGAGATTTGCCAGGGCTTGCCATTTCAAGATTGATCTTTATAGCCATAAGAGAACACATTCGCAGCACATGTCTGGTGCTGTCACAATCTTTGCTTGCAATGGGCAACTATTGTTATTACTATTATGTGAGATGTCTCATAAGTTGTGCTATCATAAGCAGTCAAATGAAGTGCCAGTAAGGCAATCAATGATCAATTTGAAGTGAATGGTGATAATAATAGCATGGGTCATACTTCAGCATTAGCATACCTGACCTATGCTAAAGAAGTTTTGTGCTTATACTGAGGCACTATGATCAGGTTGCCAGTCCACATGCATAGCGTTGCTTATTTTTCCTGTTAGGGGAGAGGAGACTAGTGTCTCCAAGCAAAATATACTGATCAGACACGTTAGTCAAGGTCAGGCAAAATATTCTGGCCAAGACCCCACCTCGGCCTCCTCTATTCTCCTGGGAAAGTGCTGTTCTTGGCAGCCTGGCCAACAAGGTGGGGGAATTAACGTGATCCCCATAGGGGTGAGTGACACGCAGAAACCAAGAATAACACAATCACCTGGAGGGCCACAGTCCACCTTCGTCAGCATGCTCGGGATGTGAGGAAAGCTCGCAACTCAATGCCTTTTTCAGATCGCAGAAAGGAGTAAACTTACTCATTGTGGGCGTTCACAACAACAGTATTGCGCTGCTACAACATGAAAGATACTTTCAAAGATCCTAGACTTTCGCATCATCTAGAACAAGGACTACTTCCAGAGAGTCAATGTGGATTTCGAAAAGGACAAGGCACCACTGGCATGATCTTTGAAGCTAGACAAATTCAAGAAAAGTGTCTCACCACATTTGTGGATTTAACAAAAGCTTTCGATGCTGTAAGTCGTGACAGCCTTTGGAAGATCATGACCAAATTAGGATGTCCCAATGCATTTATTATAATGGTTCGGCAGTTTCATGACGGCATGTTGGCTCGAGTTCAGGATCATGGGGAATACTCTGAGCCATTTGGTGTTACAAATGCAGTGAAGCAAGGATGCATCCTAACCCCTGCCCTTTTCGGCATGATGTTTGCTGCCATGTTGATGGATGTGTTCAGGTGCAGTGATGCTAGAGTCAAAGTCCACTATCGCCTAGATGATGAGTTCTTCAATCTGAGGAGACTGCATGCAAGAACAAGAGTACAAATTGAGACCATATGTGAACTTCTCTTTGCTGATAACTGGTTTCTCAATGTCCATTCAGAGACTGAAATACAATGTACTGTTGACATGTTTGCAACGGCTTGCTGTAACTTTGGTCTCACCATTTCTACTAGTAACACTGAAGTGTTGCACCAAGCAGCCCCCCAGAAATGTGTACAGTGAGTCACTATCAATGGCCAGAAGTTAAAGTCAATAGAACGCTTTGTATACCTTGGCAGCACACTCTCCAGATCAGTCCATATTGGTAAAGTAACCTCTAGAATAGCTAAAGCATGTGTAGTATTTGGAAAACTGAGATCCTCAGTTTGGGACCGGAGAGGAATTAAGCTTATAACCAAATTGAAGGTTTATGTGGCAGTCGTCCTACCAACTCTTCTCTACGCCTGTGAAACCTGGACTGTGCACAGTCGATATGTGAAGAAGCTTGACCACTTTCATGTGGGATGTCTAAGGAAACTGCTGAACATAGAATGGCTAGATAGGATTACAGATGTAGAAGTTCTTTTGCGGGCTGGCATGACAAGCATCCACTCAACTCTGTGCAAATCGCAGCTTAGATGGACTGGTCATGTTGTCCGCATGTCAGATGAGCGGCTTCCATAGAAAATATTCTATGGCGAGCTTGAGTCAGCCAAGTGAGCTCGCTGTGGCCAAATAAAACGCTACCAAGACACTGAAAACCTCACTGAAGAATTGTGACATTGATAATTGGGAGAACATTGCTGCTGATTGCTTGGCATATGGAGCAGACAAGAATCAAGGAAGCTACACAGAGACGAGCGACACGACAGACAAGAGACGAGTTGCCTCCGTCTATAAATGGCAGTGTTTCTCTGCCCTCAGTGTGACAGACGCTTTCGGGCTCGGATTAGTTTGATCAGCAATCTACGAACCCTCTCCAGGATTGACATATGAAAATGTAGTCCTCTTCGGAAATGATAGAGAAACAACAATTTCTCTGTTACGACATGCATAGCAGGGGCTGTGAGAATATTTTTTCTTCCAGAGTAAGGGAGGGTCCTGTTATCCACACGTGGAATGGATCATACCCGATGACCCTTACCTTTGCTTTTCCCATCTCACATTACAGATGCTGCACTACACATTGCAGTTACCATTGATACCCCACATTATCATTTGGTATGCATGGATGTGTTGCACTTGGCACCCCACAAGTCAAGTGTCCATAATCATATTGTATGGGATATCTCAGTTTGTGTGCTCTTTCAAATGCCTTTTTCCTTCGTATCTCATTTACACAGGTCCTGATAGAGAAGTACAATAAAGAAGTAAAAAATATTGACAGTTCATCACAGCAGCCTCACAAACAGTCTTGATGAATCAGCAATTGGATATTTCATGCTATGACTTCTGTATTATTTTGTCCATGTCTTGGCACAAACATGCATACCTCCTCTTTCTTTGTCAAATCACCCCTAATTACTTTGCCCCTATCACATGTGACATCACAAATATTTCTGTAAATATATTGCATCAAGTTTTTAAAAAAAAATATTTCTTCATATTTATGTATGGTTATGTAATTTGCTTGAAAATATCTCAAAAAGGAGAAATTTGACTTCAATTAAAATGTTCTGTTTATTTTGTAAACATTTGATCGTGTTTGAATTGTTTTTCTCTTTCAACTTTAACTAATGAATGAAATGTTATTGTCCTTGCAGTGAGATACACACTGTATTGAACACCCACAGAACTTTACCATGTCAGAAAGCATCTGTAGTGACTTATCAGCTGTCACCACTACTTAGGCACCCGAGCATTAGTTTGACAACAAAGCATGAGCTGATTAACAGTTGATGCCGACTGCTACTAGTATTAATTGCTTCCTGTTGGATCTCAGTTTTTGCCTTCACTAACGTTATATTTTGTCTAAATTTTAAATACTGTAGCCATCCATTGAATCTGTCAAAGACTTTCTTTTCAGACATGAAATGCATATTTGAATTGAAACAAGACAATATTAATACATAAAAAAACAACACATCTGCAAACCAAAACTAATAATTCTGTTTAATATTTTATATAAATATGATCCTGAACGGAAAAGTGCGCGACGAATATATTGTCCCAAAATGCAGCATAAAAGAATGGACCAATCTCCGACCCCAGGAGACACAGGCAGCGACCGATGACAGATAGGGATGCCGTGGGGATGTCTTCATGTGTGCCCCAATGACATCACTGATTACAGAATGACCTGACCTGATATTTTGAATATTAGATGTTACTAATTGATACTGTTACGAGATTCCAGAGTTACGATATGCAGATGACACAGTGTTACTATCCAGAAGGGCTAGAGCAGCTAATTACAGCCGTAAATGGACACAGTAAAAATCAAAACATATTTATAAACAAAACAAAGATAATGACCACCGACAAAACACAATGTCAGCATAAATTTACAGTGGGTGATAAGGAAATAGATCAGGTCACGCATTTTGAATATCTGGGCTCCAGAATTTCCAAAAATGGTGACACCTCAGAAATCAGAAGATGTCTAGCCATGGCAGTGCAAAGATGACATCATGGCAGAGCACCAGTAAAACGACAAAAGTGAAAGTGTTTTTCCTGTGGCTGCGAATCATGGTTTTAGTGGTTGTTTTTAGGAACTCTGCGTGAGAGCTCATGTAAAAGGTGACTGACTGATCTAGCCTAACTAGGGTTCAGTTCAGGTGCCATTGACTGCAATCTCTTGCCTTAATGGTGCAATCTGACAGTCTTATCCATGTCAATTTTTAATTATCCTTCAGCTTGTATCGGTTTGCACTGGCACATTTGTCCTGAACTTTTCCTTCCAAAATTGTTTTTAATAGACAAATGGTTAGTCTGATTTTTATTTTATTCGATTCTCTTTACACCCATATTTTCTTTATGACTGATATATTTATGATGTCTAAAGGTCAGCGCCATGACAAACAATATCGTCGGAGATGAAGATAATTCTTCATGTACTATTTGAGGCCAGTTCCCTCCCTTGCTGTTTTTACTTTCCTCAACTGATACTCCAGGTACTCATTTATAGCTAGGTCGACTGGATGAGCGGCCATACCAGGCACAAACCACATCCCGGATCTTGTTCTGTGATTTTGAACCCTGACGCAATGTAATCCCAGTCTTAGCAAGCCAGCTCACTATCGTCTAGGCTACACACTTCTCATCATTAGCTCTTTCCATCTTGTCAGACGATTGTAATTGTGCTTTGAAAAAAAAGGTATGCAACTACAGTCCATGACGGTAACGAATGTACCTCGTAAGACCAATCCGGGCAGAGAAGCATCTTCCACAGTGTGCAAGAAAAGTCAGGACCGTTTGCGGCATCGCATGGTGTGGCGTGTCTTCTCAAACTTGAGTCTTTAGCCTATCAGCATTCAGGATCTCCTTTATCTGTATTCCATGCTTATTCATTCCCCTTCATGTAGCAGTATCCATGGCGTCCTGTTCCCATTTTTCCAAATTGATGCTTGCATATATCCTTGTGCTGAAGTAGTGGTCGGCCCTGATAGCTTTTCCCCAACTATAATTCCACATAGAGAAGATATTTTGGTATTCTGCCATCATCCATCCTCTGTGTCCCAGCCATCGGAGCCTTCGATGACCAAGCATGGACAAGATTGTGACAGGGCCTGTTCTCTCCAACCCCTCTACGTTGGGGATCTTGTCTTGCCACCCAACCCCCAGGATTCTCACTACCATAAAGAAGGTTGCTGAGGGACACACGCCTGGTAAACAAGTGTTTTTGTTTTAACAGTGAACTTCTTGTTCTCCCAGACCCTTTTTGTTAATCTGCTTTTGTTGTTGCTGCCTTTCCTATCCTGATATTGATCTCTTGGTCCAGGGATAGTTTATTATTGACTGAGGATATCAAGTACGTCAAATGATTTACTACATCGAGAACCTCATCATCAATGGCTGTTTGTTTGCACCCTGGACCATAACTTGTTTTCGTTTTGCTAATTGTTGACCCGAATGCACAGCAGGCATCCGAAGATGCAGAAAGTAAGCTTTGCAGTTCCTCCTCTGAGTGAGTCGTAATTGCGGCATCCTCCGCAAAGAGCAGTTCTCTCATCAGCACCCTGTTTATTATGGTTTTGACTTTTAGCCTTTGGGAATTGAATATGCCACCAACTGCGAGAATGAATGAAGCTACCACCTTCCTGGTCATGTATGCTTTAAGAGAAGTGAGAAATATATTCCAAAGAGGGTTGGAGCAACTACACAGCCTTGTTTTACTCCGCACTTAATTGAGGACGCACTGTCAAAGTTGATTATGCCTTTCATGTCAGTGTGGAACGACTCAATAATGCTCAGAAGAGCCCGAGCGCTTTGAACAGACCCACACGACTGACCAAGTCAAATGCTTTCGTGAGAAATACAATGGTTGCTTTTGTTCTCTGCATTTCTCTTGCACCTGTCGTAATGAGAATATCATATGTGGGGTAAATCTATTCCCACGAAAACCGCACTGTGACTGGGTAAACCTTGTCTCCGAGGACCTGGAGTCTGTGCAGAACAATATTGGCAAGTATCTTTCTAACGGTACACAGAAGCAAAATTGATCTGTAGTTGCAGTCTCTCCGATCTCCCTTGTTCTTGTACAAGGTTACAATGCTCGAATCTTTGAAATCCTGCAGGATATGTCCTTCATACCAGCATCAAGTTATCAACTGGTGTATCTGTGGAGCAAGTATGTCCTTTCCACTCCTGATGGCCTCTATCGGGATTCCATCCTTTCCTGGAGCCTTGCCAGAAGCAAGGTCAGCAATTAACTTCTGCCATGGTTGGCAGTGAGTCCAGGTGGTCTAGATTTGGCATGGCATTGAGGGCATCTTCTGTTAGCTCTGTCTCGCTTAAGTAGAGTTCAAGATTGTGTCTAACTGCTTCCTCTTATCAGTGATGATTTCGTCAGATAATGCTTTCAGCGGCGCACTCTTTTTTACCCTTGTGCCGATGGCTTTCTTTATCCATTCTTACTCGCGTATGGAGGCGTGTAGCACAGTGGTTAGCGAGCTGGCTTCACATCTGAGGAGTGGTCCTGGCTTCATTCCCCAGTTGAGGTGGAAATGATTTTTCAGACCGCAACGGCACCCGGGTCAACCCAGCCTTAAATGGGAAGTAAAACAGGTGAGGGAGATTAGATGGCTACCGTCCTCATATAGCCGAGCCTTTGAAATGTGAGATCGCTAGCACCTCACACTGTCTTGTTGTCCTTGGCACTTTTCTCGCTAGTTTCAATACATTCAGAGAGTTTCGTATTGTTTTGTCTTTGTTTTTCAGTAGTGCTGTCTATTTCCTGTCAATCAAAGGCTGCAGTATCGATTATTTGCTTCAAACCAGTCTTCTCTAATGCCAGAAGCTGTTACTGCTGCTTTGAGAGTAGCTTCTTTGATTAAATTCCACTTTTTACTAGCTGTACAGTCTCCTGATGTATTAGTAAGAATATCTGCAAGCTGCTGTTAGAACTTAAACACTTTTCTCGATCTTTGGTGTTGACTAAATGTATCCTCAAAATGGGTTTGTGCTTCGCCGTGAAGATTCTCTTAGGTCTCAGCTTGACGCGGACAATGACCAACGTGTGGTCAGTATCACAGTCAGCACTCTGGTAGCTGCGTGTTAGGTGTGGGATTCAGATGTTATCTCCTGGTGATAATAAAGTCCAGTTGGTGTCAATGACCGGATAGTGGGTTTATAACTTAAGGCGATCTTTTGTTGCTAAGTAGGAGTTTGTGAAGCAGAGATTGTTTTTTTGTGCAGAATTAAGCAGCCTTTGTCCATTTTCATTCATGCGCCCAATACTGTGTTTGCCTAAACAAACTGGACATGAATTCGAATCTGATCCCACCTGAGCATTTATATTACCAAGTATGTATAGGCAGTCCAATTTTGGAATTGCATTGTCTAACTCTACTATATGCTAATTCTCTCCTGTGTGATTTTAAGCAGCATTTAAATTGTGCTGTTGGACCAATTTTTTAAAATAGTCAATCATCAGTTATACAAGGTTTCTTTGGTAGTTTTAGGAAGACATGTACATTGTACAGATCCTGTATTGTAGATGTACAGATTAGTTAAATTTGATCTAGTCTAGGATCTTTTGAAGATCTCTTTGCATAGGTCAAAAGACGGAAACTCACTTGGTATGGCCAAATGTCGAGATGAAACAGTCTTACAAATAAGATCCTGCGTGGAAAGGCGCAAGGCGGAGGTCGTTCCAGAAAGAGATGGGAGTACAACATAAAGGAATGAACCAATCTTCGACAAGAGAAGACACAGGCAGCGGTCGCTGCCAGAGAGGGGTGGCGCGGGGTTGTCTTCATGTGTGCCCCAATGACCTCACCGGTTACGGGATGACTTGACTTGAGGATCTCTACCATATCTACATTTATGGTGTCTATGCCTATAGGGTTTTTATTTTTTTGCGTTCGCCTTATTTCTCCATTCCCCAAAAGAGGTGTGTGTTGCACTGTGGTTTTTATTTTGTGCCTGTCGTCCCAGTCCATCCGACTTCAGCATGTATGCCTCTTACTTTCCCCTAGTCAATATTTTGTGATCATCTTGTCATATGTTTAGCTCCTCTGCTGAGTTTCTTTCCCCCAAGTCCTCTAATTAAATAGAACAAATGGAAAAAAACAGCTGACAATAAACATGACAGCTGATAGACACGAGATGCCAGAGAGTGGTCAGGAATGTGTGAAGCATGACATGCCACCTATGAAACAGACAAAACAAGAAATATGTGAACCAATGAGTATTGTGAGCACTAAGACACACCACTACATGCACATATATATTGAAAAAGACATATGTATGTACATACCTACACTGAAACTGTCCGTACCTCAAGTGTGTCATCTCCAGCTCTTGTACTAATGTCCTAACACAATCCCCCCATCAGATCGTGTTATACTGGCTCTTAATGTTCATCCTCACAGCTTCTCTGGTCGTGAAACCTGTTCTACCATCTCCTTATCCTTCATTTCAATCCTTCCAAACGTCTGGAATTTCCTGGTCCTCCTTTGGTAGCCTAAAGACATGATAGAAACTGGTGTGCTCGGAAGCAGACTCAAGACTCGCCACAGGAACCACCATGGCACATTGCCTTGTGACAACAAGCGTAGTTGCGTAACGGTTGGCTGTGTTATTCAGACACATTAAGTGGCCTTCTCGAAAGCAGTTTTTGAGATAAGAGGCGTTTGCCTGCAAGTCACACAACATAATCTATGCTATTATTTGCAATATGAAATACATCTTGTCTCCGCCAATACCTCAATGACATTTCTAATAACTTTGGCTCATCAAACATTTGTTTGGTCCCAGACACTAGGGTAAGATTGATATAAGAGTCATTGGCATGCTCTCTTACTTCACTGATGATTGACACCGATTTGAGCTTGAGAATCGTTCAAACTTCCTTATGGGATGCCTTAAACCAGTGCTCCTAAACTCGGGCAATTTTAGCTTGCAGGCATTTTGTTTCTGTCCAGGCGTTGTCTCTGAGCCTTTAGCTGAATGTTTTTAATCGCCTATTCGCCTTCAGTACTACCACAACTTTGATATATTTTTATATCCTGCCGTATTTTTCACATTTTCTTTCAACCATTATGCTGTCGTCCACACTTGGATTTTCTTGAATTGATACGAGTTTTATTTGATGCTGACATTTGCCTAGGACAGCAGCTTCCAGTTTATGGCATTGCACCTCTGTTGAGTTAGTGTGTCCAACTAGGCTTACAAGGAAGATATAAATAACTAACAGTTGTCCCAGGGATCAGAAGTAGTCAGTACTCAACTACATTTGCCTAGTTCGATTTGTTGAAGCATAGATCCAACATTATATTTGTCTCCCCCAAAACCAGCTTTTAGGAAAGGCTAATTCCAGTCATTCGCAGTGTGGGTTTATAGCAGTGGTTTTCATCATGTGAAACTTGTCGACACTCCTCTGTCTAGGATATTTTATTCCGCCATCTGCAAAGCTTTCATTCTGATTCTTCCACTCTAATGGTATTTCTGGATTCTTCCCTTGGCACCTTTAAACAGGACAAAAACTGGAGGAACATGCACACCAGCCATCTGGATACCAGGAAAAACACACACCAGCCATCTGGATACCAGGAACATGCACACCAGCCATCTGGGTACCAGGAACACCCACACCAGCCCTCATAGCCATCTGGGTACCAGGAACACCCACACCAGCCATCTGGGTACCAGGAACACCCACACCAGCCATCTGGATACCAGGAACACCCACACCAGCCCTCACAGCCATCTGGATACCAGGAACACCCACACCAGCCTTCACAGCCATCTGGGTACCAGGAACACCCACACCAACCCTCACAGCCATCTGGATACCAGGAACACCCACACCAGCCCTCACAGCCATCTGGATACCAGGAACACCCACACCAGCCCTCACAGCCATCTGGATACCAGGAACACCCACACCAGCCCTCACAGCCATCTGGGTACCATGTCTTGCAAGAACGCAAGTAAAGTAAAGCTGAGTTTGACACCAAAGAGGATTTCACTTGTAAAAGTCCTGCAACCTCATTTATAGCCAGTGTGGTGTGACATAGTTGTTGTTGTCCATCACAAGTGATGAGGACCACTCTCTTTGTTCAGCCGTGTGGACAGTCGTATCTCCTGCTGTGTCCGCTGAAATGGGTGACTTGCGCGGAGATTCGGATTAAAGTAAGGAAGAAACTGCGCCTTTTGTCAACCTCGTGAAGTTGAACCGGCAGAACTAACCCGTGAAACACGACAGAGGTATAACTGGTTTAAGCGTAGTTCCATTCACTGATTCAGACCAGGATAAACGGATGGAAGAAATCACAAAAAAAAGAACGATATAACAAGTCCCGACGGAAAACAACACCACGTTTCCGTGAACACAAGTGTAAGTCGTCGACTAGTGTGAATTCCAGGCAAATCCGTGGTCTGGCGGCATCCATAATGATCCAAAACAGTAGAGAAACGTAGACTCGCAGCCAGTTATGGCGCCATCTTTGCCAGATTTGACAGTGTGACATATACAGTATGTAAAGTTTTTGGCGGCATGCAGTAACTTTTGTCTCACGATCAACACTAGGAAAACAGAGGTACTTTTCTAGCCTGCCCCTAGGGAGCCATACCATGAACCAAAAATGAATGTACAGAACCAATGTCTCCAGGCAGTTGATAGTTTCACTTACCTGGGCAGTACTCTCACTGGAAAGGAGAATATCGACAGTGAGGTCAATAATAGGATTGCTAAGGCGAGCCCTACGTTTTGCAGGCTCAAGCAAACATTTGGAATGACAAGGCATCAGTGCCGCCAACAAAATAAAAGTGTATTGTGCTGTGGTGTTGTCCACTCTGCTGCATGGCGGTGAGACATGGACAGTGTATAGCAGACATGCCAAACAGCTTGATCGTTTTAACTTGAGCTGTCTACGTAGGCTGCTCAGGATCGTGTGGCAGGACAAAGTGCCTAACTCTGAAATGTGGAGCCAAAGATGTAGCAAAGTAAATGAGCTGACAGCAGCCAATGACTCGTAGCTGCTTGCCTCAGGGTCAGCCAACCAAGACCCTATTTCATTTACAAGCGGCAGCCTTGAAAACAGGCTGCACTAGTGCCTTCTGGCTAAGAGAATAAGGATCACAGTGGGAAGGCAAACCCAATACCCAAAGAATCCAGCTGAAACTAGTTGTGCCGGGCTAAAAGATGCAGATATCACAGCTTTGCTGTAAATTATAACAATGTCACACCATCCTTTTTCAGGACGAACGCAGAAGAAAATAAACTAAAAGTCAGGCCTCAGACAAATCTAATTCTGAGGGAAAAACATATGAATGACAGAAATCTGGAGAGACAGAACAAGTTACAAGAACTGCAAGAATGCTAATAACATGGAATATATCAGAGAAGCTGTAGACAGAAATATCATGAAAAGCTAGCAGAGCTTCAAGCAGAAAGAGCATGCACTGATTAAGCCCCAGCACTCTGACGAGGACGGATGTGTCGAACAGAAAGGTGCAAATATCAGTCAAACTGTAAACTAGCGACACAACGCATGCAGTTTCTGTGGACTTCATCCTGCTACTTGCAAAGCCCTGTTCAGTGCTTAGTAGCAGGAGATTGAGAACGAATGCAGAAGAGAAGAAGAAGCCACAGCACTCAAAATTACTCTGTTACCAGTGTCCACATGTGGATTTCAACACCAACTCTAGATAGAAAGATCACGACATGTGAGATGAGATACATGTGATATGAGATACTTCTGAAAAACAATCAACGTAACTAGAAGAGACAGCATGCACAATGAGGATGTGAGAAGAATAGTTGAAGCAAGACCCTGAATATATTGATGAAGAGAGAATCAATTGGTTTGACCACCTAATGAGAATGCATCCTGACCAACTACCACTGTGCACCTATAACACACAACGTTTGAGTTTTCGCAACCGTGATAGACCGAGAACTAGATGAATAGGAAATGTTGCGGATATTCAAATCGTCATGGGATGACGACCACTTCAGCGATATGTCTGGCCCTAGACAGACAACTACAGCTTCCCACGACACCTCACGACACAAGTGGATAAGACAAGACTCAAAATTATCATCTAGCAATTGCTTAAAAATTGCATAACATAAGAGACAACTAAAGGGGGTTGTGAATGACGCTGGCAATACCATCATGTAAAACCCAATGCCATGAAACCACACTGTAAATGACTAGAGTCAGACTTTCCTAAAAGCTCGTTACGATAAGTCTCATTCAGTTGCTTCAACATATCAAGCAGCAAGATTTTCATTCATTGAGTCAATGAGTGATAAACACATCTATATATGAATATAGTCAACAAAAGGCATTTGTTAGTCTAGGTTGTGCAGATAAATGGAAAGTACCAAAATACCAAAGAAGTGTTCAGAAATTGCACAAAAACTTCTACAAAGAAGCCAACCACTGAAATATCTGCAGCGATAATTATAACATTTTACAATTCAAACTGGTATCAAAACTCGGATGTCTGCTATATCCAATAATCTTCCTCATGGTTATCTACTGGTGATAAAAGAAAACAATGGACATTTGATAAACAACTAGAGGATCTTGTTCTTGCAGAGCATCTTATCTTGTTTACTGTCGAATGAGCAACAAAATATCATCATCGTCTGGTTGATCAGTCCTGAGACTGGTTGTCTGAGTATGTCTCTCCATTGGGCCCTATCCTCTGCAGCTCTTTTCATTTCAGCATAGGTTTGTGATTTATTGTCTCTGCATGTCTGAGATGTAAAGGTGAGTCTTGGTCGCTCCCTTTCTCTGAAACTTGTCATAAAGTTTGTTTTGTAGAAGACCTTCATGTCTCATATTGTGTCTCAGGCAACGCAATCTTATTTATTTATCATTTTCAAAGGGGAGGAAGACAACGTCTGGTCAGGCAAAACATACTGGCCAAGACCCTCACCACGGCTTCCTCGTAGCTCTCTCTGGAAACGGGCTGTTTTTATGGCAGCCTAGATAACGAGGTGAGATATCAACGTAATCCACGTAGTAGTAAGCGACATGCATATGAAGCCAAGTATAGCACAACCGCCTGCAGGACCCCGGTTCACCTTCATCAGCACACTCGGAATGTGAGGAAAAATACAACAACATGCCACTCCACCCTTTACAGTCCAGCCTAAAATTCAGGGAGCCGCGTAGTGCAATTGTTAGCGAGCTGACTTTGTTGCATCTGAGTTGTCCTGGGTTCATTCGCCATTTTTTTTTTTTGGTGTTCGCCTTATTTCTCTAATCCCCAAGGGGGTGTGGTGTGCGTTGCACTGTGGTTTTTATTTTGCACCTGTCAGCCCAGTGCATCTGACTTCAGCATTTTCTAAGGGTTTGCTTCCCCGGGGTAACAGCCGGTGCTGTGACAGGGATCGAACCCAGCACCTTCGGATTGTGAGCCGTGCCACTTAAAAACTAGCCACGCCGTCCTCCAATTCCTCAGTTGAAGAGGAAATGCTTTATATCAGACCACAACGGCAGCCGGGTCTACCCAGCCTTAAATGGGTAAGTAAAAGCGGCGAGGGAGAGGAGATGGCTACCACCCTCATATAGCCAAGCCTTTGAAATGTGAGATGGCTAACACCTCACACCCCTACGGCAGTAATGCTATGGCTTACTTTGCTTTACTAAATTAATTAGATTTGTGTCTTATCTCTTTACAGTCAGGTCTAATTTATATGATTCATGTCATGAAACAAATCTAATCAATTATGTTGGACTGTAAATGGTTAACGTCCTTTTTAGTGTACACAAAAGAGTAATTCTACTCATTGTGGTGTGGAAATTGAACAATAACAACAATAATCATTTTCAATATTTGTCTTTGTGCACCTACCTCAGTGAGGATATTATCATTGGATCTTCTTTCTTTCTAACTCACTCTTTCCATTCTAAGATAGCACCACATTTCACAGAAAATATAAATGAACAAACTGAGAATAACCAACAATCCTAAATAGAATTAATAATAGGATAATTACTGAAATGCAGTTTCACATATTTGGGAAGTAGCATTGAGAAAGATAAGAGGGACAAACAAGGATATACCATCATCAAGGGGAGGTTGACATGCCAGTCGCTAGCAGTAGAATCTTACTTCCTGCATGCTTGCCACCATTTATATTTTTTGAGGAAAAAGTACTAGACAAATAAGCTTGTCAGTATTTAGACAGACAAAAACATCAGGACAAATATGAAAACAATAAAATTTGTTTGTGCATGAGAGAGATAGGGAGCAAAATATGAGGAGGAGATGGTTGGTTGCAGAACAAACAAGCACAACGAAAAAATTGAAGCTGTTTTTATTTGTTCAATGTATTTTGTCGAAATCTTACAATACACTCGTATGACCGTACACAAATTTAAAATGGTATGACCTTGGAAAATTCAGAAATGCTATGAAATATTTGATGCTCATCATCATCATGTAGCATGTCCTTTGTAGAACATCACTCTCATGACAGCAGATCTGTAAGATCCTCAATCTTTGGCCAGCTTACCTGCCTTTGTCAACATCATCCATAGAACTTCTAATGTGTTGTGTCCACCTTCTCCTCAGTCTGTGTCGCAGATGCCATACCCTCCACTATCAGTTTTATTTTCTAGACCATTGTATCATTTGATGTGGTCAAAGTATTTTAGTTTCCTAGATGTAATATTATTTACTAGCCCATTTTGTTCCTCTTATTCTGCATTTGTTCTCAATCTCCCGCTAGCAAGCCTTTATTTTGTTAGTGTTCTGTCATCAGATAATCCTTTATTTTGGTCATTTTGTTAGTTTTCTGTCATCAGATAATCCTTTATTTTGGTAGTGTTCTGTCATAAGATAATCCTTTATTTTGGTAATTTTGTTAGTGTTCTGTCATCAGATAATCCTTTATTTTGGTCATTTTGTTAGTGTTCTGTCATCAGATAATCCTTTATTTTGTTAGTGTTCTGTCATCAGATAATCCTTTATTTTGTTAGTGTTCTGTCATCAGATTATCCTTTTAGTCAATCTATGCAATCACATGGTCATTCTTCTACTTAATTCTTTTTGGCATTCTTCATTTTAGCGCAACTATTCCAAACTTGTGACATTCTTAACTTCTTGTTTCTCTAGAATAACTTTAGGTCTGGTTTTTGCCTTATCAGTGTTCATTATCTTGGTCTTTCTGACGGTTTTTGTTCTTCACTGTGATTTAACCAACAGGATCATCTGTGCAAGCCCCCATGCATGGCTATTCCATATGAATGCTATCATCTGTGCAAGCCCCTACACATGGCTCTTCGATATGAATGCTATCATCTGTGCAAGCCCCTACACATGGCTCTTCGATATGAATGCTATCATCTGTGCAAGCCCCTACACATGGCTCTTCAATATGAATGCTATCAGCTGTGCAAGCCCCCATGCATGGCTCTTCGATATGAATGCTATTATCTGTGCAAGCCCCTACACATGGCTCTTCGATATGAATGCTATCATATGTGCAAGCCCCCATGCATGGCTCTTCGATATGAATGCTATCATATGTGCAAGCCCCCATGCATGGCTCTTTGATATGAATGCTATCATATGTGCAAGCCCCCACGCATGGCTCTTCGATATGAATGCTATCATCTGTGCAAGCCCCCATGCATGGCTCTTCTATATGAATGCTATCATCTGTGCAAGCCCCCATGCATGGCTCTTTGATATGAATGCTATCATCTGTGCAAGCCCCCATGTATGGCTCTTCCATATGAATGCTATCATCTGTACAAGCCCCCATGCATGTCTCTTCGAATATGAATGCTATCATCTGCATATCTTAGTTCGAGCTGCGCATGAGCAGCAGCGGTCAGTAACCCATAGCTGACTCCTAGCATCAGGGCCAGCGAACCAGAGCTGCTAAGACCCTTCTACACCTCCACGTGGTGATCCTGGATAACAGGCTGCAACAGAGCAGACTGGCTAAGGAGAAGGGATCGAAGAGGGAATGCTAACCAGGTACTCAAATAATGCTTGCTCAAGTCGGATGTGTTGGACTGAAAGGTGCAAATATCATAGTCAAGCAGCTGTAAACTACGACTTCTTCTTCTGCATTCGTTCTCAATCTCCCGCTACCAAGTCCTGAACAGGGCTTTGCATGTGGCAGAATGTAGTCCAGAGAACAGAATGCGTTGTGTCTCTAGTTTACAGTTTGACTGCGATATTTGCACCTTTCGGTCCGACACTTCCATCTTCGGCAGCGTAAAATACGACACAACTAGATTCTACTACGTAAGTCCTTGTCAGGGTTTGGTAGCGGGAGATTGAGAACGAATGAAGCCAAGCCATATCGTAGTTCTGGTATTTCATTCCCACCGGTTGTGAAAGGTCAAACTTCTCATACTCGTATGCATTCTTGTCTTACCTCCTTTTATACCTCAAACGAGCTTCATGTCTCCCCAGCTATTCTGATCATTGTTTTTTGTTCATTATAGCGTTTCGATCAGTTGAATCAAGTGTGTTGGGAACGACATGTCTTACACGATTCTCCACAGCATTTCGTGTTGCAGTCAAAAGGTTTGATGCTACTGGGATAAATTTCTCACATATGGTATCGCCGTTAATTATGAAATCACCCACAATCCCCAATAAATTTAGTTTATTCCTTCAGTTTAAATGTGGCCTTCATCATGTTTTGCAAAATTTATATGAGTACACATTTGTTTATTAGAAAGAACATTTTCTGTTCACATTAACAAATAAAAAAATAAACTTTATAAATGATAGTTCCAAGAAAAGCCATTTATATACAATGTCAACTTGAATAAGTAAAAGGAAGCTGGTCAGATTACTCATGTGAAAGTACATGAAAAACAAAACAAATTGGATAGTGGAGAATAAATCCAAGCAAGTGTTCTACAAATTCAAGTGTCTGGTTAGCATAGTGGTAGAGCACTCACTTTTCATGGCAAAAGTACAGGGTTCAACTCCCACAACAGTCATGCTCCAGTCAATTCAGCTGTAAATGGGTACCTGGCATTTGACTAGAAAAGTAAAAGGCAGCAAAGAAAGGAACCGGCCACCCTGTCTCGTACAAGGCAAGTTGTGGCTTAGTATACTGCAGTCTCTAACAACATCATTTCCGGACAGAAGTATAACTACTTTGGGACAAACTGTAACCTTATTTCAAATTAATTCTGTTGTTTTTAATAAATATATAACTTCATTCGAATGCAGATATTCCAAACTTATGAGATTCTTAACTGCTTGTTTCTCTAGAATAACTTTATTCATAAATGTATCGCTTTTATCAATTGTTATTTAAATGTGTTCTTAACTTAACTTTTTTATACTGGTTTAGAAGGTGCTACACAGTCTGTTTACAACCAGTATCTTTTACTGAACGATCTAAAATGAACCATGCATTCAATCTATTTTTAAATGCATTAACTGACTCGGCCCCCACTATTTCCTGTGGCAATGAATTCTAAGCATTCACTTTCACTACTCTCTGAGTAATAAGATATTTATTAATATCTAACTTGAACCAAAGTAAGAAAAGATCCTGTCACGCCATGCGGCGTATAGCAAATATGGTGTTAGGCCCATATCATTTTGTGACCCACAGCACACAGTAGATTATATGGTCAGCATCACGCCAGCCGCCTTTACTCCCCAGATTTTTTCTTGCACTCAATTTCTGTGGCTGGGTCGACCACAAACTGCACATGTACTTCGAGCTCTACATTCCTGGGCAGTTATTTATATATAAGCTAGGCATACTTGTTATTACAAATGAAAAAAATACAAATGGTTCTTTGTTTAATACCAAATTCTAACAAACAATGCAGACACACGTTGTGGAAAATAAACCATTATTCCCATGTTCATAGGTATATACAATGATAAACTGCAGTATTGGGCCAGAATTCGGTATGGCTTCTAATATTATAGAACCATAAAGCTCTGACGAGATTGCACATGAAAATTAGTGGTCTGAAATATATAACTTACTTGGAAGCTTGGCATTCAAACAGGCATGTTTGTTAATGTCTGTTGCCAGGTAGTCAAAGGCTATCCGTACTACGTAATTAAAACTTCCTGCGGATTACTTGGCATGGGGGAAGGTACAAATAATTTGGATAGACTTTTAATTATAATTTTTGAATTGTGTCTGAACAGCGTCCGTTGAGCCTACTCTTTTTTACTTCTAACTGTCAAGGGATTTTTAACGTGCACGACACTGAACACAAAATATAACACGACCCAAATATGTAACAATAACCCATGTCAAACTTAACTTGACAGTTTTCTTTTTTGTCTTTGTTTATCCTGACATCAAGACCCTGGTTCATCTGATAAAGGACACCTGTTTGTAAGGTTGTTTTATATCTGTATAGCTTTTGTCTTATCATCTGTCTTGTTTTCTCTATTTCTGTGTGAGTGTGCAGCTTTGTAGGATGTGTTCCACAGACATGGTATCCTCCACACATGGGCATCTGTCCCAATACTCATTTTGTTGTAAAGAATATCTTTGAGTCTATTATACCCAGTTCTCAGTCATAACTACTTGCTCTTCTCTAGTTGAATCATAGTAGTTAGATGGCTCTTAGAAGTGGGAGTGTTGAGGCTCCGAGACCTGGACATTGCTGAAACATGACATGTCGAGACTGGAGGCCTTCCACATGCGCAACCAGCTGCGTATCCTGGGCATCCGATGGCATGACTACATCCACAATGTGGAGGTCTCTACTAAAACAGGCCAATCTCAGAAACACTTGACGACTGCTGCTGGTTTTTTTTATTCGGTCATGTCATACGGCTGGACCAGGAAACCCCTGACAAGATACTACACAAGTCGTTCCTCAGTGCCAAAAGTCTTCCCCCGACTGGCTGGAGGTGCAAAAGAGGCCGTCTACGCACAGTATGGCTTCAGCAGATATCAACCTCCTCCTCTGCCCTGGAACCATGCCACAGCAGTGGGTCATGGATGTGGCCGACTGACGTAATGGGCCCCAGACGCCTAAGCGAACATTATTATTAGTGTTGATCAGCCCAGAAGTTGGCTTTAATTATGGTCTTTGTTTCATTATACATGATGCTCAGGTTTGTTTGTGGGAAGTTCCTCCACACTTTGCTAGGCTGCAACTCCATTGTCTTTTATATTGCAGTGCAGGGTTTCACTGATTGACCAACTTTTCAAGTTCTGCTGAGAGCTGTGTCACATAGTACATGCATTGCTCGAGATCTCTATCTGTATTTGTCTTCTAATATCACCGTTAAGTGATAAAATCGCCCTAATTATTCAGTAGAACTCTCAGTCCTCGTCCTCACTTATTTCTCCATCTCCCATCTCATCTTCAACAGTGGTTCTGGAATGATATTTATCAGTTACAAGCTGTGTATATAATACAGCCAGTTATCAGAAAGATGAATTTCAGGAAAAACCTCACACTATATTTGAGTCAGTACACTAAATATAGAGTGCATATTAGCCACAAATGATTTTATAACCATGTTAAATAGCTGCAACTGGAAAATAAGCTAATTGAAATTGTCAATCAGTATGTGTATCTAGGCCAGGAAACCATCAACAGTAACTAAATCGACGAGATCTCACACAGGTGGGTTATGCAGTTTCAACCGCATTAAACCAATACTCCGGCAGATGACGGACGTCAAGGTCAGGGCTCACATCTTCAATAGCATGGTTATCCCAGCGATGGTATATGGCTGTGATGGTTGAAGTTTACACAAGTTTACGCAGAGCAAAGAGTCCTAAACATCTCCTCGAGAGACCACATCCGAAACCAAACAAAAGTTCCGGAATATCGTTCGCTCTGCATCAATATAAAAGTAGATGGGCCAGTTATGTGGTCCACATGACTAACAATAGATGGACGAGGAGGGTGTCTTTCTTGTGGTCATGCAACTACAACCACCCGCAAACAAGATGGAGAGACGATCTGCATCACACACTTGGACTATCATGGTACCTCAGGGGCAAAGGACAGACATGGATTCAAGCAACTTGTCTGCTACATGGCAATTTATATCAGGGACAAACATGCTCCTTAATCTGATCAATATAAAAGCAGATGTGACTAAAAGCTTAGAGATTGGCTAAATAAAATCTATTTGAATTCAATAGCACAGCTTAACCCATTATGCCCACAATATTTTTTTCAGAGGCATTAACTACTATATTCTCTTCAAAACAATCGCTAAAACTTATTTTATACTAGAAAAACATTTCAATTTTATTTGTAAATAAATAAGTATATAATATAAGTGAGTTAAAGAAGTGTTTTCTTGGTCTTATGAATATATATCTCCTCTTTCAAAAGATTGTAAAGGGGTAAAACAAGTTCAAGACTTAGATTGTAAAGGGGTAAAACAAGTTCAAGACTTAGAATGTAAAGGGGTAAAACAAGTTCAAGACTTAGATTGTAAAGGGGTAAAACAAGTTCAAGACTTAGAATGTAAAGGGGTAAAACAAGTTCAAGACTTAGATTGTAAAGGGGTAAAACAAGTTCAAGACTTAGATTGTAAAGGGGTAAAACAAGTTCAAGACTTAGATTGTAAAGGGGTAAAACAAGTTCAAGACTTAGATTGTAAAGGGGTAAAACAAGTTCAAGACTTAGAATGTAAAGGGGTAAAACAAGTTCAAGACTTAGATTGTAAAGGGGTAAAACAAGTTCAAGACTTAGAATGTAAAGGGGTAAAACAAGTTCAAGACTTAGATTGTAAAGGGGTAAAACAAGTTCAAGACTTAGAATGTAAAGGGGTAAAACAAGTTCAAGACTTTGATTGTAAAGGGGTAAAACAAGTTCAAGACTTAGAATGTAAAGGGGTAAAACAAGTTCAAGACTTAGATTGTAAAGGGGTAAAACAAGTTCAAGACTTAGAATGTAAAGGGGTAAAACAAGTTCAAGACTTAGATTGTAAAGGGGTAAAACAAGTTCAAGACTTAGATTGTAAAGGGGTAAAACAAGTTCAAGACTTAGAATGTAAAGGGGTAAAACAAGTTCAAGACTTAGATTGTAAAGGGGTAAAACAAGTTCAAGACTTAGAATGTAAAGGGGTAAAACAAGTTCAAGACTTAGATTGTAAAGGGGTAAAACAAGTTCAAGACTTAGATTGTAAAGGGGTAAAACAAGTTCAAGACTTAGAATGTAAAGGGGTAAAACAAGTTCAAGACTTAGATTGTAAAGGGGTAAAACAAGTTCAAGACTTAGATTGTAAAGGGGTAAAACAAGTTCAAGACTTAGAATGTAAAGGGGTAAAACAAGTTCAAGACTTAGAATGTAAAGGGGTAAAACAAGTTCAAGACTTAGAATGTAAAGGGGTAAAACAAGTTCAAGACTTAGAATGTAAAGGGGTAAAACAAGTTCAAGACTTAGAATGTAAAGGGGTAAAACAAGTTCAAGACTTAGATTGTAAAGGGGTAAAACAAGTTCAAGACTTAGATTGTAAAGGGGTAAAACAAGTTCAAGACTTAGATTGTAAAGGGGTAAAACAAGTTCAAGACTTAGATTGTAAAGGGGTAAAACAAGTTCAAGACTTAGAATGTAAAGGGGTAAAACAAGTTCAAGACTTAGATTGTAAAGGGGTAAAACAAGTTCAAGACTTAGATTGTAAAGGGGTAAAACAAGTTCAAGACTTAGATTGTAAAGGGGTAAAACAAGTTCAAGACTTAGAATGTAAAGGGGTAAAACAAGTTCAAGACTTAGAATGTAAAGGGGTAAAACAAGTTCAAGACTTAGAATGTAAAGGGGTAAAACAAGTTCAAGACTTAGAATGTAAAGGGGTAAAACAAGTTCAAGACTTAGAATGTAAAGGGGTAAAACAAGTTCAAGACTTAGATTGTAAAGGGGTAAAACAAGTTCAAGACTTAGATTGTAAAGGGGTAAAACAAGTTCAAGACTTAGATTGTAAAGGGGTAAAACAAGTTCAAGACTTAGATTGTAAAGGGGTAAAACAAGTTCAAGACTTAGAATGTAAAGGGGTAAAACAAGTTCAAGACTTAGATTGTAAAGGGGTAAAACAAGTTCAAGACTTAGATTGTAAAGGGGTAAAACAAGTTCAAGACTTAGATTGTAAAGGGGTAAAACAAGTTCAAGACTTAGAATGTAAAGGGGTAAAACAAGTTCAAGACTTAGAATGTAAAGGGGTAAAACAAGTTCAAGACTTGGAGGGTTAAACAAGTTCAAGACTTTTGACTGATAAGAAGTTGCTGCATAAACAGCTCTTACTTCAGCTCTGAAATTGGTACAAGAATCTCCTGCTGGTATGGAGTGATTTTTTTATGTTGCCATTGGAGTGTTCTTTTTTTGTTTGTTTGTTGCATATGCCTTATTTATCTATTCCCCCAAGGCACTGTAGTTTTTATTTTGCTCCTGTTGGCCCAGTGCATCCGACTTCAGCATGCATTTTATGTAAGGGTCTGCTTCCTCCTGCATTTTCTAAGGGTTTGCTTCCCCGGGGTAACAGCCGGTACTGTGATGGGGATCGAACCCAGCACCTTCGGTTGTGAGCCGTGTATTGGAGTGTTCGATGTAGATTCCACTGCCTCCCCTTTTATCACTCACCGTGGCAGATCCATCTGTATACACGTGTGTCCAAGAGTTGCTAGTGTACTGTCTCTGGAGGTCCTGTAGAACATGGATTTTTTGCTCTGTTGTTGACTGCTTACTTTTCTTCGTTAACCCTGGAACCTCCAAGATTATTTTGGACCGGTCCTGGCTCCATGTCCAGAGTTCAAGACTTAGTGTAAAGGGTAAAACAAGTTCAAGACTTAGTGTAAAGGGTAAAACAAGTTCATGACTTAGTGTAAAGGGTTCAAACAAGTTCAAACTTAGTGTTTACACTAACCTTACACTGAACCCTTTAGGGTTCAAACAAGTTCAAGACTTGGAGTGTAAAGGGCTAAAACAAGAAAAAGTATCAGCATTAACAAAAGAGCACTGTCACAGAAAGTGTCACTCCTGTCACAGTTTTTGTTATCATGAAAATGTTACAATGGCAATAGTTATTGTTCAGGACAGACATTTTCCATAACATCTAATTCGGAACAGAAAAATGAAATTACATTTCTTTTTTCAACATTGTAAAACAGCTGCAAATTTTGTCTCAAACCCATACATCTCCCGAACAATCAACATTGCTAACTATATTATCATGATTTACAGTAGAATACCAAATATCCAAATTGATTCAGATAATTCAAATGGGATAGCTGGAGAGAAAAACATGAAAACACCGTTAACGAAATATTGCACACTTCAAATACATTAATATTACAATGTACTCTTACCATTTCAAGAAATTGTTTAAAACTTTTAAAAGTAGTTGATAACAAAAATTAAACAATGTACTTATTCATTTAAATGAGTGCTCCAACCTGTGTGCTACCTACCACTAGTGGACGATTTTAGCTTTCAGTTGGAAGGTAGCAAGCAGAATAACGACACGCTGTATTTAAACACAGCCTGAGGAAACTGTTGCAGAATACCAGCATACCTTGCAGAAGACGTATTTGTCGAACCGAAAGGTGCAAATATCACAGCCAAGGTGTAAACTTGTGACAACGCATACCATTCTCCGGACTACATTCTGCTACTTGCAAAAACCCTGTTCAGGGCTTGGTAAAGGGAGATTGAGAACGAATGCAGAAGAAGAAGAACCAGTAAACCAACAAAGGTGACAATTTTGAGAACCTGTGTTTTTGTCCATGGCAGCATATAACTGTGAAACATGGACAATTACCAAAGACCTCAAAGAAGAGTATAGAGAACTTTGAGTTGAAATGTTATAAAAATGTCCTCCGATTACCAAGTAGCGAAAAAAAAATAATAATACATTTGACAAGAGTTGTACATAGAGGAGATCAGGTTCATAAATTAAAAAAACACAACGGTCTTGAGAGAACGGTAATGAAAGGTATTTTGCCAGGCCAGACAGGCAGACCAAGAAAGTGATGGCACCAAAATGTCAAAGAACGATTGGGCATGACTCTGGAGCAGGCTGGGGATTTGATAAGAGATTGAGCATCTTTCAGTCGGGCTGTCATGGAAGAGACGTTCTGAAAAAGACATGCTACATGATCATTAAAAACATCCAAAATACAGACTCGGTAGACGATCGGTGAGTTTTCTTGAATTTAGATTTTAGTGGGCGATAAGGAAACTTTGCAATCATTAAATTTATAAAAGTGGGCGTCAGGTATAAAAAGGTTGAAGAGCACTGATTTAAATTTTCAAAAAAAAATGTGAAAAAAGTCTTAACGATGATTGTTGAGCAAATGAAAACTCTTTCCTCTAGTCAACTGTCTCTCTCTCAAGTGTTTCAATGTGAAAAGCTGTGCATCAGAGCATTTATCATGCTTTTCATTTACCTTCACTTCATTATTTGTTTCCTCGTCCTCTCCTCCTTCAGCTATTCACTACTTGAACAATTCAGCTATCCAATACTTGAACAATTCAGTTATCCACTGCTTGAACAATTCAGTTATCCACTGCTTGAGCAATATCAACAATTTCCCGATCCATCAAAATTTTGAATCCGAGATTGCACCATCAATAATCCACTGTGTAACTTCAGTGATGCCAAAATCTGAATAACCAGCGATAATTCTTAATAATTTCCTAGATAGTAAACATGTCTGTGCCATGTATTTTTTCTTATTATTCATAATTTGTTCTCAAACTCCTGCTACCAAACCCTGAAAAGGGCTTTGCAATTGGCAGGATGTAGCCTGGAGAACAGAATGCGCTGTTTCATAGTTCCGACTTATTTTTTTTTTTGTGTTCGCCTTATTTTTTTTATTTTTCGAGGTGGTGTGCTCTGCACTATGTTTTTATTTTGTGCCTGTTGGTCCAGTGCATCTAACTTCAGCACGCATTTTATGTAAGGGTCTGCCTTCCTCCTAAATTTTGTGAAGGGTTTGCTTACCTGGGGTAACGGCCGGTGCTGTGATGGGGAGCGAACCCAGCACCATTGGATTGTGAGCCGTGTCACTTAATCACTAGCCCACACCGTCCTCTGTCCGACACATCTGACTTCAGCATGATATTTTTGGGGTGCTGGGTTAGCCTCCCCTAACCATATATTTCAAGACTCCTTGTCTGTGTCAAGATTGACAACTGTAAATGCACTCCGGCTTAAAAATTGCTGTTGTTTCTTAAATGTTTATAACACATATAACTTTATACAAACCTTATCTGAGCCCGTACATAACCAGTTTTCCTTGCTCTAAAAGTTATGTGCAATCTATTCTTCAATGCATTAATTGACCCTGCCTCCACTACTTTCTGTGGCAATGCATTTCAAGAATTCCTCACTCTCTGGCTAAAAAAATATTTCATAATATCTAATATTTCTTTAATTAATATATAGCGGTTCATCTTGTACTTGAAGGTGGTTGTATTTTAAAAAACCTGCTATAGTCTAATTTATCCTTTCCGCTAATTATCTTATAAACCTGAATTAAGTCACCTCGAATTATTCTCTTTTCTAGACACTGTAAGCTAGTTTTTCAGAGTCTTTCCTAATAACTGTAATTCTGGACTCCAACTATCAGTTTTGTCACTCTTTTTTGTATCCTTTCCAGCATGTTTATATCCCCTCTTCTATATTGACTCCACACCTGTACACAGCACTTCAATCTAGGTCTAACTAATGCTTTATAAAGTTTGACAATTACTCTTGACAATCTCTAAAGCTGCCTCTTCTACTTACAATTTTCAGACTGTTTCAATGATCATCCGCTAGAGCAACGAACGAATTGATTCACTAATCATAACAATTTGTTAAAGTGTTCTTAAAATATCCTATGTTATTGTTAGCCCCTAATTACCTTTTGTTTATAATGCAGGTGTATTTGTGTCCATGTAAAACTAACACAAACTTGCTTTTGTTTTTGATTCTTAGTTCTACTGAAGATTATTACCGAAAGCATTGTTTCTCCATAATTAAATAAGTCCTCCAGTAACAATGACAAAAAGTACAAAGCCTAATAAAATTATATTTAAAAACTTACAAACTGCTTACAGTGTACTTGGAAACAGACATTTCTTAAGATTATTACATCTTTCAAAATGGCAATGAACAGGATTTATAAAATAAAATGTCCAGAGTTTTAGTACTATAAATCTTCTAAAAATAAAATGAGCCATCAATCGACACAGCACAGTTTTCACATTGACGTCAATCAAAATCCTAAAGCAGGTACGGGAGTTTATGTTCCTGGAATGTGTCTTCACTGAAGACGGCAGACTGGACAATAGATAGAAAATGGAATTAAAAAGGACAACAAGATGCACTACCAGCTGGAACCGATACTGAAACATCCAAGTGTCACTATGTCCATTAAACAGACGCTGATAAAAACACTGATCATCCCAATGTTATGTTATCAGTGTCAAACTTGGGCCCTATTAGATTGGCATAAACACAAATTTTAACCTGCGAGATGCACTGTGTACGGAGTGCAGCAGGAAAGATAATTCTTGACAAAATCTGCAACAGGACATTTGCGGTTAATTACTATATTGAAGCACAGAACATAAAGTGGTTTGGATATTTGACAAGGATACAGTATGATCACCCTGCAGTGAGGTCATACTAAATGGAGGTTTCAGGAACATGAGCAAGAAGTAGGCCCCGATGATGGATAGAGGTGTACAAAGAGACACTCCAAAAGTTCATTGTCTCAGCAGTACAAGCCTCCCACCTAGCACAAACTACAAGCCTCCCACCTAGCACAAACTACAAGCCTCCCACCTAGCACAAACTACAAGCCTCCCACCTAGCACAAACTACAAGCCTCCCACCTAGCACAAACTACAAGTCTCCCACCTAGCACAAACTACAAGCCTCCCACCTAGCACAAACTACAAGCCTCCCACCTAGCACAAACTACAAGCCTCCCACCTAGCACAAACTACAAGCCTCCCACCTAGCACAAACTACAAGCCTCCCACCTAGCACAAACTACAAGCCTCCCACCTAGCACAAACTACAAGCCTCCCACCTAGCACAAACTACAAGCCTCCCACCTAGCACAAACTACAAGCCTCCCACCTAGCACAAACTACAAGCCTCCCACCTAGCACAAACTACAAGTCTCCCACCTAGCACAAACTGCAAGCCTCCCACCTAGCACAAACTACAAGCCTCCCACCTAGCACAAACTACAAGCCTCCCACCTAGCACAAACTGCAAGCCTCCCACCTAGCACAAACTATAAGCCTACACATACCTCATCTATGCAACGATAAATAGCAAGAGCAGTATAACATAAGAAGAAGAATCACAAATGCAGTACTGGGCCAAGTTTGGGTATTAACAAAAACAGCTATTTTGAAGTTGCTGGTCGATCAGATTTCATAATATGAAGTGGTTAGACCAACACTTCTCAAGTAGTTTGTTTGCAAAGGATCACAAGATGACTTCCTGCTATCATAAATGTGTTTGTAGCTTGTATCAATTTATTTTCACAAACCAGGTAATGTTGTGGTTATTTACATGACTGACTCCAAAACTGACCTTGTAAGTAATCTAGCCATGTCACTCTCTGGTCTTTCCAGTGACATATATATATAACACAACACATACTGAACATAGATGCTAATCCAACAAAATATATTTTACATCTTGCAATTCAAATAAAAGCATACATTGGTATAGCTCAGTACTGAACCAGCACAGAAACAAAACAAGACCAATGTTACAACCACAAGGTCTTCAACAGGAACAAAGAACGAATTACAACAGCAACAAAAAGAGTGGTTCAACAATGGATACAATATGTTAGATGGCAGCCATTAGCAAAGAGATTGACCAATACTGTGTTGCAGAGTCTATTCTTGGCACTCTCATGTATGGAAGCCAGACTTGGGGCTACTACACTAAGCAGGAACTGCGGCTCAACCCCTGTCACAGTAGGTGCCTACGGCGTATATTAGGTGGCAAGAGAGTGCACCAGATAATATGGTCTTACAGCAAGCAAACACTCACAGCATGTACTCGCTATTGAGCCAATGACGTTTTGGATGATTGGGGCATGTTTATCACATGGAAGATGAGAGGCTGCCAAAAGATATCCTTTCTAGACAGCTGGCCATTGGAGCTAGAAGAATCAGCCGTTCCACACTGCAATTCAAAGACATATGCAATAGGGACATGAAGTCATGTGACATGCCGTCCGAGGGCTGGAAAACAAGTGCTCAGAATAAGGGGACGGTGTGGGCTAGTGGTTAAGTGACACAGCTGACAACCCAAAGTTCGCTTCCAAATCACAGCATCAGCCATTACCACAGGGAAGCAAATCCTTAGAAAATACATAATAGTCATGCTGAAGTCAGATGTACTGGCCTGACAAGCGCAAAATTAAAACATAGTGCAATTCACACTGCCTTGGGAAATAGAGGAATAGGAACGCGCAACAACAATAAAAAACCCCCAACAAATTTGCTTAGGATTTGCTGTTTGGAGACAGACAGTTGGAAGGGGTATAGTGGTTGCTGATGCTCATAGAGGTCTTCTTACTGCGTAGAAAAGAGAAAAACTGAAGAGATCTAGGAACACCCTGGCAAGCCAGCCTCGTCAGCATGGTTATACGATCTATGACAGGGACTGTCACTCGAGGAGCAGCCTATACAGCCATAGCAGACAGTGTCGAAATACAGGAGACAGAGCTCATGGTCTACAGAGACTGAGACGCCAATGATGATGATGATGATGGAGTCCATTCTCGTTATTGATGTGATTTCTTAGGCGTTTTCATATCTTCTTTGTCCCTAATGAAGGCCTGTGGCAGTAATGTGGGTCTTGTTTTCTTTGTCTCAGTGTGGCAACTGGGCCATATTAATGGCAGAGTTTAGCAAAGAATGGAACTAGGCACAATGCCTTCAGTTATAGCATTGACCTATATGACAGAATACAAAATTTTAGCACTGACTAATATGACAGAATAAACAATTTTAGCACTGACCTATGTGACAGAATAAACAATTTTAGCACTGACCTATATGACAGAATAAACAATTTTGCACTGACCTATATGACAGATCAAGCAATTTTAGCACTGACCTATATGGCAGAGTAAGCAATTTTAGCACTGACCTTTACGACAGAGTAAGCAATCTTATCTAGTTTGTTTCATTCCAACCAACTACAAATTGGTACCTGACAAGGCAAGGAATGGAACTGCTCAGAGCACTTCTGAAACTTTGTACAGTGAGGTCTTGAAACACATTACCCCCTTTGGCAGTTATGGGGGCTATACCTACCTTACACATATGCACATCCCTTACCATACAGACCCACATACATTCCACAAACCTTGAAGACCTTGTAGTTTACAATATAGTGACTGTAATTAAAAATACAACATTCATAAAATGTTACATTGAACAAAAATCAAATGTCAACCAAAAAAGCACATTTTTCAACAGCTCCAATAAATTTTGAAATGCAGAAACTAACCCTACAAAAACTGCTGTGTTGACAACAAAAACAACCTGCCCATGTCATTTAAATTGCTACAGAAATAATCTTTGCAACAGAATAACAAGTTTTCTTTGTACAGGCTTCCTATATGGGATTCAACTGAATTAAAGGTTACCAATCACCACATTGAATGAAAAAGGAAGAAGAAACTGTGGTTAAAAAAAAATAATGTGGCACATTAATGACTGCATTCCCATAATGATTCACACCTCACATTTAATACAACTGTAAAGCTTATACTGTGGAGGGTGTAGCCTAGATAACAGTGAACTGGTTTGCCAGACTTGGATTACAGTGTATCAGGGTTTGAGATCACGAACGGACAGAAACAAATATTGGCTGTGGTTCGTAATTTGTATGACCGCTGCTCCCATCGAACCAGCCCTAAATGGGTACCTGACGTTTGAGTTGGGGAAGACAAAAAACAGCAAGGAAGGGAACCAGCCACCCCACCTCACATTGGCTGCGGCTTAGTACACAAAGAATTATCTTCAACCCCGACGGCATCTGTTGCCTTTTTAAAGCTTATTAGGTGTTCCACCAAAGAAATAAATGACCTTTAAAGTAACTCTACCCAACTATATAACAATAATTATAAACATACATTTCATTCTGTTTTATTTTATTTTACAGCTCATTTTCCCCTGTGCTAACTAGAATATGTCCAGCATGCTCAAAATATACTTCCTTAGCAAGCTGTTCTATTTATCCATGTTAAATATTAGACTGCGGATATAATCTATACTAGTAATTCCCAACTGCGGTCCGCATAAATTTCCTGTCAGTCCGCAAAACTCCAGAGATTGGCTTGATGTGATCTAAGCTCCGATTAGTTAATGTTTAAACTTAAATGAAGTCAGCTACACAAGTTTCCATACTTTTCTAACACAAGAGCTCATCTATATTTGGTGTATCTGTTTATCAAAGTAAGTGAGGTTGTTTTTTTGTTTTTTTGGGGGGGAGGGGGGGTGTGTGGGACTATGCCTACAAATATCGCGATACGTAAATTAGGTCATTTGAAAACTTATTTACAAGTTTTAGAGGTCAATTTATCTGCTAATACCGTGTTGTGATATTTTGGAAGGCAAGTTTGTTATTGTGTTGTAAAATTTGAATCTCTACAAGATGCAGACAAAAGAAGTTAAACAGCAAAAACTTTTTTAACTTTCTTCAAATTTTTCCTATTTTCATTGATCCGCAGGTGTTAAAAGGTTGGGAAACAATGCTCTATCCTATATTCCTAAAAGTTTGTACCATTATTTGTATATTTGTCTGAAGATGTCATAACTTGTAAGCTGAAATTTTCAAGGAAAATTCTAATGACCGATTTCTGGATCAATTAAAGCCACTATGTCGATCTCTTCACGAGTTATGGGCATATGATTATATCGTTACACAAAGAATATTGTTTACTTGAAAATACTGACGTAATGAACATGACCCAATTTGCACATGCATGATAACATGTGACCTTTAAAATGTGTCTACGTCACAGTAACAGAAAAGTGTATGCATAAGATATGCAGCACTCAGATGCTTTGGGAGCCAATCATCAATTAGTAAACAAATCATTCTTCGACATTTAAAATAAAAGCTTTTGATTGTTTCTTTAATGACACAATTTTCATTTAAAGTATTACAATTATAAGACCAGGAGTAATGCAGTGGTTAGTGCACTGTCTTCTCAACCAAGCATTTGGGGTTCAGTACCCAGTTGATGCAGGATTTTTCTGACCGCAAAATGGTTCCTGAGTTCAAACCAGTCTAAAACATTTGGTACCAGAACAAATCTAGGAAAGTAAAAGTGGCCCGACGAGATGTTGACCACCTCACTCCTAGTATACCGTTACTCCAGAATAATATGGGCCTAACACCTTATTCTCAATATAATGGAATTTATACTTTTTATTTTTATTCCAGGCTTAGAGAGTTGGGCAAGTTGAGCGCAGAAGAGATAGTTGAGGGATGGGCAGTTGGGGGGTTGGTAGAGATTGGTGGATTGAGGGGGTGGAAGAAATGGGTGGGTTTAATGGGGTTTAAACAATTCATTACTTTCATAATTATCCTGGGAAACACAGAGTACCCCAGTTAGTGTGAGTATAATCTTTGGAAGGATGCATTAAAAACGAAAAGACAAACACTGCATTACATTTGAGCCAGTATAGTATTTTCTTCATTGTAAAGTCATTTGACTTTAAAATGACCTCTCTGGTGGTCTATGACCATGCATTTTCCTCCAGAGAATCTATATACAATATCTCTGTCTATGGTCTGAGCAGTGTTGAAACAGTTTGCCTATGAGGATTTTAACTTCTTGATTAAGTAATAAGCTGCTAGCACAACCAAGCCTGCACCTAATGCAAGAGCAAAATATGCTCCTGATGCTTTGATGTCCTCTACCAGCAGGGTGTACCTCAGCTGCGACACCTCCTGCAGCAGTCGGTTTATAGATGGGCGGGCTGACATCAGATTATAATGCCGGTGCGTTAGAGGAAAACGGCAGACAGGAACACACTGAGGCAATAAGCCTAGAAGATGCAGTCTAGTAATCAAAACATAGAGACCAATATCTGCCACCGTCAAAGAGTCACCAAACAGGTAAATGACATCAGGTGATGCAGTTTCTGGAACATGAGCAAACATCAAGAGTTCATTAATGTAATACAAACACTTATATACTCAACTCCTAAAAGAGTAAACATACTCATTGTGGGCATTAGACAACAACAACAAACAACTTTATGTAATCCTAGTGTTCTTCTTCTTCTTCTTCGTACGCTGTCAAACGTCAACCTGTATTTTTTCAAAAAAAGCAACGGTCATCCCGAGGCTGTCGACACTGCCATAGAGCTTGTCTAGTGTTACCACTGGTGATGGCCACATGTGCTTTCTCTGGTCCTCGTATGTCAGGCAGTTTTGCAGCAGATGTTCAGCGGTCATTTTCCCGGTACCACAAGTGCATTCGTCAGTACCACTTATCTTCAGTTTATTGAATAGGTGGTACCTCAGTCTGTTGTGGCCTGTGCGGAGTCTGAAGACCATGACCTGCTCTCTTCTGTTCAACTGGTAATAGGCATCATTTTTTGTGTAGCCAGTATGTTCTGTTTCCCATTTGGCCATGTATCTGGCCCTAATAAGCCTTTTGGACTCTTCGTAGATCACACTAGAATCTGGTTGTGGCAGTCTTGCACCTTCTTTTGCCAGTCTGTCTGCCTCCTCGTTGCCTTGGATGTTACAGTGGGATGGAACCCACTGTACCACTACTCTTTTTGGTGCAGACTGCTGGCATAGTTGACAGAGTACTGCTCTTAAATCATTAAGTTCAGTATTTTTCTGGCTTTTTAGTGCTATCCTGGTGTTCATTCAGGCAGTTTGTGCCCTGTGCCAGGTAGCCAAATGTCGTCTAAACTGATCTCTGTCCTTTGACATTAAGTACCATGCCGAAATGTCTAAACTGATCTCTGTCCTTTGACATTAAGTACCATGCCGAAATGTCCTCTAAACTTATCTCTGTCCTTTGACATTAAGTACCATGCCGAAATGTCGTCTAAACTCATCTCTGTCCTTTGACATTAAGTACCATGGCGATATGTCCTCTAAACTTATCTCTGTCCTTTGACATTAAGTACCATGCCGAAATGTCGTCTAAACTCATCTCTGTCCTTTGACATTAAATACCATGCCGAAATGTCGTCTAAACTCATCTCTGTCCTTTGACATTAAGTACTATGACGAAATGTCGTCTAAACCCATCTCTCTCCTTTGACATTAAGTACCATGCCGAAATGTCGTCTAAGCTCATCTCTGTCCTTTGACATTAAGTACCATGCCGGACCAAGGTCCTGTCAAAGGCCATCTCTCCATTTCATTGGTGGACGTCCGGGGCGACGATTATAGGTGTAGGGCCACCATTGCGTCACTTTGCGTGTCCATCTATTGTATTGTCAAGCATGCATGTCACGTGGCCTGCCCACCTGTACTTTCTTATCAACGCTATATCTACAAGCGATACATATATGATTCATCCTTCAGCCTCAAATGAAGCATACAGCCACCACTGCAGCTAGCCAATTCACAGGAAGTCTGTATCCTAACATTTGCAGTCATGGTTTAGTAGCAATGACTGTATATGAAGAGGGTGCTAGCCTCATACATAATGTTCTTTAGACACTGTTTGTGACATGGTTGGAAGGTTACATTGGTTTCATTCTTTTCAACCAGGGTACAGCTCAGGTTGTAGAGTAGTAGTTCTTCATCTTCTTCTTCCATTCACCTGAAAATATGATGTCTTTATCTGCAATGTTGTCTCTGGTATAAACATCACTGTCTTTTGTAGTTCACATACAGGTCCATAAGTTTCTCTTTCAGTGTTGTTTCTAAGGCTCATTAGGTTTTTCTCTTTTATCTTCTTATTCTTCGTACATTTTCAGACGATAACTTGAATACATGTAAAACAAGCAGTGGCTAGACTGAGGCTAATGGTGTCTCCATAGAACGTGTCCATTATGGTATTGGTAATGGTCACACTTGCTTTCTCTGTTCCTCGTATTTTGGACACCTTTGTAGCAGATGCTCAGTAGTAATTTGATCAGTGCTGCAGACACATTCACCTGTATGTTCTATTCTTAGTTTATTGAACAGTCTGTTGTGGGCTGTGCGGAGTCTAAATATTACTGCCTGCTCACCTCTGTTGAGCAAGTAATATGCATAATTTGGTTGATGACCTGTATTCTCTTCTTTCTACTTGTTCCTGTATCCACACCTGGTAAACCATTCTACATTCAGTCTGATATATTTTTTTCATTGCCAACTCCCCTGAACTGTTGATATAATTTATAGAGCATCACTCTTAGTTCCTTTAGGTCTGTATTTTCCTGGCTCCCCAGTACCACAATAACTGACAGTATAACTTGTGTCTCCTTCTTCTTCGGACGCTATCAGACATCAACTTGAATTTGTTCGAAGAAAGCAGCTGTCATCCTGACTCTGTCGACACTGCCATAGAGCGTGTCTAGTGTTGGCGGAGGTGATGGCCACATGTGCTTTCTCTGGTCCTCTTATGTTGGGCAGTTTTTCAGCAGGTGTTCAGGGGAATTTTCCCTGTACTACAGGTACATTCGTCAGTAGCACCTATCTTTAGTTTATTGAATAGATGATACCTCAGTCTGTTGTGACCTGTGCGGAGTTTGAAGACCGTACAACTTGTCTCTCTGTGTTTTCATCTGTCATTATAATTTCTGCTTCACCACTCATCAACCTGAGCTCCATGAAAAAGATATTTAGTATGAATCTGGAAGAATCAACATCATTGCACCCTGGGAAGACCCATAGGTGCTCAGTCTCTCAGCAAATGGTGAAGAGCATAGATACTGATGGTTCATGTAGCTCGCTGGTTGTACACACTCCTGCTCTATCCTCTCTGGCATCCCTCTCTGCTCGACTCGCGTACGACTTCAAAATCGTACAATTTCTGCATTGCTGGTTCATTGACTGCAGTGTGTTCATCCAAAAGGCAGTTTTTGATCAACTTCAAAATGTCACCTCTCTCTATTGCCAATGTCCTTGCTGCAGATGTCCTTGAGTGCCAGGATGTCAGCTCTTTCATTCTTACAAACCCCAACATGGCCGGAACACATCTTTGTGTAGTCTTCCAAAACAAGAACATCAACTTACAAACAATTACTTAAGGAAACAGAAACAGATTTTTAATTTAAGTTATTCTTACCATCCAAACTATATCTCTGCCTCAGTTCCCCCTCCACATTGTCAAAGAAGTTACCAAGTTGGTCAATATGACCTTTGACTTTATCCTCATCAGTAATAAGGTCATACTTTTCAGCTGCGGTCTGGCTCTTGGCCAGGTAGCAGTCTCGTAGATCTGGGTACACAGTTGACAGACTGATCAGGTACCTTAGCCTATTTGCAAAGTTTTCTGTGAAATATAGCGAACAAAATAGTCACAAACTTACAGTCACAAAGAGTCATATTTACATTGCCCAAGTATTTGTTGTCATTTGTTGTGACATTAAATCCATTCGCTTACCTTGGCAGTACTCTCTCCAGGGAAACTACCATTGACTCTGAGATCAGCAACAAGGCCTGTGCTACTTTTGGGTGCCTGTGCGACAGCATGTGGGATTAGAAGGGTCTTAGACTTGATACAAAACTCAAAGGTTTCAATCGCGCAAGCACTGTTGCTGCCTGTGATAATCTGGCTGGGCCCATTGGTTTTGATCCCTCGTCACTGATCGCTGTGCACCCATACTTGCAGCGGTTCACTGTTTCAAGCTCCTCTGCATTTGCTTTGATCACAGCATTAATTCCTTCAGTGCTGTTGGTCAGTAACTTTGTCTTTTCTGCGTTTATTTATCTCCATGTCATAACCTAGTTAATACATTAGCATAATACTTTGACAGGAAGCCACGTTGGCAGCTCCACCGAGGACTTCATTACCTGAGCAAAAGCCAAAACTCAGATGCATATAGTTCTCCGGATATTATTAGTGCCTTTATTAGTGTCCTGCGCCGAGTCTGGATACATCGAAGGCTCTCACTAGTAACTAAGTTACACATCTACAAAACATGTCATTACCATCCTGTTATTTGGCACAGAGACTTGGACTATCCTGCAGCATGACCAGAAGCGCACCAAAGCTTTCCATCTATGCAGCCAGAGACGCATTCTCTGTATCTACTGGTAGAATCTGGTCCCAAAAGTTGTCACATGACGAACAGGCCTGGGCAACATTTACACCACACTACACCATCGTCGCCTGTCCTTATTTGGGCTTGTGACCCAACTTCCTGAGGACGTCCCCACCTACCAGCTCTTGGAGCAGACCATGGGCATTAGAGGTGCTAAAGTGGCCCTCTCCTACATGGTCCCACCCTCATACCTCATGGCTTGGACAAAGAGGAATCCCTTTACCGTCACTACGAAGCAGCCTTGATCACTGCGATTTATCATGGATGCTGTCGATTGGCATTAGCACGATGGGCCCTCACTGCCTAAATGGATTTCTACTACATAATAATGATGAGAAGCTGGTCGTTCTCTTTCTTGTTCCAATTGCAGTTTCTGAACCATACTTGCCCATGTTTTTGTACTCTATACCTGAGCGTACTACTGATATCTACAAAATAAAGTTACACAAGCATTCTCTGAGATAGAGGGGAAGTAGCAAAACATTCTTAACATCAATCAATCAAAACCCTTAAACTCCCTGCGGAGCATAGGTTCTAACAAATACTTGCCAAGACTTCCTGTCATGCACGATCTTTTCCAGACACCTCACAACCCCCAATAAGTCTTTCCTGTCGATTTTTGGTTTGTTTGAACTTCCCTTCTCCGTGAGGTGTTTAGGTCTGACCCTACTTCTAGACCAGTGACTGCCTTGTTATGCTATCAGTTAGTTTCTGTAATGCATGTCCCATCAATCACCAACACTTTCTCTTAAGTCTACTCCCACTAGCATCTGTCTGGTTCTTTCCTGCAGTTTTGTATTAGTGACTTTGTCCTACCTTTATTCCCTAAGTTCGGCTATGATATGGTTGGGACCTGGGGCTCGCGTCTCAGCCCGACCCGGTCGAGCCGCAGAAAGAGGTCTCTGCCGTCCGCCGATCAAAGCGGGCGGGAAGTTGCTCAATATTCATCCCATACGGCGATGAGGTGTGAAACCACTAGTAGAAGACTTAGTTCTCGGTCGGGGTGTCGTAAGCAGTAGAGCAGCCACCTCACTGCGAACTGTTGAGACTCAGCCCTTGATCATCAGATATGTCCGCACACCAGGCGAACAACATCTCCGTGCCATGACCAGGCTTGTTCCCTGGTTAAATGCACTCCTGCCTCGCTCTTTATCTCTGCCTGCTATCAGTCATCCCAATGGACGCAGCAGAGATGCAGGCCAGCGGACGTTGCACCTCTGCCCTATTGTGACAACCTCCCAGGTGGCGGGGAATGCTAGGCGTGCCATCACAGCAGATGAGCTGAGAAAATAAAGGGAGCAAAGAGATACCCCACTCACATGCATATGCTACGTTTCTGGCAGGTCGTGACGATCCTAAGACACAGTCACACTGGACTGCCTCTCTTCCGGGGTAGTACAAACTAGTACATAGTCCATCATATCATATCATTGCCACACCCTATAGACACGAGTGGGGAAGACTCGATAGTCCTGCAAGACAACTTCCCTAAGAGAGACAACTCTGACCAAAAACAACTGCTGCCTTGCAGATAGGCTGGGGACAGCCAAAGGCTAAGCAGGGCATCCCTACAGAAACGCCTGTTGAAATCGGATGCACTGAGCCACAGGCGTAACAAAATAAAACAGTGCAACGTATATCGCTGTAACCCTAAGTTCAGCACAAGCATCCATTGATGAACTCTTGGACCATTTTAGTTGTACTTTTCTTTATTCCCTGTGTCACAGAGCCATACTTAAGTTAATGTCTTTATACTGGTTTAGAAGACTACAGTCTGTTTACAACCAGATTAATAGACTCAAACAATAGAGCTAAGTTGACCCACACCCAGTTAGGCGCCACCTATAGCTGCTCTTAACAAACCACCTGGGGAAAGGTATACAATTTTTAATTTGAATTTTGCCCGAGCAGGTGCGGTTAAGCCTACTCTTTTCGATTTCCAACTGCCAAGGAATATTTAATGTGCTCGACACTGAATACAGGAGTTCGTTCTCACTACCCAGAGATCAGGAGAATTTTTACCATAAGATCCACGTAAAAAAAATCCCAGTCTCCACTGTGATTCAAACATGCGACCTCTGGCACCCAAGATGGACACCTTACCTCGAGACTACTGAGTCCCACTATACTGTCCTATTGGACAGAATTTACATTGGAGTTGAAGATCTGTATTTTTGTGGCAGACTTTCTTTTCATTTCCTTAAATTCCGGAAAGCAGTAAAAGCCCCTCTCACTTTTTGTATTCTTAATTTGATATCTCTATTAATACCCCCGACCTCGTCTATATTTCTACCAAGATATATGAATGATTCTACCAAGATATATGAATGATTCTACCAAGATATATGAATGATTCTACCAAGATATATGAATGATTCTACCTCTTGTAATACAGTGTGTACCAGGACAATCTTGTTGTCGTTAGATGCTTTTATTGCCATAATCTGTGTTCATTTCTGTGTACTGTCAGTCCAAATTTCATTGACCATTCAGTAAGTATATACGAGACACGTTCAAATCAAACCAGACCAAACTGCAACAAGTGAACATATGTATGATCTGCCTGATGGCATCAATTCTGATGTAAACAGCACATACCAACCATCAAGTTTGCAAAAATGTCATTATTCTCCAACTCATAGTCTCTTCAGCAGACCATTGAAAACATGGCGGGCATGATACAGAATCCGCCCAAAGTGGATCAGCAAGCTGTGATTCGGTTTCTAACAACTGAAGGATGTCGACCAGTTGACACTCATCACAGAATGCAGACAGTGTATGGTAACAAAAGTGTATAGAAGACAACAGTGAAGAACTGGACAATGATGTTTAAAGAAGGATGTGAGTTAATGAAATATCTTCCAAGACTAGGTCAGGCACATATTGTTGCATCAGAAGATACCATCGCCAAAATCAATGCAGCAATTCAGATGGACTGTCACTGGAGCTTACGTTTGCCACACTTTTGTCACCATAAACTGCCTGCCGTCTGCGATGAATGTCAACTGGTCAACATCCTTCAGCTATTAAAAATTGAATCACCGCTTGCTGACCAACTCTGGACGGATTCCATATCACATCTGCCATGTTTTCAACGGTCTGCTGAGGAAACTATGAGTCTAAGGATAATGAAATTTTGCAAACTTGACGGCTGGCATGTGCTGTTTACATCAGAAGTGACGTCATCATGCCCAACGTACGTGTGTTCACTTGTTGCAGTTAGGTCTGGTTTCATTTGAATTCGCCTCGTATATATATAATTTTGCATTTGGTTGTGGTTGTGAGTTAGAAGGGCCTAGTCATCAGCAAAGTCCAGATCATCGTCTTTTTCTCAAAAGCCAATTAATTCCATTTTCTTATGTAGAAGTTTTGTTTGTCATAATCCAGTCAACAGAAAGCAGAAAAAGGTAAAGTGATAAGAACCAAACTGTCTCAAGCCAGTTCTTTACTTATTAACCTCAATGTGACAATATTGTCCTCATGCAAAAACGATCTCACATACCTCTCATGCTTCTTTGAATGGCCACAGGAAGTTGACAGCCACCTTCAGACAGTTGTGGATGAAAGATGACTCCATACGAAATGACATCAACTGGAATTTTTTCTAAACTCTCCAGAAATTTGGCTACCTGCTGACCAACAAGTGATGATCTAGCTGGAACCAGTGTCAGGCCGCTTGTATCTGAAACATTAGAAGCCGTGAATCATTCCTTTTTTTCAACTTCAATCGGAGCATCAAGAGCCACTACAAGTGACCTTCTTGTAGGAAGCTTGTGCCCAAGCATTTATGTGCTCTCACAGTAGTGGTTTCTGTAACACTTTGTTTTTCACATGATGGGGTGGTCAGGCTCCATGCACAACCCTCTGTAGTTAACATTTTACAACATGCTGTGATTCTTCTGCTCCTAATGACCAGTTTTCTTTTGCAAATTCTAGATATATGTGCTGGGTGTCCTGTGGCTTTCATTGCTAACCCAGGCAGAAACCAGAAAAGTATCTGGTCCCTTCCCAACCATAGGAGAGGGGGCGGGGGGGGGGGGGGGGGAGAGGGGAGAAGAGAAGTATGTTCCTTCCTTTCCAAGTATGGGACCTCAAGATCCACAAGGAGGAATAGTATTGGCAGGTGAGAGTAAACAAGAAATACGTAAACTGCTGGAGTTAGTAAATAACAAATGCCTTGAAATGAAACCAAAAAATTAATAGATAAAGTAGTCAAAAGTACACAGCTGTTGGGGATGAAGTGTTAATGACTCCACTGAATGAAAGATCAGGATTTTTATGAGGTGGGATGGCCTGACTTTTCTTCCCTAGCCAGGTACCAATTTACAGCTGACTCAACTAGAGCGTGCCCCCTGTATCTTTACTATGAATAGTGAGTGCTCTACCCCTTCTCTAATCAGATGCTCTGGACATTAATTCAAACCGCGCAGAAGTAGAATATAAATATGAACGTAAATGGAAAATAGCAGCTCATAGAACAGACTTCATTGCACCTGGGCACCTCCAAATGTGACCAGTCCCTTTCATTGCTGAAAGCGCTAACGAAAGAGCATGAACTCTGTATCTCGCACGACGACCTCAACATTTTTCTCTGACTTTGTCAGTTAACTATTTAGAGCTGGGTCGACTGGGAGAAGCTGTCATACCATGAAAAAACCCATGATATGCCTAGTCTAAGCACAACGATTTGAACCTGGTATGCTTGGATTGTAAGCAGCACTCACGACCCCTAGGCCACATGCTTCCCAAGAATAGAACCAAAATATAAACATAAATGAGCAGATACTGTAACAGGTGAACAGAATCATACACCTTGAATACAAAAAGAAAGAATGGTAAACAAATTTGTAAAAAGCAATCATGTACTCTTCATTATTGTATGGTGAAGAAATGGATCTGGGGTTGACATTGGCCATCTCTTTCCTGATCTGAGGGCCAGTACTGATCAGGCTAGTTGGTTTCACTAGTTTCATCTCCTTTAACAACTGCGTCAGAACAAATACCCTGGAGAGAGCAGCATAGACTATCAGTACAAGTCCAAACAACCATTCAAGGAATACTAGGCAAGGAGGAACAGAATAGTGTGCAATGTAAGACAATTTGTATCAGTTTCTTGGATGAAGAATATCCCACAGGATTTATGGGTCAGAGTATAGACAGATGGGTCAGCACAGAATGCAGTCAAGAAAGGAGTGTATATAGAATACCCAAGCAGTCAAGAAAGGAGTGTATATAGAATACCCAAGCAGTCAAGAAAGGAGTGTATATAGAATACCCAAGCAGTCAAGAAAGGAGTGTATATAGAATACCCAAGCAGTCAAGAAAGGAGTGTATATAGAATACACACAGAATGCAGTCAAGAAAGGAGTGTATATAGAATACCCAAGCAGTCAAGAAAGGAGTGTATATAGAATACACACAGAATGCAGTCATGAAAGGAGTGTAGATAGAATACCCAAGCAGTCAAGAAAGGAGTGTATATAGAATACCCAAGCAGTCAAGAAAGGAGTGTATATAGAATACCCAAGCAGTCAAGAAAGGAGTGTATATAGAATACCCAAGCAGTCAAGGAAGGAGTGTATATAGAATACCCAAGCAGTCAAGAAAGGAGTGTATATAGAATACCCAAGCAGTCAAGAAAGGAGTGTATATAGAATACCCAAGCAGTCAAGAAAGGAGTGTATATAGAATACCCAATCAGTCAAGAAAGGAGTGTATATAGAATACCCAAGCAGTCAAGAAAGGAGTGTATATAGAATACCCAAACAGTCAAGAAAGGAGTGTATATAGAATACCCAAGCAGTCAAGAAAGGAGTGTATATAGAATACCCAAGCAGTCAAGAAAGGAGTGTATATAGAATACCCAAGCAGTCAAGAAAGGAGTGTATATAGAATACCCAAGCAGTCAAGAAAGGAGTGTATATAGAATACCCAAGCAGTCAAGAAAGGAGTGTATATAGAATACCCAAGCAGTCAAGAAAGGTGTGTATATAGAATACCCAAGCAGTCAAGAAATGTGTGTATATAGAATACCCAAGCAGTCAAGAAAGGTGTGTATATAGAATACCCAAGCAGTCAAGAAAGGTGTGTATATAGAATACCCAAGCAGTCAAGAAAGGAGTGTATATAGAATACCCAAGCAGTCAAGAAAGGAGTGTATATAGAATACCCAAGCAGTCAAGAAAGGTGTGTATATAGAATACCCAAGCAGTCAAGAAAGGTGTGTATATAGAATACCCAAGCAGTCAAGAAAGGTGTGTATATAGAATACCCAAGCAGTCAAGAAAGGAGTGTATATAGAATACCCAAGCAGTCAAGAAAGGTGTGTATATAGAATACCCAAGCAGTCAAGAAAGGTGTGTATATAGAATACCCAAGCAGTCAAGAAAGGAGCGTATATAGAATACCCAAATAACACTATTGAAACAGTTGCAGCACCAACATGGAAATTCTGCCATAATTACGATGCAGAGATAAAAGTGATGAACATTGCTGAACACCAATTTTGGCATGTATCCTTTGGTATTTCTGACAGATGCAAATTCAGTACTCCAAGCACTTGTAACAGTTCCAGCCGGAGCAAGAGAGTTTAGGGCAGGGGTGATGTGGTTGACGACTCAGAACAAAGGTATCTGAATGCGTGTCAAGGTCACTCACCGTCTCAACAAAGGAAAACAGAGTTGGGGATGAAGAATGTGGACAGGTAGAAACTGGCCACTGGCGTTCCGATTTGGTTAATGGGGGGTGAGTGACAGATGCGACGGCAGCGGAGCTTGCTGCGATAGATGAGTGATAGGGGTTCAGAGTAATTCGTTCCAATAACGACTGAATAGAGCCATCCCCCTGAGATCCATTGGTCAGCTCTGATACTGCTGGAGAGTATATAATACAGAGTCAAAGTTTAGCTCAGCAGGCTGGATGGAGAGGGGAGGAGAGCGAAAGAGAGACTGTAGATAGGAGTCCGTTTAGCTCACCTATATGATAGAGGAGCGATTGATAGACTATGGTACGAATGTTAGTGATAGAACAGGATCGCTCAAATAGGTGTGTGAGTTTTGTATTAATAGATAATCTGAACATATGTTGTAAGCAGGACACATTGTGAACGAGGTATGTCCAGATCGCCCGCCTGAGGGGATTTGAGTGAGGAAGTTTTTGATAAGGTGTGTTGAGGATGCAGTTAAAGAGATGTGTGTGTGATGTGTTTGGCAATAGAGCTGAGTTTTAGATAGTTGGGAATTCCATCAATAGCTAATGCTTAAAATTTCCACTTTAGTTAGTATTTATATTAACATATATATAATATAGAAATACTTAGTTAGAACATGTATTGTATTGTACTTGTAATTTCACTACTCATTTTTCTGGTATGAGTATTATATTATAAATATGCCCTCTGCTGTGTGCTATATTATTTGCAGTGTGTGGTCACGATTGATGTGGATGAGTGTGATAATGTTCTAAGTTAGAATATCCCTAGGGCAAACAGTGGGAACTGCTACACACTATCATCTGGGAAGCTGTCAGATCTTCAAGTTTTATTGTCAACACTGAGCAGCCAAGCGCAAAATCCCAGTGCAGTGGATATCGTCTCTCTGCAGAATACCAGGAAATAAGATAGCTGACAAACTGGCAAGGGAAGGTGCTGAAGACGAGCAACCAGATGTACCAGTTTCATACCATCAAAAGAAAAAGATGTTTTAAATCAATGAGAGAGCTTCCAACTCAAATACAAGATCTTCATATAAAAAACAAAAGAACTTGCAAGAGCAGACCAAATCATAAGCCAGGCAGTGGTTAAAGATCTAAAACAAACATCCCAAATCCCACAATGGAAAAAATGAGATGGTAGAAACCATAGAGCGAATAGGGAAAACGAGAACTCAGACAGATTTAGAAATAAAATTTATCACAGAAGAATGTCTTAGGAAAGTATACCCACCAGAAACATGGATATACACGTATATACAGATGCACATCTAACAAAGCCACATCCAATGGAGGTGGAGGGGTCTATTACAGACTAAGGAATGGAAAAGAAAACATTTGAGTATTAACAACAGGAACATACTTCAATAACTTTCATGCAGAAGCAGAGGCACTGAAGGCCGCAGCTGAGCATGTAATCCAAGATAAAGATATCCACGAAAAAAACATAGTATTCCTGACTGTTGCTGCGTCAGTAATGGCAGTGATGAAACAACACAACAATAAAGATCTCGAGCAATGTATGTTCTCCCTGACACAGCTCTCAGCAGAACACACAAGGTTGGTCATACAGTGGATCCCATCCCACTGGAATATTGAAGGCAATGAAACTGCAGACAAACTAGCAAAGTGTGGAGGAGCATCCCCACAAACAAACCTGAGTATCACATATAATGAGGCCAAGACCATAATTAAAGCCAACTTCAGGGTAAAATGGGCTGATCAACACCCGACTTCCGAAAAGAAGACAGCTACTACTTTAACTTAACTAGAGAAGAGCAAGTCATCATCTTCAGACTGAGGACTGGGCATAACAGACTCAAGGGTCATCTTTACAACAAAATGAGGATTGGGACAGATGACAAGTGTCCATGTGGGAGCATATCATGACCGTGGAACGCATCCTACAAAGCTACACGCTCATGCAGGAAAAGAGAGAACAATACTAGCCTCGCGAAACAGATATGAGACAAAAGCTGTATGGAGATAAAAAAAGCCTTACAAACAACAGTGTCTTTTGTAAGAGAAACCAGGACCTTGATCAGAGGATGAATGAAGAGGAATAAGAAAATACAAGATGACTATCAAAATATAAAAAGGCAAGAGCAGATTATCATACTGCGCCTCAGAACAAGACACAACCAACTCCGTAGCCACATGTATACAAAATTTAGGATTGGCAGATCAAATATATGTACATGTAGACAGGCACCACAGACTGCAGAGCAAATACGTCATGACTGTCCAGAGTATGAGATACTGAGGCATATACATACTGGCCAGGAGAAACAACACTGGAAGGGAATCTATATGGACCTATTTGTGAGCTGCAGAAGACAGTGAGATTCATACAAGAGACAACTTTGGAGATGAAGACATATTCCAAGCGAACAAAATAAAAAGAAGAAAAACTAGTTCCATCCAGCTGCATTACCACTCCCCCTGCTTCCACCCCCCGTTGCTTGTAAATTGGCTGCACCTTGAGAAGTGCCAAAAGAGAATGCTGGAACATGATTTTCATAAATTTTCAGCATGTCTGCATGAGAACAGGCTGTATATAGAAAATGCTAGTTAACATTGACAGCAAGGCAATAGTTGACTAGGTCTCAATGGCCAACAGCAGTCAATGACGTAGACAAAAAAAACCAATGACAACCCCAGATCCACCAGCGCAGCGCCAGGATGAATGCACTGGGGAAGGGGGTACCCTGAACATTCCAATGGTCCGCTAGTCACTTTGTGATGAAACTACACCACTGGAATGAAAAACTGGTTGTCTATAGACTGCAAAGAATTCTGCAGGTCACTGTGGTAGAGAGAGGTCAATCACTCGCCTCTCAAAGCGATGAACGGAAACGGTGAGCGATCGAATCCGGCAAGTTCTGAAGTGACCCCTCGTCTCAAGGAAGGTGGGACCAGAGTGCCTGCATCCTGAGTTACCTTCAGTCGCCTTGACTCAAGTCTTGTCACTGGTCCCAAGGTAGCTTGGGACCATAGAGTGAGGTTAATAACCAGCTCAGTTTCTTTCTCACTATAATTCAAATAGAGTGCAAGTTACATCATCAAGACAAAATCATCTGGTGATGTCGCCATCATCACCTGAGATGGACAACTATGATGATATTCGTCCATCACGGGTGATGAAGACCACTCTCTCTGTTCAGCAATGTGGACAATCTATTCTTTTCATTCTGTCCGCTGAAGTGGTCACTTGCGTGGTGAGTAAGATTTGTACAATTTGTCAACCTCACTCTCTCATCATGAGCTACCTTTGGCCAGACATTATCAAGATGACTGGAGATAACACAGGATGCAGATTTTTCCTCAGAGTTTACTCCCAAAACCTTTCTCGTAAACAAGTATCCTGCAAGACACTGGGGGTGTGACATCCAATAGGTTGGAAATATAGGACGACCAGGACTAAACCTGTATGTCCAAAACAAATGGCACAGGTAACTGTAAGCACCAAATAATGTTCCAGATATTCACAAAGTGTTATCACAAAGTGAAGTCAAAGCCACCCACATAGTGGCAGACGCACAATGATTAATCAGGTTTTCCTGAAACCCATAGGAGGTAATCCAGTCAAATTGTGATTGATGTGCTTGAACCAATGATACAAGTCAGAAACATGTCATCAATGGCAATGACAACTGAGTTGCTGGTAATCCATTTGCACCATCTGGACTATGAAATGTCCCACGATATAAGGATGACAAGTATCACAGACAAGGTAATCAGCGTTTCAGCAGACAATAATAAAATCCCCACACTCGCTAAGTTCATGTCAAATGTCACAGGAAAATAATGACAAACAAATTAATTTGGATCGCCTCTAGATGACGAAATATACAGCAACTGGTAATGACATGCTTCCAGCCATCATACATTTTGGTCTCACGGTCAACACCAAGACAATGGAGGTAATGTTTCTAATTGCACCCGGGGAGCCCTACCACGAACCAAACGTCAGTGTTACGCAACATCGCCTAAAAGCAGTTGATAGCTTTACCTACCTTGGTAGTACCCTTACCAGAGAAGGAAATATTTATTGAGGTCTACAACAGGATTTCCAAGTGCTGCTTTGAGTGCGGCAAGTGCTGCTTTCGGTAGACTACGAGAAAACGTTTGGGACCTGAAGGGAATCAGTGTTGCTACCAAGATAAGCGTGTATCGTACTGTTGTGTTAACCACCATGTAAAACATGGACAGTCTATAGCATGCATGTCAGGAAACTTAATCATTTCCATGTAAACTGTCTCCACAGACTGCTCAAGATTGGTTGGCAGGATAGAGTGCCCAACTCTGTAGTCCTCAGCAGAGCACGACTCTCTGGCATCCATATACTACTATAGAGATCCCAGATCAGAAGGACAGGGCATGTTGTTCAGATGTCAGATGAGTGCATCCCTAAACAGCTGTTGTTCGGTGAACTCAGGACAGGACAGCGCTTGCAGGGGGAACAAAAGAAACGATACAAAGACACTCTAAAGGTTTCTTTGAATAGTTTATCCATTGATGTTGCTGCCTGGGAGATGCTTGCTCCAAACTGCTCAGTCTAGCACACTGCCATCACACATGGTGCTTGCTCCACTGAGCAGAGGACCATTATGGAGGCGCAGGAAAAGCGAGCTGCAAGAAAGGAAGGAATAAAAGACTGCGCAATTACAGATACTGTTCACGTGTGCCCTACGTGCTGTATAGTTTGTCACGCTCAGATTGAACTGTACAATCATATCAGTCATATGCAGTAACATCTGAATAAACGTGTCTGACACTGTTGTCATCTTCGCTTGCGATGGGCAAATAACTAACTAACACACCAATAGCACGTGTCCAGACTCTATATTTCAGGCTGAATAATATTCAGTTTATAACTCAAGAAAAACCAAAAAATTGATTTTCAACCATCTTTTGTGAAGTACACAAAAAGGCACCACCATCTTGGCCACTATGTGACATCACTGGTGGGCAACTAACAATAATTGAGTGACCAGGGATCTATTGCATAACTATTCTGACTTCATGGGATGTGATAAGTTGGTTGGTAAATATGGATATTTGCATAAGTTCAGGCTTATAATGACCACATCTTCTAGAACTTGAAGGGCAGGTAATGAGTCTGTAAAGGATATGATTTCTTTCCCAAAATGCACCCCCAGGGAAATAAACCACAGAGGAGGCTAAGTGCTGCTCAGCTGAAATGCAAACCCAAGAGAAGCAGCTTCCTGGAAGAGCTTGAGGGCAGACTATCTGAGTTTCGGTTTGTAAAGAATGACATCAAACAGAACTGGGCATCCTCGAGAAACACCGTCTACAATACAGCAGTTAAACACATTGGCTCACTCACTCGCAAGCATAAGAACTGGTTTGATGAAAACAATCTGGAAATCCAGGGCATTCTCCATGCAAAACATGAAGCGCACAGAGAACACCAAAGGGACACGATATCTCTGTCAGCAAAAGCAGCATTGATCAACTCATCACTGAGGAGGAAGTCGGCAGGCCAATCAGTGCACTATCTATAGAAAAAGCTCCAGGAGCTGATGCAATACCAGCAGAGGTATACAAGACAGCTGGTCCATTTCTCACCAGAAGGATCACTGAACTCTTCAGCAACATGTGGGCTGAATGAGTAATTCCACAGAATCTGAAGGACACCTCAATCATTCACATATACATGAGAAAAGGCAACCGGCAGGAATGCGATGATCATCTTGGAACATCGCTACTCTCCGTAGAAGGCAAGATCCTAGCGCACTTACTGCTCAACCAGCTCAACAAACACCTTGAACAAAGCCACCACCTCCAAGAAAGCCAACGTGGATTCAGAGCCGGCAGAGGAACAGTGGACATGATCTTAGCCGCACACCAATTACAAGAGAAGTGTCTGGAACAACACCAGGTCCCGTACACCACATTTATTGATCTGAAAAAGGTATTTGATACAGTAAACAGAGGAGGTCTGTGGATGATTATGTCCAAATTTGGCTGCCCCAACAAGTTCATAACAATGGTGAAACAGCTACACAAAGGTATGTGTGCTAGTGTACTGGACAGCGGAGAAATCTCTAAAACTTGAAGTGACAAACAGAGGAAAACAAGGATGTGTACTCGCCCCGACCCTGTTCAGCATAATGTTTGCGGCCACGATGACAGACGCCTTCAGATCGCTGAAGCTTGGCATACCCATAAAGTACCGCACGGATGGCAAGCTACTCAATCCTAGAAGAATAAAGGCCAAAAGTAAAGTGTCTGGCGACATAATCAGAGAAAGTCCACTGAGACAAGAGAGTCTATAAGAGACCAAGGACTAGACTGGAACCAGGCCAACAGTGAACCAATCATCAATCAATCAATAATCTCTTAACCCGGTAGAGTCATAGGCAGGGCTTGACAAAAGCGCTCGTCTGTGACGAGTAAACATTTTTGCTTGACGAGTAAAAATAACATAGGTATTTAATCATTAATTACGTTTTTAGTTGTTACTATATAACAACTCTCGCACAATTAGTAATGACATTACAGTTAGAATAGATTGTACATAAGCTAGCCTATAATGGTGAATCTAAATGGACCTCCACTATGACAATTTAAACCTACTAAAGTCATCGGTAAATGGTACTTCAGAGCTAAAACTACCAAGCAAAAATGTTATCAGCCGAGCACTTTCTTTGATATCCTTGCTTTCTATCACCTGCAACTGTTCCCTGTAGTACTGTTTTTGATATCCTTGCTTTCTATCACCTGCAACTGTTCCCTGTAGTACTGTTTTTTATATCCTTGCTTTCTATCACCTGCAACTGTTCCCTGTAGTACTGTTTTTGATATCCTTGCTTTCTATCACCTGCAACTGTTCCCTGTAGTACTGTTTTTTATATCTTTGCTTTCTATCACCTGCAACTGTTCCCTGTAGTACTGTTTTTTATATCTTTGCTTTCTATCACCTGCAACTGTTCCCTGTAGTACTGTTTTTGATATCTTTGCTTTCTATCACCTGCAACTGTTCCCTGTAGTACTGTTTTTTATATCTTTGCTTTCTATCACCTGCAACTGTTCCCTATAGTACTGTTTTTGATATCCTTGCTTTCTATCACCTGCAACTGTTCCCCGTAGTACTGTTTTTGCAATGGAGTCATGTCTCGTAATATGCCGAAACCATGCAAGACAGTGAATAGAAGTCTGGCATGATTTCTGGTGAACCCTTTACTTCCCTGAATAAAAGAAGAGAGACTAAGTAAGTGAGTAAATGATTACAAACAAGCAAGATGACTGGAGGCCACAGAGATGTAGTTTTACAGAAAGATATTATCCCAGCAGTAATGAGTGTCACGTAGATGAAGCCAAACATAGTATAGCATCATAGAGGATCTTGATCCACATTCATCAGCATGCTCGGGATGTGAAGAAAGCTACTGCAACTTGCTGGTGCTGCTTAATGCCCTCACAAAAAAAGTAAACATATTTATCGTGGGCACTAAACACTCTACACAAACTTATTCAAGTCATCGCGTCCTCTCTCCACCCTTTCAACCAAATCACAGACACTTACCTCACTACTCACACCCCTTCCTGATCTCAGAGATCTGAAATGCTATTGAAAGCATGCTCTCTGGCAAGTTTGCAGGCAAGGATGGAATCACGGTAGAGACACTAAAAGGATGTGGCCACCCACTCTATACAGTGCTTGCACAATGATTCACATGTTTTATAGAAAAGAAGGAAATCCCATCAAGCTTGCAAGAGTCAAAGACTGTCTTACTATAAAATAGAGGAGACAAAGAAGACCTGGCTAACTACTGCCCTATCACCCTCCTCTCAGAACTGTACAAAGTATTCACACATGCCTCCTGGTGAAGATCTGCAACACCCTCGAGGTAGTCCAACCCATAAAGCAGGCTGGGTTCAGGCACATCTATAGCAGGCTGGACCACCTAACCATGTGTTGCCATTTGATTGAGGCAGTAAAGGGGTACCACACACCGCTAGTGTTGACATTCATCGACTTCAAAAAGGCATTTGACTCGGTCGAACCAGAATATGTGTGGAAAGCTCTGGAAGAGCAGGGAGTCGAAGCTGGCTACATATACATGTTGAAACGTTGCTATGATGGATGCACCACCCCTATGCATTCGTCTATTCACCCGACCGATAACTATCGCCACAGAGAAAGGTGTACGACAGGGTGACCCCCATCTCGCCCAACCTTTTCTCTGCATGTCTGGAGTCGATGATGAGACATTGCGACTGGAGCGAGTACGGCATCAACATGAATAGGTGATTGCTAACCATCTAAGATTTGCAGATGATTTCCTACTTATTTCAGAGACACTCACCAAAGCGACACAGAATCTAGCATCGCTTGAAGTGGAGGGCAAGAAAGCGGGCCTCACCATAGATATAGAAAAAACTAAAACTACGTGCAACCCCCATGTCCCTAAACAATACGCAACTGGAGGATGTCGACGAACATATCTACCTTGGCCGCCTCCTCAACATGGAAAATAACCTGAAGCCCGAGATTGCCAGGCGTCGACGAACAGGCTAGGCTGCCTTCAACTTGATAAAGACGGCAACATACGCCACAAGAGACAAACAGATTGTGAGCAAACATATTCAACTCAGCGGTCCCACCAGCGCTATGTTATGGAAGTGAAACCTGGTCTCTGACTAAAGTCATGGGGAACCAGCTAAGGAGAACACATGCCTTGCTTGAACGCTGTCTTGTAGGCCTATCACTTAGGCAACAGCGTCAAATGGGCCTACACAACAGTCACATTCGGGCATCGTCACACGTCAAGGATGTCATAAATCATGCCAACAACTCCAAGCACCGCTGGGCTGGCTGTGTAGTGAGAAGGAAAGACGAACGCTGGAGCACAGCAACCACTCTTCTGATCCCCGTGCTGCAAAAATAAACCACCTGGCAGACCCCCCACTAGATGGCAAGATTTGCTCGAGCTGCACAACACTCACGATCCTAAACAAACAAGTTAGCCACCCACTGGACAACCTGTGCCCGAGACAGAATCGACTAGAAACCGAGAAACCAGCACAGAACCAAAGAACATAGCACTGCTCAAGCCCAGCCCGCTAAACAGAGAAATGCACCCGGCTACTACCAACTCGCACAAGAGTTGGGAACTGCACAAGAGCTAACGCCCAGGTAGATGCACAAGTCAACTAAGACTAAACAACAGCAACAGAAAGATATAGGTATACAAATAAATTGACAAGTACAAAAATATCAACGTATATGACTGAGAGTAAAATATTACCTGGCAGTTTATCAACATAGTCAATAATTTTATCAGGATCATTGATAACTCGATCACCATGGACTAAAACTGGAACATGCACACCATGAGGGTTCAGTCTGATATACCAAGGCTCCATGTGTTGGCCATGAAACAAGCTGACAATGCATGGCTTGAACTTCAGCTGCTTTTCGTATATACTTACTAAAACCTGGACAAATTTAAGCAAATATATATGAAATAGGCAGACATCATGCAACACATTGGTCATGTTAACAGTTTTCACTCATCGGATAAAAATAAATTGGTGCATTTTCAAATTTTAATGTTTCAACTGAATGATTGGCATGATGTATCAAGACTAGAGGCCTTTCACATACGCAACCAGCGCGTATCCTGGGCATACAATGGCATGACTACATCCGTAACGTGGAGGTCTCTGCTAGAGCAAGCCTCCACTCAATCTCAGAAACACTGGACCATCGCTGAGTGTTCTTGTTTGAACATATCTAACGACTGGACCAGGAAACCTCAGCCCACAAGATACTTCACAGATCATTCCTCAGCACAGAAGACTTCTTCCGACTGGCTGGAGGCACAGAAAAAGATGTCCCGCACAGGATAGCTTCAGCAGATAGTAGTCTCCCCCTTCGCTCTGGATGAAGCCTTGAGCCATGCCATAGCAGTGCGCCATGGATGTGACCGAACGACAAAACAGGCCTCAGAGAACTTATTATTATTATTAATGAATGATAGATGCAATTTAAAAATAAGAACCTGAATTAGAATAGCTCAAGGGTCAAGTAAAAGTAAATAAGCGGCCTATTAAATGAAAATAATTTCTATGCACACAAAAAATATGTGAAATAACAGTCAGAATCAAATATGGACAATCAATAAATAAACAAGGTGACCAGAAGCCACAGAGATGTGGTTTAATAGAAAGATGTAAATTATGGAAATGTGGTTTTTTAGTTTTATAGAATATTAAGAATGCAATGAAACAGACAGCAAAAATCCTTTAAACAGCCAATATTTAATGACAATTGTACTAGAGAGAATAGAAGTCAATGTCCAAATGATAACAATATTAATAACCGCAACTGGGCGCAACACATCAAGAAGAACCAGAGCAGTCCATGTTTAGAAAATCTAACACAGATCATAAATGGAAGGCAACAAAAATATCTTTTATAGAAGATAATGGACTATAGCCAGACTATAATCATATCATACATAACGATGGTCCTGATAGGAAAACGTCAGCAAAGAAGCGACAAAATAAACATAAGCCGATTAGGGATATATGAAGATGGAGAGACATTTCAAATTTTTATAATAATCATTATTATCAATTATCAGATTATGATTAGTCACAACAGTGCAACTGCTGTGGGTAACATCGGTCGAGTAAATAGACGAATGGTAGTGGTCATAGTCACATGTTCATGACCATATAAATCACCAGTGGCAGAATTTAAAATTGGCCATAATGGGTGCAGCAGAGATAGTTCTTAGTTGACTTGTACTTCTACAGGGACAGATGCCCCTGTGCAGGTCCCAGCACTGGTATGAACTGGATATAGCCAGGAGAAAGATTTTCTGCTTAGCAGGCTAGTCTTGAGCAGCTTAATACTCGGCTGCATTAGGTGGTTAACCGATGTGCGAGTTCATCTTAATAGACTCAAACACTAGAGCAAAGTAGGCGTCATCTATGCTGCTCTAAACAAACCAGCTAACCATGGCTGGTGTTATGCCATGTGACACAGTCAACTCTTACGACATGCTCTCTGTGAGGCAGTGGTGCTTTTCTTGTCCTTGTCATACACAAAGACCCCGGCAAACCATTCTGGTAAAGATTTCTGTCAATTATTTAGCATCCATGTCACTGTCATTGCTCACACAGGTCTGAAACCCAATATAACTGCTAGTGTTTCAAACAGACTATGTGATACAAGCACACATGGTAAGAGTTCTGTATGTACATAAATGCGGAATCAAGACTGAAAACAATATGACACTTCTAATTTGACTAAACATGGTGGTTGACTGGATACCAAACCTGACTGGTTAGGAAATTTTAATCGGTCACATTGTAATTATTCAAAAGTTCAATAAAAGATTTAAGAAATAACATAGAGTAAAAAGAAATCGGAAAACAAGAAACCGTGGGTAATATTTGAAATGCTATACAAAATGGAGGACAGGTACAAATAGATACACATTAATACAGAGTATGGCATTGCTACGTATAAGCATATTAAGAATGAACCAGATCGAGAATGCAAGATGGCGCAAGAAAAATGGGTGGATGGACCAATGTGAGGAAGTTTAAGATGTGGAGAGAACAAGGAAATTTCATCAAGTCTATATTAAAGTAAAACAATCGTTTCGTAAACCTAAGGGCATACAATTACTGATGATTAATGATAAGAATGGGAAACCAATAAATGATCGACCAAGGACGTACACTGTTTATCTGTTTTATTTGACTACAAGAAAGCCCTTGATCGAATCCCTGGAACAAACTATTTAAGATTCTGCAGCAAATACGTATAGAAAGAACACTCATTGGGTTAATCAAGAATCTGTATGATAATCAAGAGACAATTATTTCAATCACAGAAGGTCTCATGGATTCAGTTTCCATAAGACAAGGGGCACAACAGGGCTGCTTGCTTTCCCGGAGTCTCTATTACGCATATTCTGAGATAATGATGACCAAGGTTATGCAGAGTTGTAATAGAGGTATCAAAGTTAATGGTACGAACGTCAGTCAATGCCATCATATTTTCCGATGACCAATCGATAGTGAGAGGATCAGTAGCAATATTGCAAATGCTGCTTGCAAAAATTAATAGCACTGCCAAAGAGTTTGGCATGAAAATATTCACATCAAAGACAAAGACTTTGGTTGTTGTTGTTTGCGAATGCCCACACTGAGTGGGTCACTTTTTGGTGTGCTCTGAAAAGGACGTTAAGGTGGCGGGTTGCAGTAGCTTTCCTCACATCCCGCGCTTGCTGATGAAGGTGGACCGGGTTTCTCCAGGTGGTTGTGTTAGGTTTGGCTTCATCTGCGTGTCACTCACTACTATGGGGGAATCACATCGATCTATCACCTTGTTAGCCAGGCTGCCATGAAAACAACTCATTTCTAGGGAGGGCTACTAGGAAGCTGAGGTGAGGATCTTGGCCAGTATGTTTTGCCTGCCCCTGACTAACATGTCTGATCAGCATATTTTGCCTGACCAGACGTTAGTCTTTCTCCCCAAAGGCTGGTAATATCCAAGCAACATAGGCAAATAAATATATGATATATTTCCAAATATGTAAACGTCTGTACTTATGTGATTATTTCTCCATTGATAGATATATTATATCCATCAATGGAGAAATAATCAAACAAGTACAGAAGTTTACATATTTGGGGCAAACCATTACAGAAGATGCTCACAATGAGACAATGAGACAGAAATCAAGACAAGGATTGCAATGGTAAAAATGGGCTTCAGAGAAAAACAGAAATTGTTAACCTCAAAGATTATCATGGTCGTACTGAGGAAAAGAATAATCACCAATCATTTATTGCCAATTGTACCGTATGGAGCTGAAACATGGACTTTAGTGAAGAAGGATGGAAAACGCTTGGAAGCATTTGAAATGTGGTGCTAACGTAGAATTGAAACAGTGAGTTGGACAGAAAGAAAATACAATGGTAATGGCATATAGTATATCAATGATATAGTCAAGTGATAGTCTACTCAATGATTGGGCGCACAAAGACAAATATTGCATATAATAAAAAATAATGATATATAATATATTATATGGTACAAAAAACGTCAGTAGTCACAATATGAGACATGCAAGTCTTCTTCAAGTACGAACATGCTTATGCAGAGGATCGGGTAAAATGGAGAGACATACTCAGACAACCTTACAACCAGATGATGATTAGTCAGATTAGAGTATTATAGTATATTCACTATATTGTATTGTAATTGTCTAAGCCTACGCAGTTGACATGAAAAAAATTAAGAATGTTTTGTTTTTTCCTTGCTTAGAATCAGGTCTGATGCTTCATTATTCATATGATTCTTCCTACTTCTTCCGTCAATAAATGAATCATGCTTCTAAAATCTAAGGTACTTAGACTAAGTCACTGAGCTGTAGTAAGTTATGTAAGTCTCATTTTCTTGTAAGTGGTAATTGGAATGTACTAACTACATTATCATTCTTAGTCTTCTTACCTTTTGAGATGAGTGAGAAGTAGGAAAGTAATAGACCATTATATCATCATTTTTGTTAGTTTGTGCTTCAGTGCTACTTAATGTTATATCTTTCTTATCACCAGATTCCTGGGCAACCGAAGGAGATGACATTTTGCCCTTCGGACAATACAGTTATTATAATGGTTATTTGACGGACAAAACTGTTAGGAACACCGGTAACCTCCATTAAAGACCAGCCATTAATCGTTTATAAGTGATACTTATTTCACAAAGAGCTTAGTCAAATGTGTTAAAATATCAGCATGATTAACAAATTATTGCTATATTATTATAAATTAAAGCCTGTCAAAGTAAAAATACTATGAAAAATATGAATGTTTGGTCAAATGTAAATATAATTGATTATAATTACGAGGATCCCCAAGACTAGGGGAGGGTACTCTAGAACATTGTCATCTAGGAGAGTATTTCATCATTTATCTTCGGTTTGGTCGAGTTGGTCCGTCTATTGTGTGTGTCTGTCAAACTGTGTGCCAGTGATGTGTAGTGCAGAATATTAATATTACTACTACGGCTTGTGTATACTGTATGTCAATGATATGTAGTGTATCATATTATCATTACTACCAATGCTTGTGTATAGACTCTACCGTATTGAGGCGTAGACAATCCTATTGTTAGTTATTTGAGTTATGAAGTGATGTGCACAGTACTAGTAATTTGTACACTGTACAGTACTAACTACTAATACTATGTAGTGATAAGTAAGTGTAACAACATTTAGATCTATTACTGGGCATAGACCTAGATATATGATAGGCCTAGATCTATATATTATTATTAGAATCTACTAAGTATATAAGTATTATTAAATAGTAATTACTACCCAGGGCTTATGATTGCTTGGAATGCATTTCCACATGGAATTCAAATAGTGCAGGGTCAATTCATGACAAATTTAAAAAAAAAAAAAAAAAAAAGAGTAGAAGAAACTGGTTGTATAGTCTAAATTTACTCATAATAGTAATACATACTCTGCAGTCTTCTAAACTATAAATACGTCAAGTATATGTCAGTGATGTGGATTATAACATTAACATATTCATTAGTACTATTACTTATTACTATCACTATCAGGGCTCGCTTTCATCTGGTGATAGTCTCTGAAGATTGATAGACAAACATTGTTTCTAAAAAACTTTTGGTATAATAATAATGGCCATGAAAAGAGTATGCAAAGATGTTCACAAAACACTAAAAACTATTCTGCAGACAAACAAGAAGTGCTTCAGTACATCAATAATTTTCAGAAGTGATGGTCATGGCGACAGCGGGTCAGCTCCGGGATCTGACACAGGATTGAGCAGTAGTAGCTATGGTAGTGGTGCCAGTCAGAATTATTCAAAACTCAGCAGTAATGGTAATCTACTTACCCCAGCCTTTAAACAAGATATTGTAATTGACCCACCAGCATTCGGTACAGAAACCTTCCATCAAACCATAGGAAACGCCCAGCAAAGTTACTTTGGTAACACAGCTTCTTCAGAACCCTCTGCCGATGCACACAGAGAAGTATCGCCTGCAGAAAAGGGGAATGTTCACATTTTGAGAACAAATTTAAATCAAGAATCTGGTAACCAAGGTATACTAACTATATAGTATATATACTAATAGTATATGTTTGTAAAGTATTATTATATTGTATCCATGCACTTGTATTGTACCTATTTACTACACCACAGATAGGATCCATTTATAATAAGTCAGTCTTACTGTTAGCAGTGGTGTTAGTTACTATTAGTGCATTCATTTAGTTGAAACCATATAGGAGAATCAAATGGCTCTACTCTCAAATTATTTCTTCTTCAGCGTTTGTCACGAAATGGATGTTGTGCCGCTGCTATATCTTTTGATATAGTCGCCTTTCGACTCAACACATTCAGTTGTAGATGGCTTTTCTGGGTACTGTGTTTGTCTTCCCACTACTATACTTTACTGTTGTGCGACTTTATTCCATGGCTGGGGTAGTCGAGGGGTTTTAAAGGCTGAGGACTGCGGGCCGCTTCGCCACTGCTGTCACCACGTTGTAGACTGGCTATGTTTGTTTATTTCGCCCCCAATAGAAAAACAACATGTGCCTTACCGGGAATTCGATAAACTGCCCGCAGTCATTGAAACCATTTGGCCACGCACTCCACTACGATCCCTATTCTCTTAGCCAGACTTACTATAGTGCAGCATGTTTCCTGACCGCTGCTTGGAGGTGGAATAGGATCTTGGTCAGCTCTGGTATGCTGCCCCTGCTGAAGGCAACAAGCTATGAGTCACTGACTGCTGTCAACTCATTCACTGTGCTGCATCTTTGACCCCACTCTAAGTTTGTGGCATTCATCAGATCATGTCTCAAGAAAGTATTTATCTAGACCTGGCTGGCAATTTGTTGTTACATCTTTAGCCCTAAATTAGTTATGTTACCTTTGTACAGTTTAACTTAAAGACATAGGTTATATTACCATTTTCATATATTTCACTCACTATAGCAAGATTCAACACTTCTTTTATAAACATAAACACTTGCTTCATAAATTCTGCATTTATTAGTTATATTTTAAACGCATGGATCAAATGTAAACTTTGATCACTAGAATCTGGGATGAATGAATAATGTTCGTCCATCACATGTGGTGATGACCACTCTCTCTGTTCAGCCATGTGGACAATCTTTTCCTTTTGCTTTGTCCGCTGTGACTTGCGCTGTGATTTGGATTAAAGTGATAATGATTTACTCAATTTGTCAACCTCAATCTTTTGTCCTGAGTTACCTTTAACCAGTGGCAAGAGATTAAGAATCTGTGATAACACTTTAAGTAGTAACAAATAAAGTATTACATGTTTTAATCTAGCAAATATTCTGCTGGCAAAGAGACCCCAATGAGAAAAGAGTATGGAATTGGCTTTGCAGTAAACAAGCCCCTATCACGCATTGTTGAACCAGACAGAAATGGTTCACAGCGCTTGCTCACACTCTGTCTCCATACTAATGTCGGTCCCGTCACCCTTGTCAGTGTATGTGCTCCTATCTTGTGCTCCACAGCTGAAGCCAAATTGTTTTTTATGAGAATCTATCACCAGTAATAAGAAACATACAGAGTCAGGAACAACTTGTTCTATTCTGCAACTTCAAAAATGTTAGAGTGGATGGTGACTACGATTTGTGGCCTTCATATCTTGACAACTTTGGAGTCTGCAAAGTTAATGAAAATGGGCAACGGCTTTAAGAGTTCTCTGTCTACCATGGACTCTGTGTGACCAACTCCTATTTTCAGACCAAGCCCCAACATAAGGTCTCATGGATGCACCCACGATCCAAGCACTAGCATCAGCTTGATCTGATTCTTGTGAGAAGGTCTCTTCTCAAATCTGTTCTCCTCATGTGCTCCTACCATAGTGTAGACTGGGGCAAAGACCATGCACTGGTTTGGTGTCAAATAAAATTGCAACCAAGAAAGTTGTATCACACCAGACACGAAGGTAAACCACGCATCGACACAAGCAAAATGTCAGATCCTGCACTGATCATTCGCTTTAACAACGCCTTAGAGGAAACTCTCAGAATTACACAAAGTTGCACCTGGAAACAACTTCAATCCAACATCCACAACACTGCACTTGCTATTTTTGAAAGAAACACTGCAACATCCGATGATTGGTTTGAAGCCACAATGCTTAACTACAAGTGTCTTCTAAATGCATTTACGCTGCAATTTCTAAAATCCGCTAGGGACCAAGTTCAGCAAACAGCTTGTCGCTGTGCAAATGAGTACTGGCTCCACCTCAGTGAAAATATCCAGACGGCGGCAGAAACAGGGAATATCAGAGAAATGTATGATGACATAAAAAGAGCTATTGGTCCCGTGCACAGGAAGACAGCGCTGGTCAAATCAATTGGTGGCAAGAAAATAACATACAGTAAGGCAGATTGAGCGATGGGTAGAGCATTACTCTGAACTCTACTCATGCAACAGTACGGCCACTCCCACAGCTTTTGGTGCTTTTCAAGGCTATCCTATAATGGAGGAGCTAGACGTCGAACCATCTTTAGAAGATCTCAAGACAGCCATTGACAACTTGGCCCTGGGCAAAGCAGCAGGTAGCAACAGAATCCCATCTGATCTGATCAAGTATTGTAAAAACTCACTCTTGAAACCGCTACACTTGCTGCTATGCCAGAGTTGAAAAGAGGCCATCATACCCAAAGATTTGAGGGACTCAAAAATTGTCTTATTATACAAAAATAAAGGTGATAGAAGTGACTGTAATGATTACAGAGGTATGTCACTACTCAGTGGTGTTGGCAAAGTCTTTGCCAGAGTGATCTTTCTGCTTCTACACAAACTGTCTGAGCACATGTACTCAGAGTCACAATGTGAATTCTGATCTGGAAGATCGACAGTCAACATGATCTTCTCTCTACGACAGCTACAAGAATAAATCACTTGAGCAGAACAAGCCTTTTTATGTCGCTTTCACCAACCTGACAAAAGCATTCGATTTCGTTAGCGGGTCTGGACTCATCAAAATCCTCTAAAAAATAGTCTGTTCTAACAAACAGCTGCAGCTTATAGTGTCATTCCATGAGGATATGAAAGGAACAGTCCAATTCGACGGTAATAAATCACCTTCATTTAATGTTTAATGTGGTGTTAAACCAGGCTGTGTCCTGACACCAACACTATTTGGAATCTTCTTTGCACTGCTACTGAAGCACGCATTTGGTAATGCAATAGAAGGGATTTACCTTCACACTCGATCAGATGGCCGTCTGTTTAATCTTGTGAGACTCAAAGCTAAAACCAAGATCGGGGAAGTTACTGTCAGGGACTTATTTGCTGATGACGCTACAATTGTCACTCACAGTCTGCATGAGCTCCAGAGATTGATAGATCGCTTCGCCCAGGCATGCAAAGATTTTGGCCTCACAATAAGCCAAAATAAAACAAATGTGCTGGGACAAGACGTAGATCCCAACCATCGCTATCGATAACTACAAACTGGCAACTGTGAGCCAGTACACTTACCTAGGGTCCCTCATCAATGATAAGCTCTCCCTAGACCCCAAATTAGGCAATCACATTGGCAGGGATGCTACCAGATTTTCTCGTCTTGCAGCACGTGTCTGGGAAAACGTTGAACTTACAGTCAAGACTAAGGCCATATTCTACAATGCCTGTGTCGTCACTACGTTTCTATATGGCAGCGAAATGTGGATAACATATCCCTTAACAAGAGCATGGGCTCAACACCTTTCACCTACGGTGCATGAGATCCATCCTTGACATCTCACGGAGAGACGGTGATAAATGTGGAAGAGCATTCTCGCACTGGTTTTCCAAGCATGCACACCCTCCTTCACCAACAAAGACTGGCGTCGCATGGAAGATGGTTCCATCCCCAAAGGTATTCTCTATGGACAGCTGGTATGTGGTTAAAGAATAGCTGGCCAACCACAGCTGCGGTTCAAAGACACATGTAAGCGAGACATGAAGGCTCTGGATATGGATCTGACATCTTGGGAAGACATAGCTGCAGACCGATCCAAATGGAGATGCAACCTGAAGAACCACCTCATGCTAGGCGAAAATAAGCTCATGCAACACAGGGAAGTGAAGACACAACACATGGAAGTGAAGAGACAACGCAGGAAGTGAAGAGACAACGCAGGGAAGTGAAGAGACAATGCAGGTAAGTGAAAAGACAATGCAGGGAAGTGAAGGGACAACACCGAAATGAAAAGGAAAACCAAAAACTCAGTAGAGAGTTGCTGCACATCAACCTATAGTCAGACATGACTGAAAAGGGGCTACTGACTGAATCTAGAAAACTAACTAATATACTCCTGCTGCTCATCTTGGTGGCATAGCTTTTACATCACAAGATTCCTGTGCATTCTTTGTTGATAACCATAAATGGAATATTGACGTCTACAAATATCAATTATAAGAAAGATCAATTTAAATTGAGTAAATAATCTTGACTAATGCTAATTTTTAGTTGCTTATAAAGTTTTCATTTGATAAATTAGCGATTTAATATTCTTGCTTACGTGGCTGCTTCTCGTTGTCTAGGAGTAAGAGCGTGCACATTATTTATATCTTTGAATTAAATGAAGGCATGCATTGGAGGTGATCAATGACAGACATAAGAAACGACACATGATAAAAGGAAATGGAGGGCCATGGTCACCATGGCAATTGGTGGGGCACTTGATGATGATGAAGATGGTACGAAGTTGAAAAAATTGAGTTAAACATTGACTGTGGAATTAAAAATACCATTGTATTTTAGCGTCTCAGGATAATTTCAATGATAACAACTAACTCACATTTATAGTACTTATACATAGACATTGCATGGATGAAATCTTAAGAAGAAAGAGAAAGAAGGCTATTGAGAACAAAAGTGAGGAAAAACTTGTCTGCTAATTGCTCTAGCAGTCTGTCATACAGCAACATTTCCTCTTCTTCATCGTACGCAGTCAGACATCAACCTTTATTTTTTCGAAAAAAGCAGCGGTCATCCTGAGGCTGTCGACACTGCCATAGAGCTTGTCTAGTGTCAGCAACATTTGAAATGTTTAGTTATATTGCAGTTTTTCGATTAGTCTGTATATGCCACTCACCATCCTAATTTAAAAGAAGCAAGCTATAATAACTTGTACATAAGAATGTTTAGAATCTTGTGGACGGCTATAAATACTTAATTTGAGTGTGCTGAAGTTAATTTGCTTTGTAAATCATAAATCTCAAACACGCCATCGTGTCGAATCTCAGTTAAGCTCTTTATTTTGCTTTTTCTTCCCCGTGTAACTTGGAAGGTTATGTTGGACACCATATCTCACTGTATTGCTAGCATGCGCTGTGTCATAGTTTACAGCTTGACTGCGATATTTGCACCTTTCTGTCTGACACATCCGACTTCAACAGTTCTTAGTCGACCTGTACTTATACAGGGGCAGATGCCCCTGTGCAGATCCCAGCTCTGGTATGAGCTGGATATGGCCGGGAGAAGGATTTCCTGGTTAGTGGGCTAGGCTTGAGCAGCTTAATACTCCGCTGCATTAGGTGGTTAATTGATGTGCCAGTTCATCTTAATAGACTCAAACACTAGAGCAAAGTAGACCCACAGCCTGTTAGGCGCCATGTATGCTGCTCTAAACAAACCACCTAACCATGGCTGGTGTTATGCCATGTGACACAGTCACCTCTTACAACATGCTCTCTGTGAGGCAGTGGTGCTATTCTTGTCTTTGTCATACACGGCATACCACTCGGGTAACCCCGACTTCAACAGGACATTGCTATATATAGTCACCACTGAAAATCCACACAAAAATAAGTTATTTCTTCTACACATAACATTTTTTTACATATTATTAATAGTGGATATATATATTGACTACAAATGATACCATTTAAAAATTGACACAAGGTGGTTTTTCCTGCCACAAATGAGCCAGGTAACTTTGCTGTCAGAAACAAGTACAGAGATATTATCATGCAAGCAAAGAAAATCTAGATGTCTTTGTAGCAACAGCAAATATCTAAGCAAGTTTGCATGTGGACATTGTCTAAGTGTCTGATACATCGTAAGAAGTACGAAAACACATTGAACTGCAAAACTTTCTTTGTATGAACATATCATTACTTTGTAAAAAAAATGACATTCAAAGCTAAAATTAATTACTATTTCACGTGAAAATACATAATTTTCTAAAAGAAAAGAAAATGGCGTGACAATCGAATGCTTTGATAAGACAATTTGCTGATGTTGCCTGCCAAAACAAACATGCTATACTAGTCAGTACTTTTTTTGACAGCCAATAATACTTTCTTGTTAATTCTTCATTGTCTCAAAAAGCCACACATGTAACAGCTTGGTAAGTCGCCTGCCTCGTTTCTCTGTCACCATACATTTTTTGTCCCTGAACTGGGTGGGACAAGGCCACGCTGTAACTCCTATTATGTCATTGACAGACATGAAGAGAACAAAGAATACATTTTACTGCATGAGTCATACACTTCTATCCAAGCAGATATCTTATAACTTTAAAAAATGAGAATCATTAAATGCTATGAACATTCAGTTTTATTGTATAGAGTAGAAACCTGGACCCTGACAAAGAAAATGGAGAAGGGTATTGACGTCTTTGAAATGGGACAATTCAGAAGACTTTGGCGAGTTTCATGGGAAGATAGGAAAACCAGCAGTGAGGTTCTGGAACAACTTATGGTAGAGAAGATACTTCTGAAGAAAATTAAAAATAAAATAAAATATTTTGATCATGTCAAGCGACATGACAGTCTTCTGGAAAATATATTGGAGGGAAAAGTAGAGAGCCAGAGGTACAGATGGACAGACAACATCAAGATGTGATCGAGACACAGTTTGACTGAGTGTACAAACATGGCACAGGACAGAGACAGCTGGAGATTCATTGCCGTCAACCCCCGATGCGGAGACAGCACATGGTGATGAAGAATACAAGTCACAGTTAGTTTGTCTTCTCCCCTACATGTCAATCTGCTAACATTTGTGTCTGTCAAATAAATGACATTTGAGTCTGTTAAGGGTCGCTATTAGTTGTAGTTAGTTATTACATGATGTGGTTTGTATATATATTCATCAGATGATGTATCTTTACTGGCCTCACGACGTGTGGACCCTTCTACCGTGAAACAAGTCTACTATTTTGACACCTTGGCTTTTGTTAAAAAGCTGGAATCTAGGGGTAATTTTAATTGACATATTTGTTGTTTGAAATTTGGCTTGGCTTGGCTTCGTTCGGTCTCAATCTCCCGCTACCAAATCATAAAAGGGCTTAAGTAGCAAAATGTAGTCCAGAGAACGGAATGCGTTGTGTCGTAGTTTACAGCTTGACTGCGATATTTGCACCTTTCGATCCAACACATCCGACTTCAGCAAGCAATTGTCTAAAATCAAGTAAACTAATAAAGTAATTGATATCTTGAATCAATAAAGTAATTGATGTTTCGAATCAAGTCAATTTATAAACTGACTGATATCTTGAACCATGTAAATTAAATATCTGTTTTGTGTGAGACAGAAAACCTCAGTGACTGAAAGGGTGTGTTCAAATAAGAAGGACTATGCTAAACTATGAGAGTAATCACTGGGAAGAAGGGGCATACATCTGAAGAGAGAGACAGTCATAAACGGGGAACAACGGAAAATCATTTTATCTGTGACAAAAAAAAATTTGGCAATGGCATATTAAGATAAACATTTAAAAAATACCAAATCTTTCTGTTTCTAAGAATTGATGTCACTGCACTCTGGGCATACCCATATGTTCTCAGTCTCTCTCTCAGCAAATGGTGCAGGGTCTGGGTGCTAATGATCCCTGTAGCTTGCTGGTTGTACACTCTCTTGCTCCATCCTCTCATGCGACTTCACTCGAACCGCGTTTGATGTCGAAACTTTGTAGTCTGTGGATTGCTGCTTCAGCTATTGCAGTGTCCTCATCCAACAGACGGTCGTTGATTGATTTCAAAATGTCATTCCTATTCATCACTAACATGCCCATGATTGGAGCTTGTGACGCCAAGATGTCAGCTCTTCCGTTGCCATGAACCCCAGCATGACCAGGGCAGTAGATCCATGTCAACCCCTGGAGGTTTGAAGCCTCAGCAGCTGCTATCCACTCATACCCAACCCATCCCTTCAGTACCTTCTGAATTTCTAAATCTTTATATTTGATTAGCCTAAATGTTGTCATTGGAAATTAATAAAGTAACTTATGAATGTGTCTATGCCACAGTTAGTTTATTTTGGTGCCCATTCCCTCAGGGTTCGCAAGGGAGCAAGCTGAAGGCGTTGCTGAATGCCTGGTTGAGATTATCAACACGACCTTAGACCATCAAGGCAAGCACATGATCAGTAAATCACAGCAGGTTTGTGCAACATTTATCCAGCATCTCTAACTTCCTTAAGCTTCATTGAATAACATTACTTTCTCTGTTCATAAAGCTAGCTGCCTTGTCACCTTTGAGCTGCTTTAAAAACCTTTTCCATTGTTTGATATCCTCAAGATAGTTGTATGTCTTCACTGTCATATTCATTATTTTATATTAAAATGTGCAGATATAGAAATAGAAGATTTCATAGAGAAATTAAGACAAGACTTGTGATGGCTGCAGCTTCCATGTCAAGACTGAATGTGATCTGGAAAAGCAACTTCAGCACCGCAGTGAAAGTCAAATTAAATAAGTCAGTAGTGATGTCTGTTCTTTTGTTTGGATGTCAGAGCTGGACACTGATTGCTGATATGGAAAGAAGGATACATGTGTTTGTATATAAATGCTACACACGAACTTTGTGCTTCTCTTATAAAGAACATAAAGAAATGATTATGTAAAAGACCACAAAAATGAATATCGCCTCATTGTTCTTCCACGTTGCAAGTTGACAGTGGGGCGGCCATGTTGTATGCTACTTTGCGCATGCGCATACTGCTCAATCGGCAGGGTCCATTCATGGAGTATTGCTAAAGAACCGTCTGGTGTCCTAAAGTAAGATTTTCCGTTGTACACATTCTTCCATGCACTTTATAATAAAATTGCTGTTACTTAATGACTGTCTGTCATGCAAGCTGCAAGACACTAACAGAGGATCAGTGGAGAGATAGAAGTATATAAGAAAGATGGTTATACCTGGAGGTCAGGCTTCGTATTTACTCCTCCTGTATTGTCCCTATTCTCATGTATGGCTCCGAGTCCTGGACACTACTACAGCAGGACTGGCAGCGTGTTGAGGTCTTTCACCTGCGCAATCAGAGGCGCATCCTCGGGATCGTTTGGCATGACATGATTTCCAACAGAGAAGTAGTTCGACGTACTCAAATTGCAGAAATTGTCTCAACAATAGATCTCCGCCTTCGGTCACATTGTTTGCCTTTCCCGGGAAATCCCAGCCCCGAAATGCTCCAGCAGGCTGTGGGGACAATGGACAGGGAGAAGCTGTGCTCATCCTGGCGACGTCCTCAAGGCTGTCCTCGCAACACCTGACTAAAACATATCGCCATTTCCCCAACAGAACTGCAGGCCGCCTGGATCATGGACACGATCATTTGACACGTCGGGCCCTGGCCGCCTAAGTGTACTATTGATTTTCCTTTTTTTTTGCGTTTGTCTTATTTTTCTAATCCCCAAAGGCGGAGTGAGTTGCACTGTGATTTTTATTTTGTGCCTGTCTGCCCAGTGCATCCGACTTCAACATGCATTTTATATAAGGGCCTGCTTCCTCCTGCATTTTTTAAGGGTTTGCTTCCCCGGGGTAAAGACCTGTGCTGTGATGGGTATCGAACCCAGCACCTTCTGGTTGTGAGCCGTGTCACTTAACCACTAGCCCACGCCGTTCCCGTACTATTGATTGTTAAACCATCAGATACGCTATCTGTGATACATCAGACAGAGGATCAGTGGAGAAACAGAAGTATATACGAGAGCTAGTTAAACCATCATACAAGCTGTACCCACCTGATTTCTGTTAGATGTGGTGACCATTTATCCTCCACACCGCCTTGACTCTCTTAACATTTACAACTAAATGGCCTTGAGCATGGCATGGCTATATTGTATACATGCCTGATCTATTTTGTTATGAATAGCAGGCATTATTAACCACTCCTATGCTTGTTCTTGTATTTTCATTATTTGTCTCATTTAGACTACATCTATAATACGAGTTCTCCTATCAGACAAGACAATTATTTAGTCAGATATGCCCGTCCAGCTCTCGGGTTGTACTAATAAACTCTTTTTCTGTCCATGCAGGAGATTGCAGTTCAGCAATTGCTGTCTGAAATTGTGTCTGTGAAAAAAGACATGACACTGCTCCAGAAGAGTGAGTTCTCCTCCTTAAAGACAGATACTCAGGTAACGTCAAACAAATAAATAATTCCTAATTCTGTAACTGTTTAGGTTTACGTTGAGTAGAGGAGACTAACGTATGGTCAGGCAAACCATACTGATCAGATATATTAGTTAGGGTCGTGTAATATATACAGTCCAAGACTCCCACCTGACTTCCACATACGTCTCCCTGGAAACAGCTGTTTTCCTGGCTGTCCGGCTAACAAGGTGGGAGATTAATGTGATCCCCGAAGTAGTGAGTGACACACAGATGAAACCAAGCATGGCACAACCTCCAGGAGGACCCGGTCCACTTTCATCAGCACGCTTGGAATAGGAGAAAAGCTACTGTAACCTGCTACTTAACACACTTTTCATGGAGCACAAGAGAGTAATCTTACTCACAGGCATTCAACAACGATGTGTTTACGTTCATCTCTTTGATGATGTGTTTTATTTGTCAAGTTTCCATTTTAATTATTTAATAAATATTTTTGCTTGTAAATTCACTTTTTGTAAAAATTTGTGAACGGTATTGAGAGGTGATTTACTGTAATTTTTATTCCTTTTGATGTGAGTATATAGCAAGTCATCTTCATACTGAGAACTGGACATAATTGACCCAAGGGTCCTCTTTACAACAAAATGAGGATCAGGCCTTGTGTCCATTCTGACATTTCTCTGTGGAACATATCCTACAGAGCTGCATGCTCACACAGGAAGAAAGAGAACAATACTGGCCACATAAGACAAAAGCTGTACAGAGATAAAGCAGGTTTATAAACAACTGGAGGATAAACGAAAAAGAAGAAATTTATTTTGTGTTAAATATTTTGTTACTTGAAATGTTTTCATTTTTTGTTTACTGATTGCCTTTTTTTATTAGTTATTTGTTTATGAGTTAGCCAACAACCATAGGCTTCATTTGGTCCAGTGGCTCCTTTTTGGGAAGGATAGAATATGCGCACTGCCTCCCCCTATTTACATCACAAAGGACAACTAAGAATATCATTTTGTTGGCAAGCTCATTGTGTAAAATAAGGGGCAATTGAAACATCTACACAAAATCTCATCAGCGCTGCTCCTGCATGGAGTCCAGCTTTAGTGGTGACTTTATTCTTCCTTTATTGCAAAGGTAGTGAAGAGGGGCATTAGTCTGTGCATTTATTTAATCTGTTGGTAGTGCCCTTTACCTACTGTGTTGGTGATAGCCTTTATCTACAGTGTTGGCAGTGCCCTTTATCAACAGTGTTGACAGTGCCCTATATCTACAGTGTTGACACTGCCCTTTATCTACTGTGTTGGCAGCACCCTTTATCTACTGTGTTGGCAGTGTCCTTTATCTACTGTGTTGGCAGTGTCCTTTATCTATTATGTTGGGGATGCTCTTTGTCTAGTATTTTTAGAACCCTTTACCTTGTTATTGTTGGAGCCCTTTATCTACTGTTGTTTAGCCATTTATCTACTGTATTGGCAGTGCCCTTTATTGTTGCTGAACCCTTTATCTACTGTGTTGACAGTGCCCTTTATCTATTGTTGTTGGAGCCATTTATCTACTGTGTTGACAGTGCCCTTTATCTATTGTTGTTGGGGCCCTTTATCTACTGTGTTGACAGTACCCTTTATCTACTGTTGTTGGAACCCTTTATCTATTGTTTTTGCAGTGTCCTTTATCTGTAGTTGGAGCCCTTTATCTACTGTTGTTGGAGCCCTTTATCTACTGTTGTTGGAGCCCTTTATTGTGTTGGCAGTGCCCTTTTTTGTTTGTAAAGCCCTTTATTAGCTCCTGTGCTTGTTTTTACACATTTATGTATTCATTTCTTTTCTTCCAAACAGAAAATAAGCATTGAACTGTCACAAATTCAAGGACGTATGAATGATGAGATTGTGAAATTAAAAGGACAGTTCCGCCTGGACATTAACCTTGAGAGGGGGCGGGCAATAGAAGCAGTATGTATCCCAACACTGAGTTTCTAATGTTATTGTTTGTGTTTCTCACATTTGCGTCACATGATCTCAGATTGGAGGCTGTGTTGCCTAGGGGTGAAACGTCTGTTGAACAATCCCAACACACCCAGTTCAAATCATGCTCGTGTCCAGTTTGGCAGACATGGGTTTCTTTTTTTTTTGCTTCTTCACGTACCGAAAGTAATGGCAATCTACCGTACTACATACTTGCCAAGAAACTTAAAACAGCCAAAAAGGTTGGCGGTTGTAAGAAGCAACGTTCTGCCAGGACATGCTACAAAATTTTGATCTCAGATTTTGGCTAAGTTCCTTTCTTGATGTATCGATCTCAAGTATTTGGGCAGTAGTTATAGGGTACGTGATTGGCTCGACAGGGAAATCAAGACTAGTTGTCAGAAAGCACCTGCTGCGACTTATCAGCTGTTATCACTGCATAGGCACTCAAGCATTAGTTTGGCAGCAAAACAACAGCGGATAAACAGTATATTTATGCCGACTCCCAGTGCCAAACATGGTCCCTGTCCAAGATGCATGAGAACAGGAAGGATATTGATGTGTGAAATTAGGTGTTTGAGGAAGGTCATCGGTGTTACCAGTAAAGACAGACTGCGAAACGAAGACATTCGAAGTATGATCTGCACTGCGTCTTGTGAAGGGTGCATTTCCTGGCACAAAATACACTGGTTTGGTCATCTCACGAGAATGCACCTTCATATCAACTTCCACTGATGGCTTGCAACACTGGTAGATCTGGCTACAGGGCAAGAGGATGACCGCAAGGCAGGTGGATAGGTAACAGAGTGATAATGCAACGACACATGCTCACAATGACCTACACAATGCACTTGGTGCAGGATAGAAGACTAGCTTCCGCAACAGTCAATGGCATAAGTGGAAAGAAAACTAACTAGAGGGATACAAATAAATTGACAATAAAGTACAACAAAATAAAAGTATATTTTTTCATTTTAAAAAAAATATTTTTTTTGCGTTCGCCTTATTTCTCTAATCTAGTTTATCAACATGATAAATAGTATCATCATCCCAACCCTGTGCTACCAGTGCCAGACATGGGCATTGAATAAGGCCCAGGAACGAAAATTACCCACCTGTGAAATACAGTACCTATGAAAGATCACTAACATCAGAAGAGAGATAGAATCACAAATATTGGTATTTGAGAGAAGGTTGGAACAATTCCCTGCCTTCAGTACATCGAACAACAGAAAATTAATTGGTTTGGCCATATTGTGAGAATGCAACCAGACCACAATGTTCATGCAACCTTCTACAGGAGAACATCAGGAAAAAGAGTGAGAGGTAGACAGAGGAGTGCATGGATTCCTGTAGAAAAACATTCTCTTGGTCATCTATAAACAGAGGGTGACTCAGAAAATTAGGGTTAAAATAGTACTATATTGTTGCTAATGTGGCTCTGGGTCATAGAACTAAGCAACTGGCCTAAGATTAGAAAATAAAGAGAACGTGTTACCAATGAATTGGACATACTTTGCGTCAGGGGAACAATACCATTAGCTCTTTCTGTCGATGAAGATAACTCTTCATGTACTAAGCCACAGCCTATTTGAGGCCAGCTCCCTCCCTTGCTGTTTTTACTTTCCCCAACTGTTACTCTAGGTACTCATTTATAGCTAGGTCGACTGGAGGTGGGTCATACCAGGCACAAACCACATCCCAAATTTGTTTCTGTCCATCTGTGATTTTGAACCCTGGCGCAATGTAATCCCAGTCTTAGCAATCCAGCTCACTATCGTCTAGGCTACACACTTCTCATCATTAGCTCTTTCCGTCTTGTCAGACGATTGTAATTGTGCTTTGAAAAAAAAGGTATGCAACTACAGTCCATGACGGTAACGAATGTGACTCGTAAGACCAATCCGGGCAGAGGAGCGTCTTCCACAGTGTGTGCAAGAAAAGTCAGGACCGTTTGCGGCATCGCATGGTGTGGCGTGTCTTCTCAAGAGTTTTTAGCCTATCAGCAATCAGTATCTCCTTTATCTGTATTCCATGCTTAATCATGCCCCTCCAAGTAACAGGATCCATGGTGTCCTGTTCCCACGATTCTAAATCGATGCCTGCATTATTCATATCCCGCTTGCATACATCCTTGTATCGTAGTAGTGGCCGGCCTTGCGACCTTTTTCCCAACTGTTCTTTTCTTCTTCTTCTGTGTTTGTTCTCAATCTGCCACTACCAAGCCCTGAACAGGGCTTTGCAAGTAGCAGGATGTAGTCCGGAGAACAGAATGCGTTGTGTCACTAGTTTACAGCTTGACTGCGATATTTGCACATTTCGGTTAAACACATCTGTCTTCGGCAGCTTCTCCAACTGTAATTCCCCATAGAGAAGATATTTTGGTATTCTGCCATGATCCATTCTCTGAATGTGTCCCAGCCATCAGAGCCTTTGATGACTAACCATGGAAAAAAATTGTGACAGGGCCTGTTCTCTCCAACACCTCTACGTTGGTGATCTTGTCTTGCCACCCAACCCCCAGGATTCTGCGTAGGCACCTCATGTGATAGCTGTTTAGCCGCCTCTCCTGGGGCATGTAGGTAGACCATGTCTCACTGCCATAAAGAAGGTTGCTGAGAACACAGGCCTGGTAAACAAGTGTTTTTGTTTAACAGTGAGCTTCTTGTTCTCCCAGACCCTTTTTTGTTAATCTGCTCATTGTTGTTGCTACCTTTCCTATCCTGATATTGATCTCTTGGTCCAGGGATAGTTTATTATTGACTGAGGATCTCAATTACGTCAAATGATTTACTACAACGAGAGCCTCACCATCAATGGAGATTATTGGTGCCTTGTTTGCGCCTTAGACCATAACTTGTGTTTTCGTTTTGCTGATTGTTAACTCAAACTCACAGCAGGCATCCGAAAATGCAGATAGTCAGCTTTGCAGTTCTTCCTCTGAGTGAGTTGTAATTGCGACATCATCCGCAAAGAGCAGTTCTCTCATCAGCACCCAGTTTATTTTGGTTTTGGCTTTCAGCCTTTGGGAATTGAATAGGCCACCATCTGTGCTAGAATGAGTGAAGATACCACCTTCCTGGTCACGAAATGCATGCCTCAAGAGAAGTGAGAAATATATTCCAAAGAGGATTGGAGCAAGTACACAGCCTTGTTTTACTCAGCACTTGATTGCGAACTCCTCTGAGGACGCACCATCAAAGTTGATGGTGCCTTTCATGATCTCTATTGGGATTCCATCCTTTTCTGGAGCCTTGCCAGAAACAAGGTCAGCAATAGCACAATTAACTTCTGCCATGGTTGGCAGTGAGTCCAGACGGTCTAGATTTGGCATGATCTCGATGGCATTGAGGGCATCTTCTGTTAGCTCTGTCGCCCTTAAGTAGAGATCAAGATAGTGCTCTACCCATCTGTTAAACTGCTTCCTCTTATCAGTGATGATCTCCCCAGATAAAGCTTTTAGCGGTGTACTCTTCTTCACTGTTGGGCCTATGGCTTTCTTTATCCCTACATTCCAACCTCTGATGTTACCATTATTAACAGCATCTTGGAAAATGCCATCGAAAGACAATCATTCATTTTTCTGAAACCCAAGAGGCGTGGAGGTTGCCCAAAATAAACTTGACGAAGAGAGCTAGAGAAAACATAAGGGAGGCAGGACAGATGTTCTAGATGAGATCAAACAGGTGTTAGTTAAAGACCTATGCACTACAGGGAACATCATGGTACTGATTGTTTCATCACGTTATTTTGTCTGTGTTTATATGTACAATTATTTGTGTGCAAGGATTGCCTGGGCCATTCAATTAATTTCAAGGATTCCTCGAGGAAGGAAAGCTTGAGAAAGAGTGATTATTTGTTCCCTCTATTCTATGTTACTAGCATGCCGAGAATGAGAAGAGGGTGCAGCAGGTTCACAATAAGATTGATACTGAGATAGCGAACCTCAAGACCATATATGAAGTCTATCGTAATGATGTTTTTAAGTATGCCGGAGGTAAGAGCAGTTGTACATTTCATTCACAATTTATATTTGCAAACATTAAGCACCCATCATTTGATAATTGACAAGTCAGAGGTTACAGATACACAGGTAAACACTAAAACTGGAAATGTTGTTGTTGAATGCTCACAATGAGTAGGATTACTCTTTTGTGCGTCCTAAAAAGGACGCTAAGTGGCGGGTTGCCGTAGCTTTCCCCACATCTCGAGCATCCTGATGAAGGTGGACTGGGGTCCTCCAGGCAGTTGTGCTATGCTTGGCTTCATCTGTGTGTTGATCTCCCCCACCTCATTGACTTGTTTGTGTGGAAGTGAGGTGGGAGGGGGGGGGGGGGGGTCTTGGTCAGCATATTTTCCCTGACCCTAACTAACATGTCTGATCAGTATGTTTTGTCTGACCAGACATTAGTCTCCTCTCCTAACACAGAGAAGTGAATGTAAGAGGGAACTACAATAAAATGGTTACACCTGGAGAGAGGCAGATAGAGTAGTGGAGGACTGTATGCTGGTGAGATGTGCTTGATCTATGTGCCTAGAGGAGCATTGGGCTATGATTTATATTATAGAAGATTGAGAAGAAACAATTACATTTGCTGATTTTGGCAATGTCAATTCTACTTAAGCGCTCCAGAAAGCTTTAGTGAAGTATCATATATTTTATGCCAGACTTCCAAGAACTGAATGCACATTAATAAGGAAATAAAGATATTTGGCATGTGGAGATTCATGTATGTGAAAGGGGACACTACAATAATATATTGTCTTTAGTTCATCACCGTTTAAAGTGACTATATACCTTCAGTACAGTTCAGGTGTCATTTCCACATTGAAGGTTGACTGCAATGGATTTCAAACATCCTCAGTTGCTTGCCTTGATGGTACAATCTGCCAGGCTTTTCCCTGTCCATCATTTGATGTTAGTTAGTTAGTTGCCCATTGCAAGCGAAAATGGTGGCATCGTGAGACATGTTTATTCAGATGTGATTGCATATGACTGTACAGTCCGATCTAAGCGTGATAAACTCTACCACACGTAGGGCATATGTGAATTTGTAGTTGGGCAGTCTTGCATTCTTTCCTTTCGTGCAGCTCACTTTTCCTACGCCTCCGTAATGGTCCTCTGCTCAGCAGCACAAGCACCATGTGTAATGGCAGTGCACCAGACTGAGCGGTTCGGGGCAAGCAGCTCCCGGACAGCAACATCAATGGAGAAACTATTGACAGAAACTTTTAGAGTATCTTTATATCGTTTCTTTTGTCCCCCTGTCCTGAGCTCACAGTACAACAGTTGTTTAGCTCATCTGATGTTACAGTGTACTTGGCAATTTGACAATCCTTCTTCTTTTCTTTTGCATCAATCGTTCTCGAACTCCCGCTACCAAGTCCTGAAAAAGACTTAGCAAGTGGCAGGATGTAGTCCGGAGAATGGAATGCATTGTGTCGTAGTTTACAGCTTGGCTGCAATATTTGCACGTTTCGATCCGACACATCTGACTTTAGCATGGCTTTTTTTAAGTACTGGGTTAGCCTTCCCTCTTCACTCCCTTCTCCCTAGCCAGTCTGCTCTGTTGCAGCCTGTTGTCCAGGATCACCACATCGAGGTGAAGAAGGGTCTTGGCAGCTTTGGGTTACTGACCGCTAACAACTGACGCACTGTTCAATGTCTTGATCCTAATCCGAATACATGTCCTCTTATTATTGTGCTTAATTTCATGCAGCCCTTTTGAAAGTTTTGTTTGTGTGGTTGTAATTGATTGAAGATTTTTACTAGTTTTCTCCATTATATCTTTAATATTGTAGGTTGGATTACTAACAAGGCTATAATATGTTTATACTGACATCAGTATATCACTTTATTTCATGCAGGTACAGTGATAGCAGTCGGTGGACTTATACTTGGTGTCATTAGAATATGGAGCTGAGAGTTGTGTTCATCTATGAGCTGGTGTGTGGACTTGGGGCTGTCATATCATGTTATCTTTGCTGCAATTGCCCCAATAAAGTTGCGTCTTACATGGAGCTACAACAATTACTATCATTCTTTTCTACTTCTACACATTTCTTGCCACAGACGTAGGGAATCATTAATAACAATTTGTCTAGGACATTTCTTGCCACAGACGTAGGGAATCATTAATACAAATTTGTCTAGGATATTTGCTTGTAATTATTGAAGTTACTTAATTTGCTTATGAGCATTTGAGTAACAATACATTATTCTGACCACAAAAAGTACCAGGCTCAATCCCTGGTTTTGTTTTGCACCAGTCTACCCAGTTAAAATAAGATACCCAACTTACTGTTAGGGAATGCAAGGCACCAAAAAAGAGACCTAGTACAATAACGTTTTTCTAAAATTTCATCTCAGACCTTTTTTTTTTTATCCATACGCCTTATTTCTCTATTCCACAAGGCACTAGGTTTTTATTTTGCGCCTGTCGGCCCAGTGCATCTGACTTCAGCATGCATTTTATGTAAGGGTCTACTTCCTCCTTCAATTTTCTAAGGATTTGCTTCCCCGTGGTAACGGCTGGTGCTGGAATGGGGAGCGAAACCAGCATTGTGAGCTGTGCCACTTAACCACTAGCCCACGCTGCCCACTTGGACCGCAGTATCTGATGTAGGGCAATCTCTCACCTGTAACTAATCTTATAAATGACTGTGTGTACTTCATAGTCAGTCAACTTGAGAGACATTCAAAGATAAATCTGACTAAATCTTATTTGGGCCTTTGTAACTAGCTCCAGCATAAGATGTGATTTTACTGGTGTGATATTATTTTATGTGATAATTGTGGGATGGATAATGTGATAGTTTGTGACAGCTCAGTCACACGAGTTAGAGACACCCAGGCAGCTTCTGATGGATGCAGTCTCAAGTTGGGGGCATGTAAGAGGAGATAATCTGATTGCCTCTTTTATTATTCCAGAGCTTTTAGAAACAAGTGTGACATCTATGAACAAAAATGTCACTTTTATTATTTCACAATCTGCTTCGGCTTTTCCAGATTTCATTAGATTGGTAGTGAAACCATATTTTTAAAAGAAACTGCTGTCAAGGCAGTTTTAGCGCTTGTCTGCGACAGAAAAACTGATTGAGTTCACCTTTTCGAGTCATACTGCCACTCTAAACAGTTGCATGACTTAAAATGTTACGGAAAGCAAGACGATGGGAGAGAGGAACTGGTCAACGAAACCACACAAAGCAGAGATCTCATTGCCAGGGGTTGTGTCTGCTATGGGACAATGCTACCTCACAGTACCTTTACTTACCCAAATATCCCTAGATGCCAACCAATTTATTAAATCCCATGAACTCAGAATAGTTATGCAATGAATCCCTAGCAATGATAAGGTGGACAGACTGGCCAAGAAAGGATCCAGTCAAAAACAATCAAACAACTACTGAAGACTGCGAACAAAGAAGTTTGGCTGACTAGATGTGCAATTTGGAATACTGGGAGAGAGCTCCACAAACATATGGCCATTCCAAATACAGCATCAACCTCCTGAAAAGGATATATTAAAGCACCAATTCCACCATATTCAGAGGTGATCACAATGTAGCATTAAAAACAATAACAAAACATAATCTCAAACTATTTTATCAGTGTCTTAAAACAGTGAAATATGAGAAGGACCGAGGTCAGTCTGGACACTAAAGTCAAGTCATTCCGTAACCGGTGAGGTTGTTGGAACACAATGGAGACACAACTCCATGCCACCCCTCTTTGTCAGAGGCTGCTGCCTTGCCTCCGCCTCCTCTGGTCGAAGATTGACCCATTCTTTTATGTTGTTCATCCATTTCTGTTAGGGCCATCCGCCTTGCACCTTTCAGTGCAGGATCGTATCTTGACACTACAAGGGAATGATAAATTAGGTTTAGGACAATCTGAGGGGAAAAGACCAGCTTTTTTTTTATTTAGAACTGGCTTTTTGCATGGGATTTATATTTTGATTTATTTCTTACATATATTATTTCATTTTCCCAAAGAAACTTAAAATAAAAATGGTTGAAAGTAAAACACTGAAACAAATAAATTTAGTAACCACCTGTTTTCTGTTGGTTTTGAAACATAAATAGGCATTCGGCAAAAAAGAACCTTGTTCTTCGCCAGTGTGAACAATAATTTAGGCATTCAGCTCAAAAGTAGGCTAACCCTATATTACACAATGTTAGAGAACTTTTACTCGCAGTTCAATCTTGTGATAGCATTATCATCTTGCCTGCCGCTGAGATGTTGTACAATGAATTGTTGCTTATTCTTACATTGCGGTAGACACAATTGTCATTTACTTCGTACGATGCAAGGAGCAGATAGTGCAATAGTGCATTGACCTCAAAATAGGAATTTAAGATAGAATGAGCTGTGCAGATTTCTTGTCGCTAGAGCTCGCTGTTCAAGATTTTGCAAGTATTTTATATTTTATAGTTGAGATGTAGTTTTATTAATCAAGGATGTATACACTCTTTCTGGCTTCATGTGGCAAGAGGGTTGGTTGGAGACCCTGTGGCTGCAGAACAGAAGTTGTCAACTCTTTTTTTTTTATACAGAATATTTGTATTGATATTTTCTGTAAAATGTACTGTATCATTTTTTGTAGTACTTTTTGTTTTGCTTTTCATTTTTCTCCACGTGATGTTTCATGCCATTATCCAGGCTGCATTATTATTTTGCTGCTGACTAGCAAACTAGCAGTGCTGCATCTTCTGCTCAATACATATATAATGACCACCGAAAAAACAAGACATCAACAGAAATTCAAATTTGGGGTGTGGAAATAGGACAGGTCACCATTTTTGAGTAACTGTGTTCCAGAATTGACAACAATGGTGACTGCTCAAAGGAAATCAGAAGAAGAATGGCAATGCAGAGGCTACACAACCTGAGGAAACTGTGGCAGAATACCAGCAAACCAACAAAAGTGAAAACTTTGAGAACCTGTGTTAATACCGTGACAGGGTACGGCTGCGAAACTTGGACAGTTACCCAAACTTCAAGGAAGAGAATCGAGTCCTTTGAATCGAAATGTTATAGAAAAGTCCTCAGGAGACAATGAACCAAAAATGAAAGAATAAGATTCAAGAAGAGTTGGGCATAGAGGAGAACTGGCTCATTAATGCCATCATGAACAGAAAATTGAAATATTTTGGTTACATCAAAAGACGCAACGGTCTTGGGAGTATGGTATTGGAAGGTATGGTGCCGGACAAGAGAAGCAGAAGCAAGACAAAGAAGGCAATGACACAAATATGTCAAGGAATGTTTGGGCATGACCCTGGAAATTTGGCTAGAGATTGAGTTTTATTCAGACGAGCTGTGATTAGAGCAGCATTCTGCAAATGCACATGTTACATAATAATGATGATATAAATATAGATATACCCCATTGCCCACTAATACGGGTTGACCATATGAAATATTCACCTCCAACACAATTTTAATATTAACATTGGTATGTGAGATCTGGAAATTTACCCAAACTCTTGAAAATAGGCTGAATAATCATCATCATGTAGCATTTTAAAAAATGAATATTGTATTTGTTAATGGTTGTTCCGTTATTTTAGCCTTTACGCCACTGAACAATAAAAGTACGGAAGTTCCCACAGCCACTGAATTATTTTTCTAGGTTGTTCACTTTGAAAACTTGTATTTTGTTTGTTTGTTGTATAAATATGATTTGTTTGTATGTAGAGACATAAATGAATAAAGAACATGTTGGTGTTATTGTTTTTGTTGTGTGTGTGTTAGTTTCTGAGATACAAGAAGATAAATGGGAAAATTAAAAAAACCGCAACATTTCAATTTTGCCCAATCGCAGGGAATCAAGACCATCAGAATGTGAAAATCGTCACAGAACACCAATAGTGTTTCTTATAAGATTGTCAAATCTGCTATTTTCCCTTACAAATGTATATAATACTGCTAAATAAACAAATTAAACAGATCTACCTCAGAAAAATATGTCGCAACAACTTACCTTTTATCACCCACAATAATGGAATAATCCGTCGTCAAGAAAAATAAAACACATCATTTCAAAATCTCTTTCAAACTAGATAAACCGGCCATTTTGGATGTTTACATCTGCAATGACGACATTCCCTATATTTAGATTCAAAATGGCTGTGTTTCAACCAGTGTTAATACGCGACAATGCTCTAGAATACATTTTTTATGGTGATCGGCAAATTTTCTTAACGCTTGGCTGTTCACACAGCCTTTAGGTGGACGGCGGACAGCTTTAGTTGTCTGGCCATCCAGACATTAGCATACTAAAGGTTAGAGAGCGGCATCTCTTTTATATAAAAGGAAGAAACTGCATTAGCAGATAAAAAACATGTAACAGTTTTCTTGAATTGTACATTCTTAAATAGATATTATTATACGCTGTATTATCCACCATTGCTTATACTCAAGCATCCACTTACTTTGTGTAATTGAGTGCTTACATGAATGACAGTATGTAAGCATCACCTATTGCCAACACTCAAGCATCCACCACTTACTCTGTGTAATTGAATGCCTACATGAATGACAGTATTTGAACATAATAACTTCCAGGTGTGCTTATATTGGATGTGTTTTTAGTTTTTTTGCAAGCTTTTATTTACCTTGACAAATTATATTTGTCCATTTGTGTATACTTACTTCTATTTCTCCTATTTTAACCAACTTCCCCTAACCTAGAGAGCTGACATTGCCTACACAGCCTCTACTAGTGCGACCTGTTGATCTATCAAAATGACACTCTTGTAATTCCAAAAAAGGAAAAACATGTCTTAGTTTAAATAAAATACTTGTACCAAAAACATGGCCTAACGGTGTCTTTGTGTATGACAAGGACAAAAATAGCACCACTTCCCCACAGAGAACATGTCGTAAAAGGTGACTAACATGTGACATAGCGTAACATTGGCCATGGTTAGATGGTTTGTTAAGAGCAGCAGAGATGATGCCTAGAAGTCTGTGGGACTATTTTGCTCTAGTGTTTTAGTATATTCAGATGGACTCACATATCAGTTAACCACTCTCTGCTGCACCCATTGCAGCGGAGTAATCAGCTGCTCGAACCTGGCCCACTAAACAATCCTCCTCCTGGCTACATCCAGTTCACGCCAGAGCTGTGACATGCACAGGGACATCTGTCCCTATAGAAGTACAGTTCAACTAAAACTAAGTTTAAGACCGAAACACATAGTTTTTTAATATTTACTTGTTTATCGACTTGAAAATGTTGTGACAGTAATTGTTACACTTCTGCATGTTAGATAAATATCATTAAATGAAACCACAGTGATGAAATTACTAAACAAAAAAAAAAGACAAGCAAAGAAAAACATGGCACATTGAGCAGCTCAATGGAGTTTCAGTAAGATAATGGACGGCAGATATTAAGGTCAGGTCAGGTCATCCCGTGAGGTCATCTGGGCACACATGAAGGCATCCTCACACCACCCTTCTCTGAACGGATGCTGCCTGTGCCTCTTCTGGTCGGAGATTGGTCCATTCTTTTATGTTGTCCCCTCCACCTCTTTTTGGAGGGCCTCTTCGGTCGTCTGTCTTGCACCTTCCCGTGCTGGATCATATTTGCAAGACCATTTGATCTCGATATGTTACCGTGCCAAGCGAGATTTCTTCTTTTGACAGTTGCCAAAATGTCTTTAAAAGGCCCTATTGCTGTTGTAATTCTGTATTGTATTTCCTCATTTGTAACTCGTACTTTGTACGCGACTGTCAAGTTTACATCCAAATATAATGTATCAGATTTCAACTTATTTGCTTCTAGTACCCTGATCACAGAGACCAGGTACATGTATCATATCTAACACAACAATATATTTCTGATGACTAACCATTTCATGCTGAGTACAACTACCAGTGTCGTCACCATCCTTCATCTTTCAAATAGAAGGATGATGTTGCCCAGATGGTTAACTGCCACGTAGGAAGACTTGTACTGCCCCCCCAAACCATTTATGTGCTCTTTAACCCTTTCAAGTCCAGCCTAATGTTTTAGATTTGTCTTACGGTCCAAAGCAAGTGACACAATTTTGTATGTCAATTTTTTTTCTAAAATTAAATTAATGACAAAAAGAGCTCTAATTATGATTAAAAGATCTAAAGACACATAATTAAATTATCTATTGCATGAAGTGTTCATAATAAAATTATGTATTAGTATGAAGTGTTAAATGCCATTAATGTTTTTTTGGGTACTCACCAAATGAGTTTGCATTTCTGTGTTATTTGATCAATAGCATTACCACAGTGACTTTCTTGTGTGTCCCAGCCAGAGCCTGAATCAGACGTATTGAATATCCACGTGTAACCCACATGCATGATTATTGGCCTGATCAAGTAATAAGTCATTCCTTGGCTCTTGAACTCATAATTCCATTGCACACAACTTTTGACACAACTTTAGAAATTCATAAAAAAAACTTAAATATCCACGTAACTTAAAAACTCTCCATAAAATTAAAGCTGCACATGTGTTTGACCTTCAACCATGTTTACTGTCATTTCAAAACTCGAAATGTCGTAACTAAATGACAGAAGGTAACGTGTGTGCTGGCAGTCAATTTGGGTCCAATTGGAAGACATGATGTTTTGTGAGCCATCAAATCAGACTATAAAGTGTTTTGTTGTAACTTATTTAGCGCTTAGTTTTGCATGATGAGGTTGTCATGGACACCATGTGTTGTAGGATTCAGTGGTCCTAGTCTTTTCACCACAATATGGTTGTTGTTAAATGCAGACAGTGAGTAAGATTACTTTTTTGTGCCCCCTGGTGGGTTGCAGTGGCTTTTCTTACATTCTGATGAAGGTAGTTGTGCTTTGCTTGCCTTCATCCGCATGTCACTCACCTCATCAGCCAGTCTACCATGAAAACAGCCTGTTACCAGGCTGTGTGCAAGCGTAGTGGGGGTCTGATCAGTATGTTTTGCCTGACCAGACGTTAGCCGTGTGTCGCACACACCACACCAATCCTTACGGCGATAAGGTATCATTGTATCTTCAAGACTAATACTCCTTTAAGTAAAGATATGCATTTATGTAAAAAACTTATTTTCGTCCAATAATATTTTCTTATCAACAGTTTCTTCTAATCCACAAATGAGTATACATGTTTTGAACTGTAGATACTATATTTCAACAAATATAATATTGACTAAAGTAACAATCTGAGATGTGCAGCAATGTTCTATGTACTTTTGAGTGCCATGTTCATAAATTACGGACGGTATTGCATATGTTGTCTGTATGTTTGTGTAGATAGTGACTTTCCACACACAGGCACAATAAAATGCCTGTTGAATGGCTGCCTTTACCTGGTAGGAAAAAACTAGTTGGGTTATGGAGCACACAGCGTCATCATAGCTTAACAAAAGTGTCCCAATTTGTATTTCCTCTTGTACAGCTTATTCAGATGAAGTGTCACAATTCGTAGAGTAATACAAATGTTTGCCATTCATGGTAAAACAGTTTTGCTACACTTCAGTCTGCCCAGACTCAGCTGTCAATGAGTTCATAACCGATAGGTTGAGAAGGAAACAGTAAGGACGAGAGCTGGTCTTTCAACCACATAAAAACTGAAACCTCAAGACAAATTGACAGGAAAACCAGACCGAGTCCCAAATATAGGTCTTAGAATTACTTTTGAGGCATTTTTTTGTTTGTATTTTTTGCGTTTGCTTTATTTCTCTATTCTCCAAGGCGGTGTGCATTGCACTACGGTTTTTATTTTGCGCCTGTCGGCCTAGTACATCCTACTTCGGCATGCATTTTATGTAAGGGTGTGCTTCCTCCTGCATTTTCTAAGGGTTTGCTTCCACGGGGTAACGGCCGGTGCCCTAATGGGGATTGCACCCAGCACCTTTGAGTTGTGAGCCGTGTTACTTAACCACTAGCCCACTCCGTCCTCCTCCTTGTAGCATTGAAAAGCACTCCAATCACAGAGCTGGTTAAAGCAGCAAGTATTAAGCCCCTTGAATTAAGGAAAAAATACAAATCCCTTTCTCAGTTTGAAGCTAAAGGGGCTACCTGATTATCCTCTTCACCAGAAGTTTCAAGAGAGAACAAAAAACAGCTGGGCTAGGTATTGTAGGATGTTGACAAGTGCTAGGTTTTGGGTAAACAGAATGTCAGGTGCTGGATTGGGTAAACTAGAATGTCAGGTGCTGGGTTGCATAAACTAAAATGTCAGGTGCTGGGTTGGGTAAACTAGAATGTCAGGTGCTGGGTTGCATAAACTAGAATGTCAGGTGCTGGGTTGGATAAACTAGAATGTCAGGTGCTGGGTTGGGTAAACTAGAATGTCAGGTGCTGGGTAAACTAGAATGTCAGGTGCTGGGTTGGGTAAACTATAATGTCAGGTGCTAGGTTGGATAAACTAGAATGTCAGGTGCTGGGTTGGGTAAACTAGAAATACCAGGTGCTGGGTTGGGTAAACTAGAATGTCAGGTGCTGGGTTGGGTAAACTAGAATATCAAGTGCAGGGCTAGACATTGTAGAATGTTAAGTGTTGATTTACACATGGACAGTACATATTTTCATATTTTTTGTTTTTAAATCATACATTTCAAATGTACAATTGTAAGTTTGATCATAATTTCATCTGCTGTTTTATTTGATGTACAAGCAAACAGTGATTCAGTCATGATATTATGTGCAAGACATACATAACCAGAACGTGGTCTCCATTGTCCACTAGTTCCAGTGCTTACATTCATCGTCTGATTCATCTACACCACTAATAATGATAATAATAATAGCCGTCTATCAGAAGCGGTGATAACAACAGCAGTCAGACTTGTCATTTTGTACCTCACCGGTCCGTCCGGAGGTGGCTGTATAGTCCAATTCTGGCACAGAAACCTCTTCCACCCATGCAGCATTTAAGGCCAGAGTTGGACATGTGAGTGTCGGCTGTTTTGTCTTTTTGGCACAGTACATTTTCTCCACTCCTCTGAGATTCTGCACTCCACAACAATGGAGTTGTCTGTAATGGTGGTTCTACGGCGCATCTGCTGATCCTGTGTCAGGCATTCCCATAAGTTTGCATCGATGTTGAAGGGTGTCCGAGATATTTTGAGGGAGTCTTTGACGCGCTTGTTTTGTCAATCGACTAGACACAGCCCCTCTTTCAGCTCACCATACATTAGTTGTGTGGGGATGCGGTTGTCTGGCATGCATAATATATGACTAGCCTATCTGATCAAGGTCTTCTGCAGCAGTGTGTGGATGCTGGATATTTTGATCTTCATGAGGATCTCCGTGTCTGATACCCTACTCTGCCACTGTATTCTCTCTCAACAATCTTTAGAGGCAGCTTGTATGGAGGTGGTTTATTTGTCTAGCATGCCTGCTGTAGACAGTCCGCGTTTCACTTGCATACAGACGGGTGGTGTATACATGCTCAGTATACTTTGGGTTTCGTATCAAGATCCCACGCACTGTTGCGCAGCCTCCCAAAAGCAGCACTGGACTTGAAGATTCTGTTGCTGACCTCAGAGTCTATGGTAGTTTCCCTGAAGAGGGTGCTGTCAAGGTAGGTGAAGTATTTTCATGACTACTTCCATCGTCATGTGCTGACTTGAAATCCTGATATTCAAACAGGCTTGTTAATGTCTGTTGCCAGGTAGCCGAAGGCTATCAACAGTATTCATTTTAAACTTTTTGCCGCTCACTAGGCCTGGGGGAAGGTACAAATAATTTGGGTAGATTTTTAACTAGAATTATTCAAATTTTTTTAAGCCTACTAATTTAGATTATAATTGCAATGAATTTTTACCATGCTCGACACTGAACACAGGAGTCTGACCTCACTACCCAGAGATCAGGGGGAATTTTTATCAGATCCGCTGAGGTGAACACCTTACCTTGAGACCGTTGCCTGCCCCCCCCCCCCCCCCCCCCCCCCCCCCCCTACCGGCTCAGGCTGTCATATCTATCACAATAGCGATTGTTTTATCCTTCTTGAATGAACTGCTTTACTTTCCAATTATATAATTCAAAAGTTTCATTGACTGTGAATGTTTGTTGACAGTCGTAGCACATAAATATAGCCGAACTTGTAGCCAATGTAATATTCAAGAAAAATTTGTCAGTTTCTTCCTATGCCAAGAATTAAAATTGTTTTATCAATTGCATGTAGTATGTATTAAAAGAGCTAATTTTATATGTTTTTTGTATATCATGCTTCCTTCTGCAATGTGTTTTGGGGTATTTATTTAGGACATGAAAACAAAGCTGACAGTAAAACAGCATTCAGTCTGTTAGAACGGCATGACAAATCCAGGCCACAGTGGTGCCTAACATGTTAGAGGACCAGTGTCGTATTTAATAATAATAGTTGTCCGTCACAAGAGAAGATGACAACAGCATCATGTTTGTGCTGTAAGATAATGTGTTCTCGCATGATTGTTTCACTCGGGAGTAAAACAACATGATAGACCAATATATAGAGTAGGTTTTATCATTGAACCAGGCACAGCAGGCAGACTACTGGAGATGAAATAGAATCAAAGAGGAAGATAGTATTATCAATTGCATACAAGTGTACGCTCCATGCAACACATCCGATGCTGGCGAGGAGTTCTATGACCAAGTAAGTGATGTCATAAATACCATACTGAACACAGAGTTTTTGTAACGCAAAACCAGGTCATGACAGAACAGAAATTGAGGACAACGTAGGTTCGTTCGGCGACTCTAACAGCACCAAAAACGACAATGGTTCAAGCCTTCTATAGCACTTTCTTCAAACACAGAGACTGGGGACGGCGTGGCGTAGTGGTTAAGTGGCACGGCTCACAATCCGAAGGTGCTGGGTTTGATCCCCATCACAGCACCGGCCGTCACCCCGGGGAAGCAAACCCTTAGAAAATGCAGGAGGAAGCAGACCCTTACATAAAATGCACTGGGCCGACAGGCGCAAAATAAAAACCACAGTGCAACGCACACTGGCTTGGGGGATTAGAGACATAAGGCGAACGCAAAAAACAAAAAAAACAAAACACAGAGACTCACAAATCTATACATGGTATAAATGGAACAACCTAACAATCAGAAGCCAAATAGATTTCATACGCATGAAGGCAGCAGAGAAAAGGAAAGTTAGACTTGAGAGCTATTCTAAACCTATGTGTCAATCAGTAAAAACCGCAGCGAACAAAAGACACCCAACAAGACTAGTACAAACAACAAAGGAAAGAATCAACATAAATAAACTAAAAACAGAAGCTGTTCAAAAAGCCTTCGAAGCACAAATCACAGAGGACTTTTCAAAACTAACCAAAGAAAGGCAAACGGATGAAGAAGAATGGACCTTGTTCAAAGACAGTATTATCAAGGCAGGCAGAGAAGCATGTGACACAAAGAAGAATGGACCTTGTTCAAAGACAGTATTAACAAAGCAGGCAGATAATTATGTGGCACAAAGAAGAATGGACCTTGTTCAAAGACAGTATTATCAAGGCAGGCAGAGAAGCATGTGGCACAAAGAAGAATGGACCTTGTTCAAAGACAGTATTATCAAGGCAGGCAGAGAAGCATGTACCTTGTTCAAAGACAGTATTATAGAGGCAGGCAGAGAAGCATGTGGCACAAAGAAGAATGGACCTTGTTCAAAGACAGTATTATCAAGGCAGGCAGAGAAGCATGTGGCACAAAGAAGCAGAATAGACAGCCCAAGAAAATGACACAATGGTGGAGTAACGGCGTGAAGACTGCCATCAAAGAAAAGAAAAATAGATATAAAGCATGGGTTAAGAGTAGAAAACATCAAGACTATGAAGACCATAAAACTGCAAGAAACCAGACAAAGAAGGTAATCGCATCTGCTAAAACCAAAACATGGGATGATTACGGAGAGAGTTTAAATTATGACTACTCAAGATCAATTAGAAAATTCAAACAGAAGATCCGAGTCACGAGGAGTAGAGAAGAGTGTTATACCACGAGGAATAGAGAAGAGTGTTATGACCCAACAGAATTCATAAATGACAGCTGAGGCAGAGACCTAAATGACCCTAAGTAGGAAATAAGAGAAGCAGTGCGAATTCTCCAACAAAGTTCCCTGGAGCAGACAATATACCAGCTGAATTGATCAAAGCGGCGTGTGACACGGGAATAGCCTGGCTTCAGAGATTGTTCAACATAGTATGGACCAACCAAGAGACACCTGAAGATTGGAGAAATGCCATAATCGTCCTCATATGGAAGAAGAAAGGTAGTTAGAGAGACTGCACAACTTAGAGGAATTTCACTGCTGAGCCACACGGGAAAGATAGAAAAAAGACTGTCCAATCATAGAATTCCAACTAAGCGAAGCGCAAATGGGTTTTAGAAAAAACGGGCTGTACTGATGCCATCTTTGCCTTGGGGCAACTAGCAGAAAAAGCCATAGAATATGATGAAACTCTTTATTTGGCATTTATAGATAAAGAAAAAGCGTTCGACCGGGTAGACAACAGCTGTGGAGAACACTGAAGAACTATGGAGTTAGTCAGCACTTGATAAGCATATGTGAATGTTTGTATAAAAATAGCCAGTGCACGGTATGAACAAATGCCGGTGAGTCAGAGCTGTGTCTTGTCAAAACCGGAGTTAGACAGGGATGTGTGCTTTCTCCCCTGTTGTTCATCATCTACATAGACCAAATAAGCAAAGAAGTCCAATCTAACGAAGATAACAGTTGTGGGGCAGAGTCCAGGTTTTCACTGCGGTTTTTGTATGTTACCATATGCATCCACATCATTCATGACCACACACAGCAAATAACATAGCACGCAGCAGCTGGCAGAATTATTACATCATATTCCTACAACAACTATTAAGGTGAGTGCAATGAGATTACAAACAACACAAGAAATACATCATAACTAAATAATCATATCTCATAATTTATCTGTATTGTTAATAACTTCGCAGAGGTTATAAGCTATTGAATATTGCCCCGAACTACCCCAATCTAGTTCTAACCGCACACTCCCCTCCCCTTATATGCACCCTCCACACACTCTCAAAAACTCGTCTTCACGATCGTATTCTGTACATTCACTCACACTCAGATCCCCTCAGATATACATTCAATCTATTCAACGTATCCTCACATGTGATCACACACTCAATCGATCTGCATATACACACACTCTTGAACATACATCGTTCCCTCAGTGTCCTTCACACACCACACACACATCCAGATCTCTCCTAGTCACAGGACGCTCAACACACACCTTACAGAGCGACTGGCCAAGACTCAAAGGAGTATGCTGGTCCACCCACCCTGTATCCCATTCTATCTATCTAACATTCGTAAAACAGCTTATCAATCGCTCTTCTGTAAAGTCGGTGAGCTAAACAGACCCCTAGCTAAGTTCTGTCTCTCTCTCCATGGCCAGATTGCTTGAGTTAAACTTTGTCTAGTAATATAGTCTCAAGCAGTATCAGAGCTGTCCAATGGTCCTCTGTGGGATGTCTGACCCAGCCATCCTCTAGTTTGGATCTACCTCCATTTAGTTATTGGCACAAATCATTCTGAATTCATGTCACTCAAAATGTTGCAGCAAGCCCTGCTGGCCTCTGTCTGTCACTAATCCCTCACTACCCAAATCGGAATGCCAGAGTGGTCAGCTCCTATCCCCAACCTGTACTAGATGCATTCTTTCTCTCAACACACCCCCCCCCCCCCCCCATTTTCCTTTGTCAACTTAGTATCTAGATGGTGGGTGACCTTGGCACACATTCAGGTACCTTTGTTCTCAGAGTCGCTGACCCCATCACCCCTGCCCTAAACGCTCTTGCTCCGGCTGGAACTGTTACAGCTGTAGTGAACTCCTCTTCACCGACGACCAAGCACTCATTGCAAACATTGAAGAACAGCTGCAACAACGCTTAAACAACCTTAACTCAACTGGAGGACACAACATGAGAATCAACGTAAGACTGAAACAATGACAATAGCAAGAATAGAAACAACCGCTAAGATCAACATAGAACAGCAACAACCGCTAAGATCAACATAGAACAGCAACAACCGCTAAGATCAACATAGAACAGCAACAACCGCTAAGATCAACATAGAACAGCAACAACCGCTAAGATCAACATAGAACGGCAACAACCGCTAAGATCAACATAGAACAGCAACAACCGCTAAGATCAACATAGAACAGCAAGAACGTGAAGGATTTCAAATATTTAGAAAGCATAGAATCATCTAATGGAAGAATGCAAGAAGAAATCGATCACAGATGCACCAATGCAAACCAAATCATTGGCCAGATGTCAACAATACTGAAGAACAAGCAATTAAAGATTGGCACAAATAGAACCCTGTTCAACACAATGTTCATGCCTACACAATGCTACCAGTGTCAAACTTGGACACTGACAGCAACAGATAAGAGAAAAATAAGAAACGGAAATGCAATGCCTGAAGAAAAAATAAGAAAAAGAAATGCAATGCAATGCGAATGCAAAGTATGACAAGATTGGACAGAATTAAAAAATATGAGATCAGGAAACAAATTGGCACTAATCCAGTGCTAGACTTCATTAGAAAACAGCAAATTAAGTGGTTTGGCCACAGCAGCGTCCCATAAATGGCTCTATCACTTAAACACAGAGCCAGAGGCCGACCCCCCACAGAAGATGGATTGACGGAATATACAAATGGCACACCAAGGCGCTGCCCAGATGTCACTTATACACTTGACGCCATAAGGCAAACCAGGATCAGACAATACATGAGTAGTCGTGCATTCTGTTCTTTCAGGCAGCACACTTTCTCTGAGTCTTGGCTCTGCTATAAGAACACCTATGGTGATGGTATTGCATCAGGTAGAACGGTTATGATCCAATGATAAGGTCCTCACTGAGGTAGGTGCACAAAGACAATTATTGAAAATGATTGGTGTTGTTGAATGCCCACAATGAGTAGGATTAGTCTATTGTGTGCCCTAAAAAGGACGTTAAGTGGCGGGTTGTCATAGCTTTCCTCACATGTCGAGTGTGGTGATAGTGCACAGGGTCCTCCAGGCGGTTGTGCTATGCTTGGCTTCATCTGCATATCGCTCACTACTACGGGAATTACATCAATCCCTCACCTTGTTAACCAAACTGCCATGAAAACAGCCCGTTTCCAGAAATGACTACGAGAAAGCCGCCAAGGTGAGGGTCTTGGCCAGTGTATTTTGTCTGATCCTGACATGTCTGATTAGTATGTTTTACCTGACCAGACGTTGTCTTCCTCCCCTTTGAAAATGATAAATAAATTAGATTGCGTTGCCTGAGACACAATGTGAGACATGAAGGTCTTCTACAGAAGACACTCTATGACAAGATCCACAGGAAAAGAGGAAGAGAACGACCAAGACTCACCTTTACATCTCAGACATGCAGAGACATTGAATTACGAACCTATGCTGAAATAAAGAGAGCTGCAAAGAATAGGGTCCAATGGAGAGACGTACTCAGACAACCAGTCTCAGGACTGATCAACCAGACGATGATGATATTTTGTTGCTCATTTGCAAGAACAAGATCGTCTAGTTGTTTATCAAATGTCCTTTGTTTTCTTTTATCACCAGTAGATAACCATGAGGAAGATTATTGGATATAGCAGACATCCGAGTTTTGATACCAGTTTGAATTGTAAAATGGAATTGTGTCAGGACCAGCGAACCATAGCTGCACCTCCACGCGGTGATCCTGGATAACAGGCTGCAGCGGGGTAGACTGGCTAAGGAGAAGGGATCGAAGAGGGACTGCTAACCTGGTACTCAAAAAATGCTTGCTGAAGTCAGATGTGTTGGACCAAAAGTTGCAAATATCACAGTCAAGCTGTAAACTACGACACAACGCATTCCGTTCTCTGGACTACATTCTGCTACTTAAGCCCTTTCATGGTTTGGTAGCGGGAGATTGAGAATGAACGAAGAAGAAGAAGAATTGTAAAATGTTATAATTATCTCAGTGGTTGGTTTCTTTGTAGAAGTTTTTGTACAATTTCTGAACACTTCTTTGGTATTTTGGTACTTTCCATTTATCTGCACAACCTAGACTAACAAATGCCTTTTGTTGACTATATTCATATATAGATGTGTTTATCACTCATTGACTCAATGAATGAAAATCTTGCTGCTTGATATGTTGAAGCAACTGAATGAGACTTATCGTAACGAGCTTTTAGGAAAGTCTGACTCTAGTCATTTACAGTGTGGTTTCATGACATTGGGTTTTACATGATGCCAGCATCATTCACAACCCCCTTTAGTTGTCTCTTATGTTATGCAATTTTTAAGCAATTGCTAGATGATAATTTTGAGTGCTGTGGCTTAATCAGTGCCTGCTCTTTCTGCTTGAAGCTCTGCTAGCTTTCAAAGATTTTTCTATCTAAAGCTTCTCTGATATATTCCATGTTATTAGCATCTTTACAGTTCTTGTTCTGTCTGTCCAGATTCATACTTCATTCATATGTTTTTCCTTCAATATTAGATTTGTCTGAGGCCTGATTTTTAGTTTATTTTCTTCTGCGTTCGTCCTGAAAAAGGATGTTGTGACATTGTTATAATTTACAGCGAAGCTGTGATATCTGCATCTTTTAGCCCAACACAACTAGTTTCATCTGGATTCTTTGGGTATTGGATTTGCCTCCCCACTGTGATCCGTATTTTCTTAGCCAGAAGGCACTAGTGCAGCCTGTTGTCAAAGCTGCCGCTTGTAAATGAAATAGGGTCTTGGTTGGCTGACCCTGATGCAAGCAGCTACAAGTCGTTGGCTGCTGTCAGCTCATTTACTTTGCTGCATCTTTGGCTCCATTATTAGTTTGTGGCATTTATTAGATCATATCTCTTGGGGAGTATTTATCTGGACCTGCTGGTGATTTATTGCTCAGAACGCAGGTTCTGTTTGAGTGGACAGCACTTAACCATCATAAATTGAAAATGAGAATTGTCAGGTGTTATGTCACTCACTACTCTATGGTGCAGAAACATGGACAATGAATAATAATAGCTATCCATCGTTGTCGATGAGGACCGCCGACATCATCCTTGTCACAGATTTCCCTGTTGGGTGTGGGTGCGCATGTGGCCGAACAGGCCAATGCGAGCACGAAAACATCTGCTACATATCGGGCACACGAGGTTTGTAGAAGGGGATGGTGTTCCCGCTGCTCGGGATTTCCGCGTCTCGCGTCTGTTCTGGGCTTTCACAACACGGTCATCTTCACCGGCAGCTACACCGACTGCACTTCTCCAGTCAGATCTGTTTTTCGCAAGACATTCCCAGGTGTCGAAGTCTATCTGGCAACTTTTTAGTGAGTCCTTCAGACCGTCTTTAAAACGTTTCTTTGGGCGCCTTCTCTCGCGCCATCCGTCTCTCAGCTCGCCGTAGAGAAGCTTCTTTGGGAGCCGCTCGTCTGACATACGGACGAGGTGTCCGGCCCATCCTAGTCGTGCTTTTTCTAGCAGTGCATGTATGCTGGGCATGTTAGCCCTCGAGAGAACCTCGATGTCAGTGACACGATCTTGCCATCGGATGTGGAATATTCGCCTCAGGCAACCTGTGTGGAAGTGGTTTAACCTCCTTGCATGTCCAGAGTATACAGTCCAGCTTTCGCAAGCGTATAGTAGGGTTGGAATGATGGTTGCACGGTAGACTTTCAATTTGGTCTTCACGCTGATGCCACGACGTGCCCAGACCATCGAGCGCATTCTACCAAAGGCTGTGCTGGCCTTTGCTATTCTGTTTACCACCTCATCGTCTAGGCTGACAGATCTCGACAGCGTGCTGCCCAGATATGTGAATTTGTCGACGGCATTCAACGTCTGCCCGCTGACTGTAGTCTCTGGTTTTGTGTACGGCATGCCTGGTGCTGGTTGGTACATGACCTCTGTTTTTTTGGCATTTATGGTCAGGCCAAAATTTTCGCATGCGGCAGAGAACTGGTCCATTCCAACCTACATGTTCAGTTCTGAGTTGCTAATTAGAGCACAGTCGTCAGCAAATACAAGTTCCCTGATTATGTCGCCAGCCACTTTGGTTTTGGCCTTCATTCTTCTGGAATTGAGTAACTTGCCATCTGTGCGGTACTTTATGGGTATTCCAAGCTCCAATGATCTGAAGGCGTCTGTCATCGTGGCCGCGAACATCATGCTGAACAAAGTCGGGGCGAGTACACATCCTTGTTTTACTCCGTTTGATACTAGAAACGTTTTAGAGATTGCACCGCTGTCCAGTACACGAGCACACATGCCTTCGTGTAGCTGTTTCACCATTGTTATGAACTTGTTGGGGCAGCCAAACTTAGACATTATCATCCACAGCCCTCCTCTGTTACTGTATCAAATGCCTTTGTCAAATCAATAAATGAATAACAAGTTGGAAAAGTGTATCAAAGCCTTAGAAATGTTGGTATTTAGAAAATTGGGTCGCATTTCTTGGAATGAGAAGAAAACAAAGAGAGAGGTATTGAAAACGATGGGAGTGAAAAGAGAATTAATGACCGAAATTAAGGTTAGACAGCTAAGATATTTAGACTATATAACAAGACATGATGTTCGTCCATCACGTGTGATGAATACCTCTCTTTGTTCAACTGTTTGGACAACCTTTTCATGCTGCTCTGTCCGCTAAAATGCATGGTGGTTTGAAAAAGTGAGGAAGATTTGCACAATATGTCAAGCTCACTCTCTCACTCTTTGGCCAGTGGCAAGACATTATCGAGACGACTGGAAATATCACAGGATGCAGATTTTTCCTCAGGGTTTACACCCTAAGCCTTTCCTGTAAACAGGTATCCCACAAGTCAACAGGGGTGTGAGATCTAATAGGTTGGGAATGTAACATGAGCAGGACCAAATCTCCACGTTCACAACGAATGGCACAGAAATAATGTTACAGATATTCACAAAGTGTTGTCACAAGGTTAGAGTTAAGGCCACCAACTTAGTGATAAAGGTAGTATGATTAAACCAGTTTGCCTGTAACCACAGAAAGCAGCTGAGGTAGTGCAGCCAAATTGTGGTGACGTGCGCAAACCACTGATACACGCCGCAACAATTTCACAAATGGCACAGACAAATTAAGAACTATTCAATCGTTGCTGGTTAATTCGTATGACTACGAGATGTCACATGATATCTTACATCACAACAAGACGTATCTCCTTGTTGAAGACCATACTGGAGGGTAGGGTGGAAGGCAGTCATCCAAGAGACAGACAACATTTTAAGGAGATGGACTGGAAAAAGCCTCTCAGATTGCACCATTACGGCAAGAGAAAGTAGACTGGAGATCCATTGCAGCTGTCCTTCGATGCAGGGATAGCACTTGAATTTAACTGAATTAACTATCGGAGCGCGTGGCCGAATGGTTTTGAGGCCTGCCTGCCGACAGCTGTTCGAACCCTGGTATGGCATATGTTGTTTTTCTGTTGGGGGTGAAATAAACAAACAGCCAGCACACGACGTGGCGGCAGCAGTGGCGAAGCAGCCTATAGTCCTCAGCCTTCAAAACCCCTCGACTACCCCAGCAATGGGATAAATTTCGTATGACAGTAAAACTATCAGGAGGTGTACTGTCTTAAGTCTGGCCCCTCCCATTTGTTTGCTTGGAAGAACTTGCCATGATCACAAGGCTTCTGCTGACATAGCTCATGGGAACAAGAAAGTATGTAAACATCTTTTAACTTCAAGGTGGAGTACATACGGTTAGTGTAGAGATATATGTTGTTGTTATCTCATGGCTGCTGAGCAAGCCTGTTCTTGGCAGCCTGATGCCATTCGTATAAAGATACAGGTCTTCTTCAGTTGTTTCACTGCTCCATACAGTGTGTTGGCAATTGTCGACAGTGCTTGTAAGAATCTTTTCCTCATTTCTGCAAGCACATTGTGCTCAATGAGTAGGTGTCTGTTTGGTCATGGTGAGAGCAATGTCTGCGCAAGTGAAGGTGCTACGGATTGATGCTGTTTAAGCGGCTATTGCCTGGGGGAGGAACCTACCTCCTACCAGGCGTGTCAGCAGGGTTGCGGATTGCTGAAAGGCTTCCTAATTTGGAGGTTAGCTGCAAATAAATAAGCAGCCGTGGACAAAAACGGGTCGGCAGGCATGGAGGCTGTAAGGAGGCAGCCCCTCCACCATGTAAAGACACAACATGCTAATCACCTGTTTGTCTTAAAAATACGATTACAAGTCAAAACATAGAGAAAACTGGACTGACCTCAACGACGACCAACAGGCAAGAAATTAGGACCATGATTTACGGAACATGGAATGTACGAAGTATAAACGGAAAAGAACATGAACTAATAAAGGAGATGAAGAGAGCAAAATTTAGTCCTGGCACTTACAGAATAAAGAAAAAGGGACAGGGCATTCTGGACCATGACGGCAACATGTTATACTACAGCGGAGTTCCCATGAGTGAACGAGCCAGGGAAGGGTTGACTGTATAGTGGATAGTCTAAGTCTACAAGGGGAGGATAGTCAAATGGATATCGTCACTGTGTATGCACCAAACGAAGATGAGAGCACTGACATAAAAGATGAATTTTATGAGCTCCTTCAAAGGACCATTGACAATTGCCATAATGAAACACTTCTTCTTGGAGACTTCAACGCAAGAGTTGGAAACGACTATTCTAGATGGGATGGAGTGATCGGTAGGTATGGAGAAGATGTCTTAAATGACAATGGAAAATGACTGCTGAGATTCTGCAGAGAACAAAACCTTGTCATTACAAATACAAGGTTTCCACACAAGCGTATCCATGCCCACACAAGATGCGAGCCAGCAAGAAATGAAAGATCCATAATTGACTATGCGATAGTAAGGAAAACTGATTTCAAGTATGTAAAGGATGCTACAGTGTTCAGAGGACCAGAGATAGGAAGCGACCACTACCTAGTTAAAATAAAGAGAGAAATTGAAAAACACTATCCAGCCAGGCAACACCTATCAGCAAGCATGAAACATAACACACGAGGAGAAAATAAAATTAAGGCTTACAGACTAAGAGAACCAGATGTTAAGAGGAGATACCAAGGGCTCATAACAACAGCAATAGAAGGGATAGAGGAATCTGAAGAAGATATGGAAATGCTCTGGGTAAAATTAAAAAACATCCTCAAAGAGGCTGCAGCAAAGGCATGCGATCAAACCAAAGAAGGCTGGAAGAGAAAGAGTACACCATGATGGACAGAAGAAGTGAAAAGAATAATACGAGAAAAGAAAAAGGCATGGAAGCAATACCTAGGGGCTAGGAATACAGAAGAACAAACAAAGAAATATAAAGAATATATAAATTTTAGAACAGAAGCAAAGAAGACTGTGCTCAAGGCCAAACAGAAATCCTGGGAAGAATTTGGAGAGAAACTGGAAAATAATGCTGGAGAAAACCAGAAACTGTTCTACAGGACCTTGAAGAACATGAGGAAGGAAAAGGAATGCCCCCTGAAATTTATTAAAGATAAACATGGTGCGCTGTTGACTGCCCCAGAAGAGGTAATGAACAGATGGAAAGAATATTTTCTCAGATCTTCTTGGAGTGGAGGAAAACCAAGCTCTGGAAGTAACAGTCCCAATTCAAGAAGAGGGAGCCATGGAGGGAAACGATAATATCACAATGGAAGAACTAAAGGCAGCATTGGAGAAAATTAAGATTGGTAAAGCAGCAGGACATGATGGTATAACACCAGAAATGGTTAAATACATGGGAGCGGCAGGAGAGATGCTATTCATGAAGATTTTCAAGGCAGCTTGGCGCCACAAGAAGATACCAAGAGACTGAGAGGTTGCAATAATGATACCAATATTTAAAAAGGGTGATAATCAACAATGTGAAAATCACAGAGGTATTTCCCTTCTCAGTGTCCCCAGGAAAGTTTACTCTAGGATTCTAGAATGGCGATTAAGAGGTCTAGCAGAGCCAAATATGGACAAAACTCAATGTGGGTTTAGGGCAAACAGAAGTACTCAAGACATTATCTTTACACTTAGACAGCTAAGTGAAAAGGCTCTTGAATATGATAAAGAGATGCATCTCTGCTTTTTGGATTTGGAGAAAGCATTTGATAAAGTTCCTTGGGACAAACTCTGGGAGTGCCTGACAAGGAAGAACATCCCAGGACCCCTGATCTCTGCCATACAGAGTTTCTATAAAACATGCAGAAATTATGTGCGGACATCAAATCAAAAGTCAGGAGAGTTCAAGACCACTACTAGCGGAGTAAGACGGGGACATTCTATCACCGTACCTTTTCATACTCCTCATGGATGAAGTCATCAAAGCCTGCAAGGAACGGACAAAAAAGTATGAATTAGGGTACTGGAAGATGAGACCAAGTTACATATCGGAGCTAGCATTTGCAGATGATGTGGCCCTGATCACAAAATCCGAAGCACATCTCCAGATCAACTTGCAGGTCTGGGATGAAGAATTGAAGAAGAGAGGAATGCACATCAGCAACTCCAAAACAAGAACCATGGTGATCGCCATAGATGAGAAGAGACATCAGATAACCCTGGGAACACAAACACTGGAGCAGGTCAGCAACTTTAAATATCTAGGAGTGGTAATAGACAGCAGGGGAGGAATCAAAGAGGAGTTAACTGCACGAAGGGCAGCAGCAGGTAGACTTTTCCATGCAATAAACAGAGGATTCCTCAGTAAAAGAGAAATAAGCAGGAAAACAAAGATGGATGTATACCGCTCAACCTATGTGCCTGTCCTGACATATGGATGTGAGTCATGGGCAATGACCACAGCCCAAGAAAGGCAATTACAAACTTCAGAAATGTGGTACCTAAGAAAGGCGGTTCAGGTGACGAAAAGGGACAAGATCCGTAACCAGACAATACGCAGCAATCTTGAAGTTCAACTCCTGCAGACACGAGTGGAGCAGTCCCAACTACAGTGGTTTCGCCATGTCTGTAGAATGGAAGAAGATCGGATACCAAAGCGGTCATGGGAGATAAAAAGCCTAGGACTCAGACCCCCAGGACGTCCCAAAGTACGTTGGGAAGACAACATACGACAGTCCCTAAGTGATAGAGGGCTGGATTGGAAAGAGGCCAGGAAAAAGACGGCGGATAGAGCAGTGTGGCGTTCTCTCTGGCAAACCTCCACATCTCACGGTAGAGGAGGAACGACTAAATAAGTAAGTAAGTAAGTAAGCGGCTATTGACTCTGGTGTGTCCTGTTTGGAACTGAAAGAAGAGACTTTGATATCTTCTATGTAGATTATGTTGTCATTACTTTTTGGCTGTGACATTTAGCTAAATACACTGTGACTGGTTGTTCTTGTTGCCCACCTGTTCATCCAGATTTCCCTTGTATTATTCTTAATAATTCTTTTTACTGTGAGATGTATAGAAAAACAATATTTTCAGACCAAACTCCTACTCAATCAGATGTTATTTTATTGTTCAATAAACACTTTTACATCACGTAGATAATTAAAACAAGCAAACAAACAGTATTGACATAAAAAAACATTATATACAAAACAGTGTTGGCTGAAACGCATTTATAAATAACGGCATCAATACAAATAAATGGTGCTGTCTGAGAATATGAATCAAAGAACAGCAGCAACAACTATTTAGATGTCAGCACTTGAAGGACAACAAGAATCATTGCTATAAGATAATAAGAAATGATAATACGAAAGAGTTATTTACATATTTTTCAAACTGTTTTTGCTAGGCAACAGTTAATTACCAAGACACATATGTAAATTCAGGGCATATAACCAGTGATATACATAATTATGGAGTTAACTTTTTTATACTGGTTTAGTATGCTCTGCAGAGTCTGTATACAACCAATTTCTTCTACTCAACTTTAATCTCAACTTATAATAATCTAAAAATAACTTTGTGCATACAATCTATTTTTTAATGCATTAAATTACCCTGCCCCCACTATTTCCGGTGGCAATACATTCAAAACAATTACCACTCTGACTAAAAAAAAATGTCCTATTATCCTAATCTGGTCTTTTCTTAAATTAATTTGTAGCTTAGGCCTCTTGTTTTTGTAGCTGTACTTAAAAAAAAAACTTGTTAAAGTCAAATTTATCCTTTCCCTTGATTTTTGTTGGTGTGTTCGCCTTATTTCTCTACTCTCTAAGGCGGTGTGCGTTGCATTGTTTTTATTTAACACCTGTTGGTCCAGTACATCCGACTTCGGCATGCAACTTATGTAAGGGTCAGCTTCCTCCTGCATTTTCTAAGGGTTTGCTTCCTCGGGGTAACGGGCTATGATAGGGAGCGAACCTAGCACCTTCGGGGTGTGAGCCGTGTCAATTAACCACTCGGCCATGCCATCCCCTCCATTATCTAATAAACCTGTATTAAATCACATCAAATTCTTCTCTTTTCTCGACACTAGGCCGATTTTTTTGAAGTCTTTCCACATAACTAATTCTGAAATCCAATTATCAGTATTGTTGCTTCTTTGTATCCTTTCCAGCATGTTTATATCTCCTCTACGATAAGGCCTCCACACCCTGAACACAGTACTCTAATCTATGTCTTAACTAATGCTTTATACAGTTTGACAGTCACTTCCTTGCGCCTATGTTTAATATTTCTTTTTATCATACCTAACATTGCATTTGCCTTTCTCACTGATACATGGACTTACCAACTCATCTTACCTGTATGATCTATTATAACCACTAGGTCCCTTTCCTTTTCTAGCTTCCTAATACTATTCTCTCCAATCCCGTATTTATATTCCATATTGAATCTCTTGTTGCATTGACTTAAAAATCTGTCATAACAACTACAAATACATGTGCAGCATACAATAAATCACATTCTAATGATAATAAATAATGTAAGGTTTAATGACATGAAATTTAACTTGTGCAAATAAGTATGATTAATTTGTCACTCATTTATTGATTGATCATAATGTATGAATTGATTGATCATAATGTATGAATTGATTGATCATAATGTATGAATTGATTGATCATAATGTATGAATTGATTAATCATAATATATGAATTGATTGATCATAACGTATGAATTGATTGATCCATTCTGTAAGGTTTTGTGAGTTATTACACTTTGGCGTTTGTCCTTAAAAGGACATTGTGACGCGCCTTAGTTTATATCGAGGCTGCAATATTTGTGCCTTTTGGCCCAATACATCTGGTTCCCACTGCAATCCCTATTCCCAGAACCCTGTTGCCAGGGCCTTGAAGGTGGAATAGGGTCTTTGTCAGCTCAGGTTTGCTGACCTTGATGATATCAGTTCATTCTCTTTGCAGCATCTTCAACCCCACCTTTTTTAGTTATTCTAAAGATCTTTCGTTTGGTTCGGTGTACAAGTTTTTATCTCAACAGGTTGACAGGTATATCATAGAACAGAATTCTATTTAACATCAAATACGAGGGACAGTCAGTAACAGGAATTTTATTAAATACTTTTTTAAAAGAGTAGAACCAAACATTTTTTGTGTCCAATTTTTCTTCATAGTCCATCTACATGGCAACACACTTGGTCCACCTTTCTCAGTACTTCAAACTTATCTCTGATGTACATGCTGTCCCCAAAGCTACAAGAATTTCCACGCTCAAGCTGTAGAGAGTGGAGGTCTAGAAGTGTCTTGGCAGCTCTGGTTCGCTGGCCCTGACGCTAGCAATCAGCTATGGGTAGCTGACCACTGCAGCTCATGCAGTGATCAGCATCTTGATCCCGCATAGACCAGTGACAACCCTCCTCCAGCAATCTCGATCTTGAGCTGCCCTTTCTGCCTATCTCCAGTTTAAATTCAGGGACCATTCATTTTTATTCTCTTCTCCAGGTGTTTTTGGTCTACCTCTCTTCTTCTTCCCCTGTAGATTCCATGTCAGGGCATGTATAGCCACATTTATGGTGCTTTTGGTAGTGCGTGTCCTATCCAACTCCATTTCCGATGTTTGATTTGTTGCTGATTCCTTTCCCATAGGTTTTCATTCCTCATCATGTCTTGCCATCTCTATACCCATCATCTTTCGTAGACATTTATATAAGTAACAAAGAAAGATACCCCAAACAGATTAATGGCCAGATAATTGAAGAAGTGCACAAAGTTTTACCTATCTGAGAATTAATATGCTCCAGTACACCCACCTTTAAAGGGGTGCCTGGCTGGTAAGAGAGGAAGAGAAGTTGTGACCTCACATAAAAATCTGAGACCTGGTACAACGAAGGCCCTAAAACTTCATCCTCAATGCCAGTTATATGATTATTTCTTTTGTTATTTACAACTAGGCTCAAAATGAAATGAACTAATATATTCACTCAACAAATTCCATTGAAAATATCATGATATATTGTCTGTATTTGTATTTTAAATAACATGATACATTGTCTGTATTTGTCTATGAATTATATTATTGATAAATTGTCAGGAATTGTATTTGAATTAAATTATCACGATAGTTCATCGGTATCGTACTCAGCGGTGTATGGGTATGACACGGAGATACCATTTCCCCAAAATTATTCACAGCTGCCCTAGAAGAAGCTTTTACGTCCCTAAACTGGCAGGCCCGAGACGTCAACGTAAATGGTGAGATGCTCTCAGATCCACGTTTTGTGGACAATATTGCAATCATCAGTCCCAGCAGAAGCTGAACAAAGCCTAAATGAGCTGAATGAAGCAAGCAAAGTGGCTGGTCTGGTCACAAATAGAAACAATAACTCAGTCTACTGAACACTATCTACCCTCAAGGGGAGCTGCAACAGGAAAATAATGCCCATGAAAATGTAAATGCACATGCACCTACACCAGAAAATCAACAACATCCTCAAAATTGACAAGGAGACCTGTGCAGAAGAGTGACGGGTTGGCTCAGCTACAACCGCATTAAACTGATGCTCCAGAAGACGATGAACACCAAGGCAAGGGCTCACACCTTCAATAGCATGGTTATCACAGCAATGGTATACAGGTGTGAGGTTTGGAGTCTATGCAAATCAGACGCAGAGAAGCTACATGATATCAAAAGAGCAATGGAGCGAAGAGTCCTAAATATCTCTTTGAGAGACCACATCTGAAATGCCGACATCCCTCATCAGGCAGAGGTCTTGGATGGAATCAACTTTGCATCAATATGAAAGTACAGATTGGCTGGTCATGTGGTCTGCATGACTGACGATAGATGGATGAGAAGTGCGTCTTTCTGGTGGCCACACATTTTCTTCGGCATTCGTCTTAAAAAGAACATTCTGTTTTAGTTTACAGCAAGGCTGTGATATTTGCACCTATAAACTCGACACATCCAATATCAACTTTCTTTTTGGGGTGATGGGTTTGCCTTCCCACAGTGATCCCTATTCAGGGTTGAATATGCAGCAGTGAATGAGCAACTCATATTGCAATCTGGCTAGGAGATTAGGGATTGGAGAGGAAATGCAAACCAGGTCAAAAAATGCTGTGCTGAAATTGGATATGCCAGGCTAAAAGTGCAAATATCGCAGTAAACTACAACACAATGTCATAAACATCATTTTCAGGACGAATGCTGAAGAAGGTGGTCCCTATTCTCTTAGCCAGAATGATCTAGTGCAGCATGTTTCTTGGGTGACTGTTTGGGTGCAGAATTGGGTCTTTATCATCTCTGGTTCTCTGATGCAAACAGCCAGTTATGAGTCGCTGGCTGCTGTCAGCTCATTCAGTATGCTGCATCTTTGGCCCCAGTGCGCATACAACTGCCTGTGCAGCCACCCGTCAACGAGATCATCTGTATCACGCCCTTCGACCATCATGGAACCCCAGGGCGGAGAACATACACTAAATCAAGCAGATTTTAAGCAATGTATCTTCTCCATGACACAGGTCTCAGCAGAACACCCAAGGTTGGTCTTACAGTGAATCCCATCCCACTGTAATATTGAAGGCAATGAAGCTGCAGACAAACTAGAAAGAGTGGAAGGAGCATCCCCACAAATAGACCTGAGTAGCACATATAATGAGGCCAAGACCATAATTAAAGCCAACTTCAGGGTAAAATGGGCTGATCAACATCAGACTTCCAAAAAGAAGACAGCTACTATAACTTAACTAGAGAAAAGCAAGTCATCATCTTCAGACTGAGAACTGGGCCCAACAGACTCAAGGGTCATCTCTACAACAAAATGAGGATTGGGACAGATGACAGGTGCCCATGTGAGGAGCGTACAATGACCGTGGAGCACATCCTGCAAAGCTACACGCTCACGCAGGAAAAGAGAGAACAATACTGGCCTCGTGAGACAGATATGAGACAAAAGCTGTATGGAGATGGAACAGCCTTACAAACAACGGTGTCCTTTGTAACAAAAACTGGAACCTTGATCTGAGGATGAACAAAGAAGAAAAATCGAGCAGATTTGACTACCTGGCATCAAACAATCTTGCCTGATTGAATACCAGGATTCAAGTATTCATCTGTAATTGTATTTAAATTATCATGATAACTGTCTGTAATTGTATCCAAATCATCATATACTTGTGTTTTAATTAATAATGATATACATGAACATTTTGCATAAGGTTAACAAAAAAGTAAAAGAATTACAAACTTCGGGTATTCTAAACATTAATTTGAACTGCATATAATGATGACAACAAACGTCATATGACATGAGTTCAGAGCTGATTTAATATTTATCTTAGTAGTAGTAGTTTTAGGTAATGTGGGCCCGTCGTGCCAATTGACCGTGTCCTCCACGATGAATAGCTGTGGTCCAGGCTGCATGCACTGAGGGTAAAGTCATATCTGTTTGTCCTAGCCATGAAGTGCGAGGGCCTTGCTGGACCATGCAGGAGAGGCCCACTTACCACCTCTAGTGTCCATGACCTGCTTCAAGATCTGGTAGTCCTGGTCGTCGTCCTCATGAAGTCAAGCCAACGTGTCCAAATAGGGACAGGAAGAGATTGTGCGGCATACTGCTTAGCGGGCTAGGCTCGAACAGCTTAATACTTCGCTGCGTTGGGACAAGCGCTTACAGAGGGTGGTTAACCGATGTGCAATTCCATCTTAATAGACTCAAAACACTAGAGCAAAGTAGACCCGCAGCTTGTTAGGCTCCATCTATGCTGGTATAAACAAACCATGGCCGGTATTATGCCATGTCACACAGTTAGTTGCCTCTTACGATATGCTCTCTGTGAGACAGTGGTGTGATTCTTGTCCTTGTCATCCACAAAGATCTTGGCAGACCACTCAAGCTTCGATGTGCTGATGTTTATCTTCCATACTGCTATATTTCTGTTAAGGAAAGATGACTAACCAAGCTAGTGACACCCAGCAAGATCTGTCATCAAGCTAAGCTTGGTCCAGTGATTAGTTATAGAAAAGCAGACATATCTACGTGGGGCCTTTCACTTCATGTCCGGGAACAGCTGATTTCTTGCCAGGTCAGTTAAATTTACAAAGGCAGACAGCCAACAATATTTTCAATATCAGAATAGTTGATCAATGCACCAACTACTACATTATGGTCTGCTCAGTTAATATACTTCCTCTATGTTATGTAAGACTATCTCCACATATCACTTCCTGTTATGTATGGCTACCTCCACAAATCACTTCCTGTTATGTATGGCTACCTCCACATATCACTTCCTCTATGTTATGTACGACTTTCTCCACATATCACTTCCTGTTATGCATGGCTACCTCCACATTTCACTTCCTGTTATGTATGGCTACCTCCACATATCACTTCCCCTACCTGTTGTGTATGGCTGGCTACCTCCACATATCACTTCCTCTATGTTATGTAAGACTATCTCCACATATCCCTTCCTGTTATGCATGGCTACCTCCACATATCACTTCCTGTTATGTAAGACTATCTCCACATATCACTTCCTGTTATGCATGGCTACCTCCACATTTCACTTCCTGTTATGTATGGCTACCTCCACATATCACTTCCTGTTATGTAAGACTATCTCCACATATCACTTCCTGTTATATATGGCTACCTCCACATTTCACTTCCCGTTATGTACGACTACCTCCACATATCACTTCCCCTACTTGTTATGTACAACTACCTCCACATATATCACTTCCCCTACTTGTTATGTATGACTCCCTCCACATATCACCTACTCTATGTTATGTACAACTCCCTCCACATCACTTCCACTATGTTATGTACGACTCCCTCCACTATCACCTCCTGTATGTTATGTACAACTCCTTCCCCATATCACCTCACCCTACATGTTATGTACGACCCATCCACATATCACTTCTACTATGCATTTATGTGTCCTTGTGAAACAACTTTATCACCTTCTGAGAGGAAGTTTTTCTTGGATAACCTAGTGAAGAGAAGAGAAACAATATGTAAATGTAATGCATTATTGTTGTTACATTTTTTTCTGTCGTGAATGTACTTCGATCGTACAAGTAAAACAAACCAATTTAAAAAACAAAACTACTACATGTCCTTTGCAGAACGCCGTTCTTATGACAGTCCATCTGTGCACACTCTATCCATGGCCAGCTCTTCCACCTCTGCTACTGTCAACTCCAGAGCCTCTATAATGTTCCTTGTCAATCTTTTCCTCGGTCTGCTTCTGCCTCTTTTGACAGGCACCATAACCGTACGTACTATTCTTTCTAGGTTATTGAGTTGTTTGATGTAGCCGACGTGTGCTGAATTCCTAGACGTAATGTTGTGCACTAGCCAGATTTATTCTACATCAAGTTAGGATTTCTGCATTTTTCTTTTCACCTATCCATGGTATTTTGAACACCCTATTGTAGCGTTTTACATGGAAGGTTGAATCTTCTTCCATATTGTTTGTGTGGTTGACCATGTCTTACATGACTACTTTGCCACAGAGAAGATGGCAAATCCTCTGGATCTTTATTTCTGTCATGTTATTCCACCAAACGTTTGTCACTATAGCTAACCTCTGTTGTTGTTAGTATTCCACCAAACGTTTGTCACTATAGTTAACCTCTGTTGTTGTTAGTATTTCACCAAACTTTTGTCACTATAGCTAACCTCTGTTGTTGTTGTTAGTATTCCGCCAAACGTTTGTCACTATAGCTAACCTCTGTTATTGTTAGTATTCCACCAAACGTTTGTCACTATAGCTAACCTCTGTTGTTGTTAGTGTTCCACCAAACGTTTGTCACTATAGCTAACCTCTGTTGTTGTTGTTAGTATTCCACCAAACGTGTGTCACTATAGCTAACCTCTGTTGTTGTTGTTAGTGTTCCACCAAACGTGTGTCACTATAGCTAACCTCTGTTGTTGTTAGTACTCCACCAAACATTTGTCACTATAGCTAACCTCTGTTGTTGTTGTTAGTATTCCACCAAACGTTTGTCACTATAGCTAACCTCTGTTGTTGTTGTTAGTATTCCACCAAACATTTGTCACTATAGCTAACCTCTGTTGTTGTTGTTGTTATTATTCCACCAAACGTTTGTCACTATAGCTAACCTCTGTTGTTGTTAGTATTTCACCAAACTTTTGTCACTATAGCTAACCTCTGTTGTTGTTAGTATTCCACCAAACGTTTGTCACTATAGCTAACTTCCATTGTTATTAGTATTCCACCAAACATTTGTCACTATAGCTAACCTCTGTTGTTGTTAGTGTTCCACCAAACATTTGTCACTATAGCTAACCTCTGTTGTTGTTGTTGTTAGTATTCCACCGAACGTTTGTCACTATAGCTAACCTCTGTTGTTGTTAGTATTCCACCAAACGTTTGTCACTATAGCTAACCTCTGTTGTTGTCAGTATTCCACCAAACATTTGTCACTATAGCTAACCTCTGTTGTTGTCAGTATTCCACCAAACGTTTGTCACTATAGCTAACCTCTGTTGTTGTTAGTATTCCATCAAACGTTTGTCACTATAGCTAACCTCTGTTGTTGTTGTTGTTAGTATTCCACCAAACGTTTGTCACTATAGCTAACCTCTGTTGTTGTTAGTATTCCACCAAACGTTTGTCACTATAGCTAACCTCTGTTGTTGTTGTTAGTATTCCACCAAACGTGTGTCACTATAGCTAACCTCTGTTGTTGTTAGTACTCCACCAAACATTTGTCACTATAGCTAACCTCTGTTGTTGTTGTTAGTATTCCACCAAACGTTTGTCACTATAGCTAACCTCTGTTGTTGTTGTTAGTATTCCACCAAACATTTGTCACTATAGCTAACCTCTGTTGTTGTTGTTGTTATTATTCCACCAAACGTTTGTCACTATAGCTAACCTCTGTTGTTGTTGTTAGTATTCCACCAAACATTTGTCACTATAGCTAACCTCTGTTGTTGTTAGTATTCCACCAAACGTTTGTCACTATAGCTAACCTCTGTTGTTGTCAGTATTCCACCAAACGTTTGTCACTATAGCTAACCTCTGTTGTTGTTAGTATTCCACCAAACGTTTGTCACTATAGCTAACCTCTGTTGTTGTTAGTATTTCACCAAACTTTTGTCACTATAGCTAACCTCTGTTGTTGTTAGTATTCCACCAAACGTTTGTCACTATAGCTAACCTCTGTTGTTGTTGTTAGTATTCCACCGAACGTTTGTCACTATAGCTAACCTCTGTTGTTGTTGTTAGTATTCCACCAAACATTTGTCACTATAGCTAACCTCTGTTGTTGTTGTTGTTATTATTCCACCAAACGTTTGTCACTATAGCTAACCTCTGTTGTTGTTGTTAGTATTCCACCAAACATTTGTCACTATAGCTAACCTCTGTTGTTGTCAGTATTCCACCAAACGTTTGTCACTATAGCTAACCTCTGTTGTTGTTAGTATTCCACCAAACGTTTGTCACTATAGCTAACCTCTGTTGTTGTTAGTATTTCACCAAACGTTTGTCACTATAGCTAACCTCTGTTGTTGTTAGTATTTCACCAAACTTTTGTCACTATAGCTAACCTCTGTTGTTGTTGTTGTTAGTATTCCACCAAACTTTTGTCACTATAGCTAACTTCTGTTGTTGTTAGTATTCCACCAAACGTTTGTCACTATAGCTAACCTCTGTTGTTGTTAGTATTCCACCAAATGTTTGTCACTATAGCTAACCTCTGTTGTTGTCAGTATTCCACCAAATGTTTGTCACTATAGCTAACCTCTGTTGTTAGGATTCCACCAAACGTTTGTCACTATAGCTAACCTCTGTTGTTAGGATTCCATCAAACGTTTGTCACTATAGCTAACCTCTGTTGTTGTTGTTGTTAGTATTCCACCAAACGTTTGTCACTATAGCTAACCTCTGTAGTTGTCAGTATTCCACCAAACATTTGTCACTATAGCTAACCTCTGTTGTTGTTAGTATTCCACCAAACGTTTGTCACTATAGCTAACCTCTGTTGTTGTTGTTAGTATTCCACCAAACGTGTGTCACTATAGCTAACCTCTGTTGTTGTTGTTAGTATTCCACCAAACATTTGTCACTATAGCTAACCTCTGTTGTTGTTAGTATTCCACCAAATGTTTGTCACTATAGCTAACTTCTGTTGTTGTTAGTATTCCACCAAACGTTTGTCACTATAGCTAACTTCTGTTGTTGTTAGTATTCCACCAAACGTTTGTCATTATAGCTAACCTCTGTTGTTGTTAGTATTCCACCAAACGTTTGTCACTATAGCTAACCTCTGTTGTTGTTAGTATTTCACCAAACTTTTGTCACTATAGCTAACCTCTGTTGTTGTTAGTATTCCACCAAACGTTTGTCACTATAGCTAACTTCTGTTGTTGTTAGTATTCCACCAAACGTTTGTCACTATAGCTAACTTCTGTTGTTGTTAGTATTCCACCAAACGTTTGTCACTATAGCTAACCTCTGTTGTTGTTAGTATTCCACCAAACGTTTGTCACTATAGCTAACCTCTGTTGTTGTTAGTATTCCACCAAATGTTTGTCACTATAGCTAACCTCTGTTGTTGTTGTTAGTATTCCACCAAACATTTGTTACTATAGCTAACCTCTGTTGTTATTGTTAGTATTTCACCAAACGTTTGTTACTATAGCTAATCTCTATTGTTGTTAGTATTCCACCAAACGTTTGTCACTATAGCTAACCTCTGTTGTTGTCAGTATTCCACCAAACATTTGTCACTATAGCTAACCTCTGTTGTTGTCAGTATTCCATCAAACGTTTGTCACTATAGCTAACCTCTGTTGTTGTTAGTATTCCACCAAATGTTTGTCACTATAGCTAACCTCTGTTGTTGTTAGTATTCCACCAAATGTTTGTCACTATAGCTAACCTCTGTTGTCGTCAGTATTCCATCAAACGTTTGTCACTATAGCTAACCTCTGTTGTTGTTGTTGTTAGTATTCCACCAAACGTTTGTCACTATAGCTAACCTCTGTTGTTGTCAGTATTCCACCAAACATTTGTCACTATAGCTAACCTCTGTTGTTGTTAGTATTCCACCAAACGTTTGTCACTATAGCTAACCTCTGTTGTTGTTAGTACTCCACCAAACATTTGTCACTATAGCTAACCTCTGTTGTTGTTAGTATTCCACCAAACGTTTGTCACTATAGCTAACCTCTGTTGTTGTTAGTACTCCACCAAACATTTGTCACTATAGCTAACCTCTGTTGTTGTTAGTATTCCACCAAACGTTTGTCACTATAGCTAACCTCTGTTGTTAGGATTCCACCAAATGTTTGTCACTATAGCTAACCTCTGTTGTTGTCAGTATTCCACCAAACGTTTGTCACTATAGCTAACCTCTGTTGTTAGGATTCCACCAAATGTTTGTCACTATAGCTAACCTCTGTTGTTGTCAGTATTCCACCAAACGTTTGTCACTATAGCTAACCTCTGTTGTTAGGATTCCACCAAATGTTTGTCACTATAGCTAACCTCTGTAGTTGTCAGTATTCCATCAAACGTTTGTCACTATAGCTAACCTCTGTTGTTGTTAGTATTCCACCAAATGTTTGTCACTATAGCTAACTTCTGTTGTTGTTAGTATTCCACCAAACGTTTGTCACTATAGCTAACCTCTGTTGTTGTTGTTGTTAGTATTCCACCAAACGTTTGTCACTATAGCTAACCTCTGTTGTTGTTAGTATTCCACCAAACGTTTGTCACTATAGCTAACCTCTGTTGTTAGTATTCCACCAAACGTTTGTCACTATAGCTAACCTCTGTTGTTGTCAGTATTCCACCAAACGTTTGTCACTATAGCTAACCTCTGTTGTTGTTAGTATTCCACCAAATGTTTGTCACTATAGCTAACCTCTGTTGTTGTCAGTATTCCACCAAACGTTTGTCACTAAAGCTAACCTCTGTTGTTGTTAGTATTCCACCAAACGTTTGTCACTATAGCTAACCTCTGTTGTTGTTAGTATTCCACCAAATGTTTGTCACTATAGCTAACCTCTGTTGTTGTTAGTATTCCACCAAACGTTTGTCACTATAGCTAACCTCTGTTGTTGTTGTTGTTAGTATTCCACCAAACGTTTGTCACTATAGCTAACCTCTGTTGTTGTTAGTATTCCACCAAACGTTTGTCACTATAGCTAACCTCTGTTGTTAGTATTCCACCAAACGTTTGTCACTATAGCTAACCTCTGTTGTTGTCAGTATTCCACCAAACCTTTGTCACTATAGCTAACCTCTGTTGTTGTTAGTATTCCACCAAACGTTTGTCACTATAGCTAACCTCTGTTGTTGTCAGTATTCCACCAAACGTTTGTCACTATAGCTAACCTCTGTTGTTGTTAGTATTCCACCAAACGTTTGTCACTATAGCTAACCTCTGTTGTTGTCAGTATTCCACCAAACGTTTGTCACTATAGCTAACCTCTGTTGTTGTCAGTATTCCATCAAACGTTTGTCACTATAGCTAACCTCTGTTGTTGTCAGTATTCCATCAAACGTTTGTCACTATAGCTAACCTCTGTCATGTCATGGCCATTCTTCTCTTTATTTCTTTCTTGTCAATCTCCGTTGATGCTTATAGTCGAACCGAGATATTCAAAATTCATGATGTTCTGGTTGTTTCTCTAGGATAACTTGAGGTCTGGTTTTCGCCTTACCAGTGCTCATTCTCTTAGTCTTGGCCGGTGTTTGTGAATGGATTTAGTTCGTTTCTGTGTCGTTTAACTGACAGGATCATCTGTTCCAGCCGTAGAGCTCTCTTCGAGAGGATAACTGTATCATTTGCATATCTAAATTCTGGTATTTCATTTCAGCCTACTGTGACCTGGTCAAACTTTTCATACTCTTTGTCATTTTTGACATTTCTCATGATGTTTCTGCATAGATATTGAACCGATCTGGGGACAGTACGCATCCTTGTCGTACTTCCTTGTGCACCTCGAATCAGTCAGATGTCTCCTCCAGGTATTCTGATCATCGCTTATTGTCCCTGATGTCAGGTGCTTTGTGAACATGATATTCCAAAGGTGCTTTGTGAACATGATATTCCAAAGGTGCTTTGTGAACATGATATTCCAAAGGTGCTTTGTATCGCACACAGTCGAAGGCCTTAGTGTAGAATATTAAGGAGGAGTGTAAGTTCACATTGAACTCCGTACTTTTCAAAAATATTTTGATATTGTGATATGTGATACCCCATGCCTCTGTTCTGTCGAAAACGGAAAACCTGCATGAGCTATATGTACTTTCTCATTGATTTTGTTTTATAACCTTTTCATGATGATCCGGAGGAGGATTTTGTTAGAATACAAATTCGAGCGATGGTACGGTAGTTAATGCATTTCTTCAAATCATCGTTCTTTGGCAACACATATTCTCTTGCCAATAAGGTTATCTATGTTGTGATGTGCCAGATTTTCTTGTATAGTGTTTGGTAGATATTATTTATACTAAGAGGTTTTTTTACTTTTGGGACTACAGGAATGTAAACTAAAATGGTTCCGGAGCAGGATCGGCGGTACATATGGTTGGTATACAAGAGAGAAGAAACATTACTACAATGGTACCTGAATAAGGTGGGCTAAAGATGGGCTGTAGAAGATGGTTGGTATACAGGAGAACAATACTACAAGTTCCTGTCATTCTGTGCCGCGTTCAGCCTTGTGATCACTGGTTCCTGGTTACATCGGCACTCGTGGATCTCCAACGACCACTTCACAAGGTAGGAGCTAGACTACATACTCGTGAGGGGACTTAATCGTGTGACTTCTTACTGTGTCTATCATGGCGCTGAGGCACCTGCTGACACAGACCACCACTTACTGGTGTCTACGTACTCCATCAGTCCATATGCTCCACCAAGACCATCGCTAACACCAAGGTACAATGTCCGATGCCTCAAAACTGATCACACTTTAGCGGAAGAATACACCTCATCAGTAAGATACAGGTTTGTCACAATAGGCTAGCTCTCCGATCATTCAGAGTCAGCATGGGCTGCCATAAAGAACACTATGCGAGGCTGCCACGATAATTGTAGGCCTGCTGCCATAAAGAACACTGTATGCGAGGCTGCCACGATAATTGTAGGCCTAAGATCCGTAAAGCAAAAACCATGACTCTGACAGTGCTTATGATCATCATCATCATGTAGCATGTCCTTTGTAGAACGTCGCTCCCATTCCAGTCTGTCTGAAAGAAACTCATTCTCTTGCCAAAACTCCAGCCTCCGCCATAATCATACCCTGGCATTCCTGGATATCTTGGTGCCATCGTCTTCTTGGTCTACCCCTTCCTCTTTGCCTGGCACCATACCTTCCATCACCGTTCTCTCAAGACCGTTGTGTCTCTTGATGTGACCAAAGTATTTGCATTTTCTAGCCAAAATGGAATAGATAAACCAGTTCTCCTCTATGCTCAACTCTTGCAGAATGTCTACATTTGTTTTTTTCTCTGTCCAGGGTATTTTGAGGATCTTTCTGTAACATTTTGACTCAAAGGATTCGATTCTTTGTCTAGAAGTTTTGGTAATCGTCTATGATTCACAGCCATAAGCTGCCACAGGAAAAACACAGGCTCTCATGACTTTTACTTTTATCATTTTGTTGGTGCTCTGCCATCATTTCTTCAGGCTGTTCAGTCTCTGCATTGCCATAGCTAGTCTTCTTCTGATTTCTTTCGAGCAGTTCCAATTTTTGTCAATTCTGGAGCCCAGATATTCAAAATGTGTGACCTGATCTATTTCCTCACTACCCACCGTAAATTTATGCTGACATTGTGTTTTGTCGGTGGTCATTATCTTTGTTTTACTTATGTTTATGAACAGATTTTGATCTTTACTATGTCCATTAACGGCTGAAAGTAGCTGCTCTAGCCCTTCTTGATAGTATCCCTGTGTCATCTGCGTATCGTAACTCTGGAATCTCGTACCCCACCAATTGTAAATGGGTCGAAACTTTCAATGTTCTCATCTTCTCGAACATTTCTCATTATACATTCTGCATATATGTTGTATAGATAAGGTGACAGGCTATATCCCTGTCGGACTCCCTTTTTGTACTGCAAACCAATCTGATGTTTGCCCAGATACTTATGATATATGATGCTTATGATATCCTTATTAAACAAAACTCAGACAGACTAGACAAGGATCACGCAGGCGTCTAAAAAGCCAGTTCCGTGCGGTTGCTATGGCTGACAGGGATACAGTCGAAGCAGGTCTTAGATACAATGATCTCAGACCTGCATACAAAGCCATCAGGCTCCTCCACCCTGGAAGCAAGCTTAAAGAGTCTAACACTATTGAGTTTGTCAATTGAGCAGATGACTCACGATGTTCGAGGCACAAAGAAGTAGCGGACAGATGGAAGGAGCACTATACGCTCGCCCTTAATCATCATCCATCAACAACTTGCCCTGACCTGGATTTGTAATGTGTGGATGCTCCCCCAAACGCAGAGATGTGCATCGACTCTCCAACATTGGCAGAAGTCCAAATAGCCATATGGAAGCTTAAAGATGGGTGAGCTGCACCCAAATTCCACTAGAGCTTCTGAAGTATGCCATCGACCCTCATCAGCTCCGCTCTTCACCACCTCATTCTACAAGTCTGGAGAAAAGGACACATTCCCGCAGATTGGCGAGATGGAATAGTTGTTGCCCTACACAAATGCAAGGGAAGCCGTAAGGACTGCAACAACTATAGACCAATCACACTGCTCTCAGTCCCAGGCAAGGGAAGCCATAAGGACTGCAACAACTATAGACCAATCACACTGCTCTCAGTCCCAGGCAAGGGAAGCCGTAAGGACTGCAACAACCTTAGACCAATCATACTGCTATCAGTCCCAGGCTGGGTATTTGCACATGTGTTGCTGGCCTGCCTCAAGCTACTTCTTATCGCAAAATGCTGTCCACATCAGTCCGGTTTCATCTCAGGTAGATCAACTGTGGATGCCATTCTTGCTCTCCGGCTCCTGGCTGAGCTGCACCACGCATTCAACCGCATCCTCTCTACTGCACTGCGTATGTGGATCTGAAGGCACCATTTGATTCGGTCGATAGGTCTGCTCTCTGGAAAGCCCTGCAAGACATCTGCACTTCTGCCCCACTGCTGAACTTCTTCTTCATCGTACGCTGTTTACAGCGATATTTACGTTGCACTGTTTTATTTTGGTTAGCCTGTGGCTCAGTGCATCCGATTTCAACAGGCGTTTCTGTAGGGATGCCCTCCTTAGCCTTTGGCTGTCCCCAGCCTAACTGCAAGGCAGCAGTTGTTTTAGTCAGAGTTGTCTCTCTTAGGGAAGTTGTCTTGCAGGACTATCGAGTCTTCCCCACTCGTGTCTATAGGGTTTGGCAATGATATGATATGATGGACTATGTACTAGTTTGTACTATCCCGGAAGAGAGGTAGTCCAGTGTGACTGTGTCTCAGGATCGTCACGTCCTGCCAGGTACGTAGCATATGCATGTGAGTGAGGTATCTCTTTGCTTCCTTTATTTTCTCGGCTCATCTGCAATGATGGTACGCCTAGCATTCCCCGCCACCTGGGAGGTTGTCACAATAGGGCAGGGGTGCAATGTCAGCTGGACTGCATCTCTTCTGCGTCCATTGGGATGACTGTTAGCAGACAGGGGTAAAGAGCAAGGCAGGAGTGCATTTAACCAGGTGCATTTATGTGGCTTGACCGGGCCGGGCTGAGACGCGAGCCCCAGGTCCCAGCCATGCCGTAGCCTCCCATCACAGCGGTGCTGAGATTTAGGGCGGGATTCTGGCTTAGAGGCGTTCGGCCGTAATCCCTCAGATGGTAGCTTCGCACCATTGGCTTATCAGCCAAGCACGTGGACCAAATATCAGCGACCTGCGATTTCTCTCGAAGGAGTGCATTTGACCAAGGGACAAGCCTGGTCATGGCACGGAGATGTTGTTGGCTTATGAGCCTAGTACGTGGACAAATGTCTGCGACTCCTCTCAAATTGAGCAGGATTACCGTAGCAATGCCCTGTCATTTGTAGACTGCTGAACTTGATAAGGGAGATACACACGGACACAGGTGCTCGAGTCCGCCTAGGTGGCACTCTCTCGGACAGGTTCCTAACAAATTCGGGGGCCAGGCAGGGTTGCGTCCTTGCCCCTGATCTTTTCTGCCGAGCCATTGACTTGATTCTACACCATATTGACTCCCACCATCTGGGCATTGTCATGGACCAAACACACATCACAGACCTCACCTATGCTGATGACATAGTCCTAGTCGGCCTAGACAATGCGGCTCTGCGGCTCGAGAAACTAGATCTCGAAACATCAAACCTGGGCCTATCAATATCTTGTGCCAAGACAAAAATTCAGAACCTTGGCTCCGACACTGGTCCTGGTAGCATTGTTGTCCGTGGTCACATGGTGGAGTGCACCAATGAATTCACATATCTGGAGAGTTCTTTTTCATCCGATGAATGCAGTGCGATTGACATATTAAGGCAGATCCGGCTTGCTGCTTCCGCTATAAACGACCTTCGCCGCCGGGTCTGGAATAATGGCAGACTCTCTCTCTGATCCAAAATTCGTATTTATCAGACTTGTGTGATTCCTGTCCCCCTGTATGGTTCAGAAATTTGGACCCTAGTTAAACAGGCTATATCAAAACTCAATACCTTTAATATGCGCAACCAGCGATACATCCTCGGTATCCAGTGGTTCGATCACGTCCGTAATGTCGAGGTATCTGCAAAAAACAGAGTCTTCCCTCCATCTCCGACACTCTGGTCTGCCACCATCTGTCTCTGTTTGGTCATGTGGTTCGACTGGATCAGGAAATTCTGACTCACCAGATAATGTCCAAGTCTGCTATGTGTAACATCGGTCTCCCACCGGACGATTGGAGGTGTGGGAGGGGCCGTTCCCCCGTTCTATATGGTTCTAACAGATAGCAGTCTCCCCTTTAGCATTGAATGAGGTTTGGCTACAAGCCTCAGCAGTTGCACATGGTAGTGATCGATCGACACAACGGACCCTAGATGCCCAGGCGAACTTTATTATTATTAACCTGAGCAAGGTGGGCTGTAGAAGATGGTTGGTATACAGGAGAGGAGAAACATTACTACAATGGTACCTGAACAAGCTGTGCTGTATATTCTTCTGGGGTTTCCTGGGGTTTCTGTTTGGGAACCGGGATGTCATCTTTCTGTAACAGGAAAGTCATCTCCTCCTTGGTCATGAGTACCACAGGGTCAAGTTCATGTCTGTTGATGATGCAGACCAGGTACTCCTTGTAATGAATCCTGGGCAAGGACAAACAGATTATTGGTTTCAACTGTAACCACCCCAATTGCTACATAACATGGTTATTTACTGAAGCAGACTCTGCAACTCATGGTGTTAGACACTTTGCTGTAGTGTCTGCAGCAGCTATCAAGGTTTGTGACAAGTCTTTAGAAATACTTGGTGGAATTGTGTGAGTGAGTGTATGTCAAGTAACCCATAGCATTACTGCCGTAGGGGTGTCAGGTGTTAGCGATCTCACATTTAAAAGGCTCGGCTATATGAGGGCGGTAGCCATCTCCTCTCCCTCGCCGCTTTTACTTCCCGAACTGAACCGGTACCCATATAAGGCTGGGTCGACCTGGGAGCCATTGCGATCTAAAAAAACATTACCGCCTCAACTGGGGAATGACCCCAGGACCACTCAGATGCGAAGCCAGCTCGCTAACCACTGCGCTACGCGGCTACACTACAGGAGTGTATGAGCTTCCGGTTCGAGCGCCATTACAGGCTGCTAAATTGTGTTGCTCCCAATGTCAGAGTGATTTATGTGTGTTTGCCAGGATTATCCCTCTATATTCTCGTTCATTCTTGAATATATTTGTGCATAATCTAGATACGTATGTGAAAATTAACGGGGCCTGTGTTTCCGACCTGTGTTTCCACTGTTTAGGATCGTGGAAAGTGTACTTCCTAATTCACTAAAGAATCACAGCTACCCACGCAAGGGGATCTGGGTCATGTTTACGGTCAGAAAATCACCGGTGCATGAAGCGATAACGACCCTGCCATGAACCGACCAGCGGGAGAAAACGGTTTAACAGCAGCCGTGAAAACCATCAAATATTCAAGAACCCATCTCTTAGGGCTACGACTCGCAATAGCATCAAGCACAAACAAACTACTCAAACATCTGCGTAAACACAATATCCTCCAAAAAAACAACTTGTCCGCACAAAATAGAAGGACAAGGAAGCCAAAAACCAAAAGGGCAAGAAGAGGTGGAATAAGAAAGTTTAGAAAAATCCACACGGTACTCGGCACTACAAAGACAGCCACAAATATCACACCAACACATACAAAAAGTACTCATCAAACTCTCCTTCCTCGCGAGGCAGCAGAGTACAGGGTTCCCTCTCTGGATCCCACATGGACCTTGGTCAACACACCCTCCGTCCAGTCAACATAGTTGCGCACAAAGTATGAGACTAAAGATAGGCCTACAATAGGGTGCTATAGAGGTTGTAGTCAAAGGGGAGAGTTTGGGTCAGAGAAGTAGGAATTAAGTAGTGGAATAGCAAACATTATAATGATGCAGCAAAAGCAAAAAGTGGAAAAACAACAAAATTGCAAACTAAAATGTTTTTATGCAAATGTGAGAAGCATAGTCAATAAAAGAGAAGAATTGGAACTGTATGTAGAGGAAGAAAAACCAGATATAATAGGGTTAACAGAATCATGGGCATATGAGGACATTGCAGATGGTGAACTTGAAATAGAGGGATATACAATGTTAAGGAAAGATAGGGTAGTTGGAGACAAGGCTAAGGGGGGTGGTGTTTTATTATACTGTATAAATTCTGTTAATATAACGATCAAAGATGATTTATCATGCGATAACAAAAATGAAAGTGTATGGGGTGAAATAGAAAGTGGGGGTGAAAAATCAATGATTGGAATATGCTATAGATGTCCATCAAGTCAAAAAGAGGAAGATGAGGAGCTGATTAGTAGCATAGCAAAGGCAAGTGATAGGAAATTATTATTAATGGGGGATTTAAACTTTCCAGAAATAAAATGGGATATGGCAGAAGCACTTGTAGAGTCAAAACCTTTTGTTAAGTGCATAACTGAACATTTTTTAAATTCAACATGTAGAAGCAGCCACCAGAGGCAAAAACATACTCGACCTACTTTTTACTACAGAGGAAAATATGATTGAAAACATTACCATTGGGGAACTGTTTGGCTCAAGTGACCATCAAATCATGCGATGGGATCTTATTGCAGGGAAAGAAGTAAACATAAACATGCAAATATACGACTACTCTAAGACAGATGTTAAAAGGATGACAGAGGCAGCGAACTACATAATCTGGGAAGATATTGTCGGAGGAACAGATGTTGAACAGGAGTGGGAGAGTTTTAAAACAGTTCTCGAAACGCTAAAAGAGGAATGTGTTCCATATAGGGAGGTAAACCCCAAGCATAAACAGTGGATAACTAGAATTGTAGTTAAATGTAGAAGATCTAAAAATAAAGCATGGAAAAAATATATAGAGGCAGGTAAATCAAAAGAAACATATTTAAAATATTTGGACAAGCAATACATATCTCAGAAAGTGAATAAAACAGCAAAAATATACTTCGAAAAGAAACTTGCTCAGAGGATCAAGACTGACAGTAAAAGCTTCTTCTCTTATGTTAGAAATAAACAGAGATCGAAGGACAAAGTAGGCCCTCTCGTAGACAGCACAGGGGAAAAAATAAGTGAGAATAGGGGAGGCAGCAAATCTACTCAATCAGTACTTTGGCACAGTGTACACAAAAGAGGACTGCTCCAAGATGCCAGAGCCTGTAAATATTTTTCAAAGAGACATGGATACAGCAGGATTAGTATCAATCTGTATTACAGAGGAAATGGTTTTAAAAAAATTGGAGGGGATGAAAGTGGATAAATGTCCAGGTCAAGATGGTATTCATCCAAAATTGATGTTTGAAATTAGAGACCAAATAGCAAAACCATTGGCTATATTATGTTCTCAATCACTTGTACAAGGAATTGTTCTATGGGATTGGAAAGATGAGGGAGTGATCCCCTTATTCAAAAAGGGCAAAAAAGCAGATCTAGCAAACTATAGACCTGTGAGCTTAACGAGCATAGTCTGTAAATTGTTAGAGTCAATAATCAAAGAAAACATTGTAATGCATTTAGACAAATTTAATCTAATTAGAAATAGTCAGCATGGGTTTACCAGAGAGAGATCTTGCTTAACAAATCTATTAGAATTTATGGAGAAGGTTACCAACATGTTAGATAAAGGGGAGCCAGTGGACGTTATTTATCTGAATTTTGCAAAAGCCTTTGATAGAGTACCTCATCAAAAATTATTTTGAAAGTTAAAATCCCATGGAATAGGTGGGGAAGTTGTCAAATGGATTGAAAATTGGTTAACGGGAAGAAGGCAAATGGTGGGTATAAATAAGGAGTACTCTTAGTGGTGTGAAGTGAAAAGTGGAGTGCCGCAGGGCTCGGTTTTTGGACCAATTTTATTCTTGATAGATATAAATCATTTGGACATAGGTATGGGATCCATTATTGCAAAATTTGCTGATGACACAAAACTATGCAGTAGTGTCTCATCTAAAGCAGAAGTGGATATATTGAGGTCGGATTTAGATAAAATTCGAGAATGGTCTGTAATCTGGCAAATGGAGTTTAATGTAGATAAATGTACAGTCAAGCACACGGGTAGATCCAATATGGAACATAATTACAGAATGGGAGAGAACGATATTAGAAAGATAAATAAAGAAAGGGACTTAAGGGTTATAATAGATTATACATGTAAGGTGAGGGAGCAAGTTCAGGTAGCAGTAAAAAAGGCAAATGCAATGTTAGGGATGATAAAAATAAATATTAAACATAGGAGCAAGGAAGTGATAGTCAAACTGTATAAAGCTTTAGTTAGACCTAGATTGGAGTACTGTGTACAGGTGTGGAGTCCTTATGATAGAGAGGATACAAACATGCTGGAAAGGATACAAAAAAGAGTGACAAAGCTGATAGTGGGATTCCAGAATTACAATTATGAGGAAGGACTCCTAAAAACCGGCCTACAGTGCCTAGAAAAGAGTAGAATTTGAGGTGACCTAATACAGGTTTATAAGATGATCAGAGGATCGGATAAATTAGATTATAACAAGTTTTTCAAAATACAACCATCCACAAGAACAAGAGGGCATAGCTAAAAGCTGACTAAAGAGATGTCTAGATTAGATATTAGAAAATATGTTTTTGGTCAGAGAGTGGTGTCTGCTTGGAATGAATGCCACAAGAGGTAGTGCAGGCAGGGACAATTAATGCATTTAAGAATAGATTGGATGGGCATAGCTTTTAGAGCAAGGTAATGAAAATGAAACTAGCTGTATACAGACTCTGCAGAGTCTTCTAAACCAGTATAAAGATGTTAAGTTAAGTTAAGTGACAACCAGCCACAGAGCAAACAGCTATTAAATTACTACCTCTTGTTGGGACAACCATTGAAGGAGCAGACAGCAGATGTAGCATCAGTTCTTGTTGTAACAACCAGCCACAGAGCAGACAGCTGCTGTACCATCAGTTCATGTGACAACCAGCCACATAGCAGACAGCCGATGTACCATCAGCTCATGTTGTGACAACCAGCCACATAGCAGACAGCCGATGTACCATCAGCTCATGTTGTGACAACCAAACACAGACAGCCTATGTACCATCAGCTCATGTTGTGACAACCAGACACAGACAGCCGATGTACCATCAGTTCATGTTGTGACAACCAGACACAGAGCAGACAGCGATGTACCATCAGTTCATGTTGTGACAACCAGACACAGACAGCCGCTGTACCATGTTCATGTTAACTTAACATCTTTATACTGGTTTAGTAGACCCTGCAGAGTCTGTATACAACCAGTTACATTTACATCACCTTGCTCTAAAAGCTATGCACATCCAGTTTATTCTTAAATGCATTCTGTCCCTGCCTCCACTACCTCCCCTGGCAATGCATTCCAAGCAGACACCACTCTCTGACTAAAAAAATATTTCCTAATATCTAATATGGACCTCTCTTTAGTCAGCTTGTAGCTATGCCCTCATGTTATTGTGGGTGGCTGTATTTTAAAAAACTTGTTATAGTCTAATTTATCCATTCCTCTGATCATCTTATAAACCTGTATTAAGTCACCACAAATTCTTCTCTCTTCAAGACACCGTAGACCGGTTTTTCTGAGTCGTTCCTCAGAACTGTAATTCTGGAATCCCACTATCATCTTTGTCGCTCTTTTTTGTATTCTTTCCAGCATGTTTATATCCCCTCTATGATAAGGACTCCACACCTGTACACATTACTCCAATCTAGGTCTAACTAATGCTTTATACAGTTTGGCAATCACTTCCTTGCTCCTATGTTTAATATTTCTTTTTATCATACCTAACATTGCATTTGCCTTTTTCACTGCTACCTTAACTTGCCCACTCACCTTTCCTGTATGATCTATTATAACCCCTAAGTCCCTTTCTTTATTTATCTTTCTAATATTGTTCTCTCCCATTTTGTAATTATGTTCCATATTGGATCTACCCATGTGGATGACTGTACATTTATCTACATTAAACTCCATTTGCCAGCTTACAGACCATTCTCAAATTTTATCTAAATCCGACATCACTTCTGCTTTAGATGAGACACTACTGCATAGTTTTGTGTCATCAGCAAATTTTGCAATCATGGATCCCATATCAATGTCCAAATCATTTATATATATCAAGAACAAAATTGGTCCCAAAACCGAGCCCTGTGGCACACCACTTTTCACTTCACACCACTCAGAGTACTCCTTATTTATGCCCACCCTCTGCCTTCTTCCCGTTAACCAATTTTCAATCCATTTGGCAACTTCCCCACCTATTCCATGTGATTTTAACTTTCGAAATAATTTTTGATGAGGTACTCTATCAAAGGCCTTTGCAAAGTCTAGATAAATAATGTCCACTGGCTCCCCTTTATCTATGATTTTAGTAACCTCCTCCATAAATTCTAATAGATTTGTTAAGCATGATCTCCCTCTAGTAAACCCATGCTGACTATTTCTTATTAGATTAAATTTGTCTAAATGCATTACAATGTTTTCTTTGATTATTGACTCTAACAATTTACAGACTATGCTCGTTAAACTCACCGGTCTATAATTTGCTGGATCTGATTTTTTGCCTTTTTTCAATAAGGGGATCACTCCTGCATCTTTCCAATCCAGTGGAACAATCCCTTTTATACGTGATTGAGAACATAATATAACCAATGGTTTTGCTAGTTGGTCTCTAATTTCATACAGCAATTTTGGATGAATACCATCTTGACCTGGACATTTATTCACTTTCAACCCCTCCAATTTTTAAAAAACCATTTCCTCTGCAATACTTCTTCTTCTTCTTCTTCTTCGTACACAGTCAGACAGTAACCATTATTTTTTCGAAAAAAGCGGCGGTCATCCTGAGGCTCTCGCCACTGCCATACAGCTTGTCTTGCAGTTCCACTGGTAATGGCCACATCTGCTCTCTCTGATCCTCGTATGTCGGGCAGTTCTGCAGCAGATGTTCAGTGGTCATTTTACCAGTACCGCACGGGCATTCGTCGGTACACCCTATCTTCAATTTATTGAATAGGTGGTACCTCAGTCTGTTGTGGCCAGTGCGAAGTCTGAAGACAACGACCTGCTGTCTTCGGTTCAACTGGTAATAGGCATCGTTTTTGGTGTAACCAGTATGTTCGGTTTCCCATTTGGTCATGTATCTGGCTTTGATAAGCCGTTTTGACTCTTCGTACGTCATACTAGTATCTGTTTGTGGTAGTCTTGCACCTTCTTTTGCCAGTCTGTCTGCCTCCTCGTTGCCTTGGATGTTGCAGTGTGATGGGACCCACTGTACCACTACCCTTTTTGGTGCGGACTGCTGGCACAGTTTGCAGAGTGCTGCTCTTAAGTCATTAAGCTCAGTGTTTTTCTGGCTTTTTAGCGCTGTGACTACGGCGAGAGCATCTGTCAGCAGGACTATATGGCTCTCATTTTCACTGTGTGTCACCATTTCTTCCACTGCCGCCCTCAGTGCCTCTGCCTCCGCTCTGAAATTGCTTGTGTACTTACCAGTAGCGAATGACAGTGTTATTTGTCTGCCATTTGGTAGGTTCAGGAATGCTCCTGCCCCTCCGTTCTGCGTAGTGTTTGTTACAGAACCGTCGGTGTATGCATGGGTCCAGTCCATGCTTGGGTAGCTTTTCGTTATGAAGCTTAGGGTAGTGTCTCTCCTTTCTTTTTCAGTCTGGCAGTTTTTGTTTCCAATACCTGGTATATTTTCTACCAACTCTGGAAATATATCCTGCCTCCAGGTAGGTTTTCGTACAGTAGTGATGGGTTTTGGTGTTGTTAGTGCGTTTATGGGATCTTCGTGCATCTTTGCTTTGGCTATTTCTGCAAAGTTTCTCCGCTTTAGTTTCCCATTTCCCAAATTGTTTAGTCTCTGGTACATTGGATGGTCCGTCAGTCTTCGGAGTTTCTCTGACTGCAGCTGGGCTCTGCAGTCTCTTCTGTCGGTCATGGATTGCAGTTTTGTAATCTTTTCAAGTTCTACAATTGGCGTTGACTTCATGCCACCTGTTATAATTCTCATGGCTTGGTTTTGAAGTTTGTTAACTTTATCGAAGTTCGCCTTCGCTGCTGTTGTCCATGCCGCAATGCCATACTCGAGAACTGGTCTCACTTTTCCAGTGTACAGTTTCTTTAGTATGCCTTCGTCTGCTCCCCAGCTTGTGCCAGCAAGTTTCCTCATGATTGCCATTCTTTCTCTGGCTTTCATTCGGTTTCTCTCAATCTGACTTTTCCATGTCATGCGCCGATCAAATGTGACTCCCAGATAGGTTGGGTTGTCGTTTGGCTGCAGGATTTTGCCATTTAGACTTAATTTGGTACTTTGGGGTTTTAATGAAAGCGAGAATATTGTGCACGTGGTTTTCTCCTCGTTTATTTTGACCAGCCATGAGTTCGCCCACTCTTCCAGCGATGTTAGGGCCGTCTGCATCCGATTTCTTGCTATGGTGAGATTCTTTTCAGAGGTCCACATAGCCAGATCGTCTGCAAACATTGAGCTATGGACTCTTCTTGGTATATTCTCTGTAATATCGTTTATATATACCAGGAAGAGTGTGGGTGACAATACTCCCCCTTGGGGTACTCCCTGCTCGAGTGTCACCTTTTTGCTCATCTGCCCTTGTACTTGGACTCTGGCCGTTCTTTGTTTGAGGTAGTGGTTGATCCACTTGTACATCTTCCCACAGACATCACTTCTTCTTAGCTTGACTCTAAGTCCGTCCTTCCAGACTTTGTCAAATGCCTTTTCCAGATCCACCCAAACAGCTACTGTGTGTTTCTGTTCCTGGTAGGCATCTTCTATCTCCTGGGCTATGAGGATGACCTGGTCCTCAGTGGATCTGTGCTGTCTAAAGCCGGCTTGCTGTGGAATTAGTATTCGTTTTTCTTCCAGATGCCACATCAGTCTGGTGTTTATCATCCGTTCCATCAGCTTGCCGACACAGCTCAGTAGGCTGATGGGCCTGTATCCATTTGGATCTGTTTTATCCTTTCCTGTTTTTGGTACTGGTACCAGTATTGCATCTTTCCATGCCTGGGGTACAATACCCCTTTTCCAGCTTTGGTTCAGGACTGATAGTAGTTTCCTCTTCGCTGTTTGGCCCATCCCCATCAGCATTTCGTTTGTTATCCCGTCTTTTCCGGGAGATTTCCTTTTCTTTAGTGTTCTCATAGCCTCTTCCATTTCGCGCATTGTTAGTTTGGCCATCATGTGCTCTTCGGGAGCCGTATTTATGTTTTCGTGTCCCTTTAGCTCTTCGCTAATGTCTGTATGCTTATCTGCAGGGACCTCGATGTGGTTTGCTCTGGCATAGTGATCGACAAAGGCGTTTGCGGCTTTCTTACCTGTGATCAAGTTCTCGCCCTGCTTGATAGTAATTTGTTTATTTGACGGGGTTTCGTCGTTCATGGCTCTGACTAGCTTCCATAGCTTGTTCCCTTCTTTGTCCAGGTTTAGACTTTCCGTTTTATTTTTCCAGCTTTCTCTTGCTGTTTGCTTGAGAGTGTGTTTGTACTTCGCCGCGGCGGCTTTGAGGGCGATGTTTGCCTCCATGGATTTTTCTCGTTCTGCCATGTTCCTAGCATTTGTTACTGCATCTTCCACTTTCTGCAACTCATCATTCCAGTAGGGCTTATAGTTTTTCCTAGCTCCTCTTGGGATGGTTTCAGTGGCGGCTTGCATTATTGCCTTGCTTAGGCTCTCTACCATGGGCTTCATTTTGGTGTTTCGTGTGTTGATGGTTTCACACAGCCCATCTGTCAGGATTGCAAATCTGTCCCAGTCGGCTCGTTTGTAATTCCAACGTGGGAGCGGTTTTGTTTCCTGTGGGCCTACTTCCATGTCAATGGTTAGCCTGATTGGCCTGTGGTCGCTACCTGCCAGTTGGTTTAGCACCTGGCGGTCTATTTTATGGTGTATGTCCTGTGTGGAGAAGGCCAAATCTGGAGTCGAGGTGGTATGCCATGTTCTTGAGTAGAAGCTAGGGCTATCCTCCGGCCTATTGATTAGGGAGAGATTTGCATCTATCTCCCAATCTTCCACTTCGTCACCTCTGCTGTCTGTGTCAGAGTATCCCCATCTCTCTGAGTGGCTGTTGAAATCTCCAACTACTATGCAGTTGGAGTCTCTGACCTCCATACTCGAGAGCGATAGGTCTCTGTTTGGTGGTCCGTACAGATTGAAAATGTGGAGCTTCGTCTCTTGAGCCATTATGTCCACTCCTACAATTTCTGCTTGTCCGGTGTGATTGACAGATACCGCGCTACTCGGTATGCAGTTTCTGGTCAGTATCAGGACCCCTCCTTTGTGGCCTTCTCTATCTAGACGGAAGGTCTGATATCCTCTGATTGAGAATTTATGGTTATTGTTGAGGTGCGTTTCCTGGATACATGCCACGTCAATCTTACCTTCATGCAGGTGGTGTGTAAGGGAAAGTTTTTTGTTAATGACTCCCTCCGCATTCCACTGTAGTATTTTGAGGGTCTTGAGGTTTTGGCCAATAGAGGTTGCCCCATAGCCATGTGCCTTGACTCCACGACACATGGGTGGGTGACCACCAGTAGTCAAGGGTGGGCCCCTTCGAGGCGTGGGGCCCGGCACTATCGCTGCCTGGCGGGACTCCGCAGGATGAGCGCCATGCGTTTTTCGAATAGGTTGTACTGCCATCATACTGTGATTTACGTTGCACTGTTTTGTTAGGCTTGCGGCCCCGTGCATCCGATTTCAACAGGCGTTTCTGTAGGGATGCCCTCCTTAGCCTTTGGCTGTCCCCAGCCTATCTGCAAGGCAGCAGTTGTTTATGATCAGAGTTTTCTCTCTTATGGAAGTTGTCTTACCAGACTATCGAGTCTTCACTACTCGTGTCTATAGGGTGCAATGATGATATGTGATGATATATGAGATGGACTGGTTTACCCGGAAGAGAGGCAGTCCAGTGTGTCTGTATCCCAGGATCGTCACGTCCTGCCAGGAACGTAGCATTTGCATGTGAGTGGGGTATCTCTTTTTCCCTTTATTTTCTTGGCTTCTATGCAGGGATGGTACGCCTAGCATTCCCCGCCACCTGGGGTGTTGACACAGTGGGGCAGGTGTGCAATGTCCGCTGGTCTGCATCTCTTCTGCGTCCAGTATGATAGTTATATGGCTGATAACGTACAGAGGTAGATATCGTAGCCGGAGTGCATTCAGCCAGAGGACAAGCCTGGTAATGTCACGGAGATGTTGTTCGCCTGATGTGCGGACAACTCTCATGGTCAGTGGTTGAGTCTTGACAGTTCACAGTGAGGTGGCTGATCTACTGTTTTCGACACCCCGACCAGGTACTAAGTCTTTGGTTGGTGTTTTTCGCACCCCGTCGCCGTATAGGGTGAGTATCAAGCAGTTTTCCGCCCGCTTTGGTTGGCGGACGGCAAGGACCTCTTACTGTGGCTCTACCTGATAGGGCTGGGGCGCAAGCCCCAGGTCCCGAGCATGTAGAAGCCTCCCATTGCAGTGGTGCTGAGATTTTGGGCGGGATTGCGGCTTACAAGGGTTCGGCCGTAATCCCCCACATGGTAGCCTCGCGCCATTGGCTTATCAGCCTAGTACGTGAACCAAAGTGTCTGCGGCTCCTCTCGATTTGAGCTGGTTTTCCGTAGCAACGCCCTGTCATTTGTAGGGTAAAACTGACCTGTCTTCAGATGATCTATTTCCAGCACCCGTTCACTATTTGGTCAGACGAATGTATTGAGGGCTTTTGTTTGTCAATGACCAGGTATTTGAAATCTGCGGTTTCTGCGGAGTTAAACACGATTTCCGTAGCGTTCTTTCATTTGAGTGTTTGAGAGCTGACTTGTCATCCGTGAGTCTAATACCAGCGTACGTTCATTATTAGACCCAAACGGCAGTGCTCTCGATTTGTCAGTTGTTCTACAGTATTGGCGTGTTCAGTCAAATTAAGCCGCAGGTTCCACACCTGGTGGTGCCCTTCCGTCAATTCCCTTAGCGAGACAATCAAGTTTCTTAGAGGGTAGCCCCAGATTTTCAAGGGTCTAATTCCAGCACATGTTCTCTATTAGACCCCACGAAGGTGTACTTTTTGATAGTCATTCTGCAGTATTGGCGTGTTAAGTTAATTTAGGTCTCAGGCTCCACTCCTGATAGTGCTCTTCCGTCAATTCCTTTTTCAGAACACTGGATGCAGACCTAACCGGGCCACAGGGGGCATAACCCCAGATTTCTGGGGGTCTAAATCCAGCACCAGTTCCATATTAGACCCCAGAAGAGTGGTCTCGGCATGTCCATCATTTCAGTGTTGGCCGTGTTGAGTCAAATTAAGCCGCAGGCTCCACTCCTGGTGGTGCCCTTCCGTCAATTCCTTTAAGTTTCAGCTTTGCAACCATACTTCCCCCGGAACCCAAACACTTTGGTTTCCCGGAAGCTGCCTGCAGAGTCATCGAAGCAACTCCTGCGGATCGCTAGTCGGCATCGTTTATGGTCAGAACTACGACGGTATCTGATCGTCTTCGCGCCTCTGACTTTCGTTCTTGATTAATGAAAACATTCTTGACAAATGCTTTCGCAGTAGCTCGTCTTGTGGAGATCCAAGAATTTCACCTCTAACGCCGCAATACGAATGCCCCCGTTTGTCCCTGTTAATCATTACCTCCAGTTCCGAAAACCAACAAAATAGAACCGAGGTCCTATTCCATTATTCCATGCACCATTATTCAGGCAGCCGAGGCCTGCTTTGAACACTCTAATTTTTTCAAAGTAAACGCGCCGGCCACCCAGGACGCTCAGCGAAGAGCACCCGTGGGAGAGAGCCGGCAGACGGTAGGGCAGGAGACAACGGGCAGTGAACCGGCGCGAGCCGGACCGCCCGCCTGCGCCTGAGATCCAACTACGAGCTTTTTAACTGCAACAACTTTAATATACGCTATTGGAGCTGGAATTACCGTGGCTGCTGGCACCAGACTTGCCCTCCAATAGATCCTCGTTAAAGGGTTTAAAGTGTACTCATTCCAATTACGGGGCCTCGAAAGAGTCCCGTATTGTTATTTTTCGTCACTACCTCCCCGTGCCGGGAGTGGGTAAGTTGCGCGCCTGCTGCCTTCCTTGGATGTGGTAGCCGTTTCTCATGCTCCCTCTCCGGAATCGAACCCTCTGCAATACAAATTGATCTTAATCCCGCTGTATCCATGTCTCTTTGAAAAATATCCATAGGATCTGGCATCTTGGAGCAGTCCTCTTTTGTGTACACTGTGCCAAAGTACTGATTGAGCAGATTAGCTGCCTCCCTATTCTCACTTATTATTTTCCCTGTACTGTCTATGAGAGGGCCTACTTTGTCTTTCATTCTTTGTTTATTTCTAACATAAGAGAAGAAGCTTTTACTGTCAGTCTTGATCCTCTGAGCAAGTTTTTTTTCGAAGTCTATTTTTGCTGTTTTATTCGCTTTCTGAGATATGTTCTGCTTGTCCAAATATTTTACATATGTTTCTTTTGATTTACCTGCCTCTATATATTTTTTCCATGCTTTATTTTTAGCTCTTCTACATTTCACTATAAATCTAGTTATCCACTTTTTACGCTTGGGGTTTACCTCCCTACATGGAACACATTCCTCTTTTGGCGTTTCTAGAAATGTTTTAAAACTCTCCCACTCCTGTTCAACATCTGTTCCTACGACAATATCTTTTCAGATTATGTGGTTCGCTGCCTCTTTCATCCTCTTAACATCTGCCTTAGAGTAGTCGTATGTTCGCGTGTTTATGTTTACTTCTTTCCCTGCAATAAGATCCCAACGGATAATTTGATGGTCACTTGAGTCAAACAGTTCCCCAACGGTAACGTTTTCAAGCATATTTTCCTTTGAAGTAAAAAGTAGGTCGAGTATGTTTTTGCCTCTGGTGGCTGCTTCTACAAGTTGAATTAAAAAATTGTCAGTTATGCACTTAACAAAAGGTTTTGACTCTACAAGTGCTTCTGCCATATCCCATTTTATTTCTGGAAAGTTGAAATCTCCCATTAATAATAATTTCCCTTCACTTGCCTTTGCTAATCAGCTCCTCATCTTCCTCTTTTTGACTTGATGGACATCTATAGCACACTCCAATAACTGTTTTTTCACCCCCACTTTCTATTTCTCCCCATACACTTTCATTTTTGTTACCACATGATAAATAATCTTTGATCGTTATATTAACAGAATTTATACAGTATAATAAAACGTCACCACCCTTAGTCTTGTCTCCAACTATTCTATCTTTCCTTAACATTGTATATCCCTCTATTTCAAGTTCACTATCTGCAATCTCCTCATTCGTCCATGATTCTGTTAATCCTATTATATCTGGTTTTTCTTCTTCTACATACAGTTCCAATTCTTCTCTTTTATTTCCTATGCTTCTCACATTTGCAAAAAAACATTTTAGTTTGTAATGATGTTGGTTTTCGTCTTTTTGCTTCTGCTTTATCATTTTAGTGTTTGCTTTTCTACTATTTATTTCACACTTCCCTGACACCAACTCTCCCCTTTGACTACATCCTCTATAGCACCCTATTGTAGGCCTATCTTTAGTCTCATACTTCATAGGCCTTACTAGTTTAAATTTCTAACACAATGATTGAACATATACTTTGCTACAACATGCTGTCCTATCTCATTTAGATGTAAGCCTCCCCTATCTAACATTTTACTTTTGTCTACTTTAACATCAATAAATTCCATTCCCATGTCCGCACACATCACCTGTAACCTAAGGTTGATACCTATTATTTTGCTATCTAGATAGTCTGACCCATCTGCTCTATCTAAAATACCCATCATTGTGACCTTTCTAAACTTTTTTTCCTTAAGTGTTCCCATAAAACTTTTATATTTATCCATAATTATTTCTGTACCATCTCTCTTTACATTATTTGTTCCTACCAATACTACCACATGACTGTTTCCTTTGTCATCTATCCTCTTTATTCTCCCCTCTATATCCTCTATTTTTGCTCCCCCAATATCCATTCTTTCAAACAGGTTGTGTTGTTTAGACAAATGTCTGCCAACCTCTCTCACCATTGAATCTCCTCCTACAAATACTGACCCCTCACCTATATGTGCATACTTCTCTCCAAAGCTCTCTGCCCTGTGAACTGTTTCCTCACTCAAATCTCCCTTACTTCCTTGACTACATCTTGACTGCAGCTTCTTTAAAATTTCTTCCATTTTCACTTGTTTCCCTTCTATTTCCATCTGCCTCTTTTCTATCTCCTCCAATCTCTTCTCATTTTCCCTTATATTGCACTCCATTTGTGCCTGCCTCTCTTAAACTCTACATATCCTACATAGGACGGTTCCTTCATCTTCCAACGTTGTGACAACCAGACACAGAGCAGACAGCCAATGTACCATCAGTTCATGTAACAACCAGCCACATAGCAGACAGCCGATGTACCATCAGTTCATATTATGACAACCAGACACAGACAGCCAATGTACCATCAGCTCATGTTGTGACAACCAGACACAGACAGCCGATGTACCATCAGCTCATGTTGTGACAACCAGACACAGACAGCCGATGTACCATCAGCTCATGTTGTGACAACCAGACACAGACAGCCGATGTACCATCAGCTCATGTTGTGACAACCAGACACAGAGCAGACAGCGATGTACCATCAGTTCATGTTGTGACAACCAGACACAGACAGCCGCTGTACCATCAGTTCATGTTGTGACAACCAAACACAGAGCAGACAGCCGATGTACCATCAGTTCATGTTGTGACAACCAGACAGCTGATGTACCATCAGTTCATGTTGTGACAACTAACCACAGAGCAGACAGTCAATGTACCATCAGCTCATGTTGTGACAACTAGCCAGAAAGCAGAGTAAAACTTATTGTGGTTTAACCCCTTAACTGCTGAGGTCACATTGAGGTGATCTAAGCTCTGATCTGCAAATTTTAAAACTCAAATGACATCAGCTACATAAGTATCCATACTTTTCAGACACGAGCTCATCGATATTTTGCATGTATTCATTATCAAATTAGGTGAGGTTTTTTATGGTAGATTACTGAGCCTACAGATATCGTGAAATATAAATTAAGTCATTTAGAAATTGATAGCTTGGCACTTGACCTGGAAGGACATCAGTCAGCAAGTGTAAAAAACACTGCGGTAAAGGTCTCAGTAGCTCATGACACGTTTACAGATGGAGTATATATATTCTGCATTCAAATCCTGACAATCTGCTGTTTCTCTTTTTCTTTGATCTACAATTTGTTATTTCCTTAATAAACAAAAACTAACTCACTCGCACAAGCCTGCCTGCCCCTGGAGAGTTTCCTTGCCACATTTCTCATCCTTCTTGCCTGCATCGTACTCTTTCTGCTCCATGACTGGGCAGTGCAGGGGATCAGTTTGGTCTTCAGGTGTGAGGACATTAAAAGGCACATCCCGCATCTAGAAGGGGAGAAAAATGGATTGAGTGTTTGTTGTTGCTCATATAATTGATTGAGTGTTTGTTGTAGCTCATATAATAGATTGAGTGTTTGTTGTGACTCATTGATTGAGTGTTTGTTGTGGCTCATTTAATTGATTGAGTGTTTGTTGTGGCTGTCATTTAATTGATTGAGTGTTTGTTGTAGCTCATATAATATATTGAGTGTTTGTTGTGGCTCATTGATTGAGTGGTTGTTGTGGCTCATTGATTGAGTGGTTGTTGTGGCTCATATAATAGAGTGTTTGTCGTGGCTCTGATTTAATTGATTGAGTGTTTGTTGTGGCTCTGATTTAATTGATTGAGTGTTTGTTGTGAATCTGATTTAATTGATTGAGTATTTGTTGTGGCTCTGATTTAATTGATTGAGTGTTTGTTGTGGCTCTGATTTAATTGATTGAGTGTTTGTTGTGGCTCATATAATAGATTGAGTGTTTGTTGTGACTCATTGATTGAGTGTTTGTTGTGGCTCTCATTTAACTGATTGAGTGTTTGTTGTGGCTCTCTTTTAATTGATTGAGTGTTTGTTGTTGCCCATTTCATTGCAAATATTATTTAATCAAATTGCAGCCAATGAAAGATAAGCATGATCAAATATGTCAAGGCTGCTTCTGGTAGGATGCAACTGTACATTTTTTTCTTTAAATCTCCCCCCACCCCACCAATTATTTTCTGTGCTGATAGTCTTTACAATGTCCTTACAACTCAAACAATTTATATTTTGTAAAATCCTACTTTCAATAATAACAATTTTAATGTCTGTTTATTTCTTTTTAAATAAAAGAAATAGGAGGTGTTGGTGGTGGCTAAGAAAACGGACTCTCCAAAATGCTATTTCAAAGCGAAGGGGACCGAATTGATACAAGTTAACACGTTTAAATACCTGGGCACATATATAACATACGATGGAAGATACAATCACAAAATAAAATGCAGAATAGCATTAGCAAAATTGGTCTTCCAGACCATGAAAGGAATATAATGCAACAAAACCTTGCTATCGAAACTGAGAAAGAGAGTCCTTGGATCCTACCTGGAACCAGTACTGACATATGGCAGTGAATCATGGACAATCAGCAAGCGAGCGCATAGATCTTTGGGAGCAACGAAGATATGATTTAACAGAAGAATGCAGCGGCTCCCATGGATTGCAAAGAAGACTAATGATACAGTACTTGAGGAAGCACAAACATAAAGAAGACTAATGATACAGTACTTGAGGAAGCACAAACACAAAGAAGACTAATGATACAGTACTTGAGGAAGCACAAACATAAAGACAACTTATTGCAAGGATCAGAACAAGACAGTCACCCGTTTTTGGGCATGTTATGAGAAGAGTCGGCTTGGAGCACGTTGCGACAATGTTTCCCATTGTTAGCAGGAAAGAGAGACAGAGAAAGGCCAAGAGCAAAGATGATGGACAGCCTGAGAGAATGGCATGGGTGACAATCAATAACGGAGTTTGTAAACGACACACATGATAGAATTGGATGGAAGTCCATGATTGCCCCGCCAACCGGCAGCACATCCGATGATGTTTATTTCATTCATGCCGGCTAGTCTTGTTTTTCCAGTAATTTATACAATTATGCTGTCTTCAGTGATGTATAGTTGTACTTGACTCTCTCTCTATTTATATTATATTATATATATATATATATACCCGCACTTGCGCGTGCAGGCTCCCCCCACCACAGCTATTAGAAAAGAGCAGACTTCTCTGTATGTTATATTTATTTAGCACAGATCTACAACTATAGCCTATTCTGATTACCATATTGTGTATACCAGACATGTGATTAATTTGAGACTTTACCAATTTACAATGCAGACAATAAACACACATTCTTTCTTTTATAAGTTTAAAAGAGTTTAGTCTACACCAAAGAAATCAAAATTTGGAGTTGAAGGCATGGCTTGGAAAGTCTCATACTGAATGGATTGAATACTTCCCTGGCATTATAGACATATCAAAGGCAGGATGTACCATATTTTATTTCAGAGTAATGTAGATTTCCCGTGCTTGGGTTGAAAATTTCGAACGGACTGAAAGAATCTGGGATATGGCTCCTCCAGTTGACCCAGCTATAATTGTGTACCTGGTGTATGAGTTGGGGAAGGTAAAAACAACAAGGAAGGAAACTGACAACCCCACCTCACATAGGCTGTGGCTTAGTACATGAAGAGTTATCTTCATCCTCTGTGGCAATTGTTGCCATGGGACTGACCTTTACCTTTTTAAAAGTAGATTGTGAATGTTCACTATAATGGTGGATAATATACAACATGGTCAGGAACTCAAAGTTGTACACCGGTTCAAGTATCTGGGATCACTGATCAGTGACGAGGGCTTGCAGCCTGAGATAGTTGCCAGAATAGCACAGACAACAGCAGCGCTTATGCGTTTGAAACCCATAGGGCGAGATAAGCGGCTCGTCCTCAGCATTAAAGTTAGGCTAATGCGCTCATTGGTGCTCTCAATACTTTTGTATGCCTGTGAGACGGACCATTACTGCGGATATCCAGTGGCGAATACATGCAATTGAAATGAGGTGCTTTAGAAGACTCTTAAATGCTACATATAAGGATCGTGTCACGAACATAGAAATACGACGAAGAGTGGAAAACGCAATTGGGCCTTTTGATGATCTGGTCACAGCTATGAAAAGGCAAAAGATGACTTGGCATAGGCATGTCATGAGGTCCAGCGGAATTACAAATTCGATACTACATGATTCCATACCAGGAAAGAGAAGGCGGGGTCATCCAAGGAAGAGACGGGCAGACAACATCACTGAGTGGTCAAACCTTTGTCCCTGTGAGGCACAACTGAAGGCAGCGGACAGAGAGAGATGGCGTGGGATTGTGGGAGTGTCTTCAAGTGTGCCCCAACGACCTGATGGGTTACGAGATGAACTGAACTGAATATACACACTGAATGCAGACAGTCCCACAACGCAGAGATAATCTTTTCTGAGGTACAAAATTAATTCAGACTACTGCTGCACAGAAAACCGCTTATAGAATGTTAGAAAGTAAATCTGCTAAAGGTGTATTCGTTTTATACAATGAAGCACTCAAATGAAAATAAATGATGTCAAGTTTTCTGACATGTAAATAACTGAGATAAGCCATTTCCTGGGAGCATTTTCTATCATCTCACGTATGTGAGAGACTGCAGTAAATCTGTAGACCTGCAGTGACATAAAAACAAAGCAGCTTATATGAGAGTTTTACATGTGAAAGGCTACCACAACCAAATTCTAGGGTGACCTGCGAAGAGTCTAAAAGGTTTAATAGGGCCAGATACATGGCCAAATGGGAAACAGAGCATAATGGCTACATAAAAAATGATGCTTATTACCAGTTGAACAGAAGAGAGCAGGTGGTGGTCTTCAGACTCCGCACAGTCCATAACAGACTGAGGTACCATCTATTCAATAAATTGAAGATAGGTGCTACTGACAAATGCACCTGTGGTACAGGTAAAATTCTCTAGATAGACACAACCTAGGCCTTATTGGAGTTTGAACCTGTGTTCAGAATAACAGACAATCATCTTAACCACTCGTCGCAAAATCACGATATAATTTTTTTATCGTTTCACACACAATGTCACACAATAAAAATAATGGCAGAATATACACTGTTTTAATCAAATATATGGTCGAATTGGGCTACCACAGAAATCTACTGAAATCAAGTCTGTTTGTTATGATGAATGCATCACTTCCATCTACACAGGTTTGAACCATGTACAGTGTTTTGTGTTAGATTAAAATGAATTTGAGACACTTTATTATCTTCTTTTATGCGGATTGGAGCCAGCCCATTATTGAGAATGGTGAAGTTAAGTTGTTGCAAAAGATCTTTGTGAGGTTGATCTGTTTAGTTTGTTTATGTATATAAAATAAATATGTTTTTAGTGTAAACTAACAGATATGCTGATCTTATAAAAGAACAAAATCAGTGCTTTGTGGTGATTTAAATGGATTTATTGAGAAGCGACATTCCCTAATTGATGAGTCTAAATGTTTGTGCTTTATTTGATAAATTTTCACCTTAATCTTCTTTTATATCAGAAACTAACAGACAACAAAAACAATAACACCAACAAGTTCTTTATTCATTTATGTCTCTTACACAACAAAATTATATTTATAGACCAACAATCAAAACGTTTACAGGTTCTCAAAGTCAACAACATAGTAAAATGTGACATACCGAAAAATAATGTGGCTGCAGGGGAAACTGCGTTCAATTTTTGCGTTCAATGTTAATGAACATACCTTCAAAAGTTTCTGCAACTCTGGCACCATTTTATCTCTCAAATATGAGAAACAGTCACGAGGACAATGACAATGAAGACCCAGCTTCTTGCAAGTTTTGTACTTGTTACACACCTGTGTAATAAAAAGAGTTAGCAAGAATTATTTATCCATTTGCCTGTATACTGTCCTTGAACCCATCCACATCTTATTTGTTAGGTGTTTTCATTTGTTTTTTTTGGGCCTCTGATGAAAGAATTGTGACCGTGACGTAAGTATCATTCTGTTTTTATCCTGGTGCGGTCACTAAGCCATTACTTATTTATGTTAATAATGATTTTGAACCTTTACCACTCTTACGATTTGAATCCGTCTCAAATTAATTTCTGCTTTACGCCTAATGGCGTAAAAACTCGGCAGGCAATAAGAAAACTATTCTGGAGCATTGTCGTTGTATTTACATCAGTTGAACACATGGGAATTGGATCTAAAAATACACTTCCATAATGGTAGATTTAAGCTAGAAAATGGCTGGTTTTGTTTGAAAGCGAATTTGAAAATGATTTATTCTCCTTTTCACTCTGACCAAAATGATTTATTCTCCTTTTCACTCTGACTAAAATAATTTATTCTCCTTTTCACTCTGACTAAAATAATTTATTCTCCTTTTCACTCTGACTAAAATGATTTATTCTCCTTTTAACTTTGACTAAAAGATTTTCCCATTACAGAGGGTCGATGAAGTTGATGTAACAGATTTTTCTCAGGTAGATCTGTTATATTTGTTAATGTAGATGTAATAAAAACATTTATAGTGAAAACTAACAGATATGATGATCTTGTAAGAAACACTATCAGTGTTCTGTGACAATTTTTAAATTCAAAGGTCCTGATTCCCCCCTAAATTCGTTGTATGTATTGTTTTTTATTTTCACCATCTTCTTGTATCTCAGAAACTAACACACATACAACAAAAACAATAACACCAACAAGTTCTTCATTCATTTATGTCTCTACACACAAACAAATCATATCTATCGACAATCAAATAAAATACATACAGGCTCTCAAAGTCAACAACCTAGAAAAACGTGACGGCTGAAAATAATACAGTTGCAATGGAAATTGTGTAATTTTTTTAATTGACTGTGGTAAAGTATTGTTGCAGCATTGACTCAATATCTTTTAGCCCACAGCACTCTAAGCCTTGGAATATTCTTATTCCTTGTCCAAACAGTCAGAAAACAATGAGCACTAAGTAACAATATAAACAAAAAGAGCATATGTCTTGAACAGATCTGGATATTCATTTATAGACTTGGAACATGCCTGTTGCAACAAATGACACCAATTTGTATGCTACATTTTCTTAGTGAATCCAAGGAAGGATAGAAATGGCAAACTGCATCTTACTATGCCTGCCATCAATGGTAAAAGAAGCAGGTTGTGAACATGACTAGCAATATTAACATACAAAGCAAATTGGTACAGAAACTACCGCTTCATGAGCAGTTCATTGCGTTGACAAAGGCTTCCTGCAAGGAGGTCAACTGCTGTAGTGACCTCATGAGTCTATTGGAGTAAAAATAGTACGAAGGCTAGTCTATGGAAACATATTGACTAAGGCCCACAATCCCATATACACGTTATGTACCTGAAACAGGCTGTGTTACAGAAGCCTGGTCAATGAGGTGGGAAATCATCCCTGTGATTCCCGCAATGGTGAACCTTCTGACAAGCATTGCACTACAGCAAGGAGTACACCCTGGGATGTATGAAAGTAACCAAACCCCCACACCACCACCAGAGACAATTTGTCAAGAGTGACAAATGAGTAGTTTTGAAAACAAACATCAACAACAATAAACAATGACAACAATAAGGGAATGGAAAAAACAGTGAATAACAACAATGATAAGTAACAATGAGCAACAACACCAAAGGACAATAACAATATTTAACAACTAAATTGAATAACAACATTGAACAACAACACCATCGAATAACATAATGAACAACAACAATTTACAACAATTAAGACAAAACACCAATGAATAAAATAATGAACAACAATTAACACCAACAGAATGATCAACAACAACACTGATGAACAATAATTAACAACAACAGAATGATCAACAACAACACTGATGAACAACAACAACACTGATGAACAACAATTAACACCAACAGAATGATCAACAACAACACTTATGAACAACAACAACACTGATGAACAACAATTAACAACAACAGAATGATCAACAACAACACTGATGAACAACAACAATTAACAACAACAGAATGATCAACAACAACACTGATGAACAATAACTATTAACAACAACAGAATGATCAACAACACTGATGAACAACAACAATTAACAACAACAGAATGATCAACAACAACACTGATGAACAATAACAATTAACAACAACAGAATGATCAACAACACTGATGGACAACAACAATTAACAACAACAGAATGATCAACAACAACACTGATAAACAACAACAATTAACACCAACAGAATGATCAACAACAACACTGATGAACAACAATTAACACCAACAGAATGATCAACAACAACACTGATGAACAACAACAACACTGATGAACAACAACAATTAACACCAACATAATGATCAACAACAACACTGATGAACAACAACAATTAACACCAACAGAATGATCAACAACAACATTGATGAACAACAACAATTAACAACAACAGAATGATCAACAACAACACTGATGAACAACAACAATTAACAACAACACTGATGAACAACAACAACACTGATGAACAACAACAATTAACACCAACATAATGATCAACAACAACACTGATGAACAACAACAATTAACACCAACAGAATGATCAACAACAACACTGATGAACAACAACAATTAACACCAACAGAATGATCAACAACAACACTGATGAACAACAACAATTAACATCAACAGAATGATCAACAACAACACTGATGAACAACAATTAACAACAACAGAATGATCAACAACAACACTGATGAACAACAACAATAAACAACAATGAACAGCTGGAGTAAAACATGGAGCTATACTGTAAGGTCTTCCCTGGTTAGAATGCAAAGTGACACTGAAATAAAAAATATGTATTTCTAGCCCTTTCTATACACCAAACTGCAAAAGTCTGTGCTTTAAAGTCAAGTACAGATCAAGAAGAATTGAGGGAGAAGAAGAAACGCAACAACTCACATCCTTCTGGTGATATGGCTCGTTGCAGCCACTACAAAATTCATGACCGCACTGTGGACACTTAAAATGCATACAACCACCTTTAGCCAGGGCAAATCGCATCTTGCAGGTGGGGCAGTCTGAAATAGCAAGACAGAAATATGAAAAGAATGTCTATGAAAACTGCAAAAAACATTAAACTGATTTTGCAATCAAACATAACAAATGTTAACTGATGTTACTTTTAAACATAAAAAATGTCAACTGATTTTACTATTAAAAATTGAAAACCTTAACTAATGTTATTATCAAAAGCCAACTGAATCTACTATCAAACAACAACTTCAATAATTCCTCAGCTAAATTCAAGTCCTAGTAAATGGCATCAAAATATCTCAATTTCTCTCAATTATATAATATTCTTGTAAAACACCACACACTCTCCATTTCTCTCAATCATCTTTTACTCTTACATCAATTTACTCTTGTAAAACACCACAAACTTTCTCCATTTCTCTCAATCATCCATGCTCATTGTAAAACACCACAAACTTTCTCCATTTCTCCCAATAATCCATACTCCTTGTAAAACACCACAAACTTTCTCAATTTCTCTCAATCATCCATGCTCCTTGTAAACAACCACAAACTTTCTCCATTTCTCTCAATCATCCTAGCTACTTGTAAAACACCACAAACTTTCTCCATTTCTCTCAATTATCCTAGCTACTTGTAAAACACCACAAACTTTCTCCATTTCTCTCAATTATCCTAGCTACTTGTAAACCACCACAAACTTTCTTAATTTCTCTCAATCATCCATGCTCATTGTAAACCACCACAAACTTTCTTCATTTCTCTCAATCATCCATGCTCCTTGTAAACCACCACAAATTTTCTTCATTTCTCTCAATCATCCTAGCTACTTGTAAAATACCACAAACTTTCTCCATTTCTCTCAATCATCCATGCTCCTTGTAAAACACTATAAACTTTCTCAGACATTCATTTATTTTCATTTTCACCAAAATTGTTATAAAAGTCAAAGATGAGAACAATAAGCTCATTCTGAGACAGACTTATTCATTTCTCACCTAAATGATAAGGTTAAGAGCAATAAGTCAGCAATCAAAGAGTCACATTTTCCCCTCCCCTCTAAATTATATATGTACCCATACTAAAACTGACCTATTTCACTGTCCTCAAATTATATATACAAGAGCTTCTTCTTCTTGGATAAACTGATGCTACATTTCTAGTCCAGTGAGGTTCATAAAGGAGATTGCATTTGAGATCTTCACTGGTCCCCCACAGCTTGTCGAGCATGGTTGGGTCAGACTGCCACTCTTTGGTCTGTCTAAGTAGGGCAGTCCTGCAGGGATATGATCTGGTGTTTGCTTGGGTGCTCCACAATCACATGTCGCGGTGTCTCTAAGACCCATTTTGTGGAGGTCGGCCTTGAATCTGCAATGTCCCATTCTGAGTTAGAAGATCTTTGTCTGAGCATCTCTGCCAAGTTTATCTATTTGTGCTGTCATTTTCAAGCTTGTATTATTTGTGCTCATCTCTCCATTCCGTCCTTGTGGATCATTTTATGAGTGTCTTTGCTTTTTTATTTCTCTATGGATGGCGAATCTGAGTGTGGCCACTTTCGGCTTTTGTGAGCTCATCTGCTTTCTCATTTCCAAGAATCCCACAGTGAGCCGGAATCCCCTGTAGGACTATATCTGTTTTTTGAGACAGCAATCCCATGTTGTATTTTATTTTGTGTAAGAGTCGATCTTGTGTGGAGCTTGAGATGGCTTGGAGTATGCTCCAGGAGTTAGATTGACCATTTTCCTTGTAGTTGTGTTTTGGCTGATAAGAATCTGAGTTGCTGCATGAAACTTCGGCTCTGAAATTGGTACAGGTATCTGCTGCTGGTATGGAGTGATTTTCTATGTCGCCATTGGAGTGTGTGATGTCGATTCCACTGCCTCCCCTTCTTCCACTAACCGAGTCCGATTCATCTGTGTAGACATGGGTCTAGGAGTTGCTAGGTTACTGTCTCTTGAGCGACTGCAGAACATGGATTTTTTGTTCTGTTGCTGACTGCTTACCTTTATTCGTTATCACTAAATACAAGAACTATATGTGCCCATACTGAAACTGACCTATTCGATTCTCTACATTAACATTATCCTCAGCGTCAGTCCGGCTAGCAGACCATATCCGAGGAAGCCAACAATATTCTATATGTGTGCCAATCTTTTGCAGTGCTGTACCAATGCAGGCCTAGGTCTCTGGTCAGTCTGACTTGCCATCGCATAGGTAGGCAGCCCTGTGGATGTGTACAGGCATATGGCCACCAAAACATTGTTCTACGTGTCCAACTGTTGTCAGGCATGCGTACTACATGTCCAGCCCATCTATATTTGCGTGATATCTCTGCTTCCACAACATCCGGAAATGAAGTTTAATGTCAAAGTTCTTCATTTCAGATATTATCCTTTACCAAAATATTTAGTATGCATCATCCCATTGCTGTCTTAATGACTCTAAGATTCTCAGCATCTGTTTTGGACGCTCCACACTTCACATCTGTAAATCATTGCTGGAATGACCATGGAATTGAAAGTGTGTGCTCTTGTCATGGTGTCTTTCAGCTCTTGAAGTACTGACTTAATGGAGTTTAAGGAATACCAAGCTGCTTTTTGTCGTCTAGAGATGTCATGGTCAATTTTGTGAGTGACGTTTATCTCTTGGCCTAGGTAGATATAAGAATTGACATCCTCGATGGTTTCCTCTCCCTAGTTTGATGTCCTGCTTTGGGCAGCAGGGGTTTCTGAGGCATTGTGTTTTATTTTTATTTATCTTCAGATCTAATGGGTTGCGACTTCATGGGGTTCACTGTGGTCGAGAGGTTGTTGTTGTTTGCGAATGCCCACAATGAGTAGGTTACTCTTTTGTGCGCCCTGAAAAGGGCATTGAGTGGCAGGTTGTCGTAGCTTTCCTCACATCCCAAGCATGCTGATTAAGGTGGACCGGGGTCCTCCAGGCGGTTGTGCTATGCTTGGCTTCATCTGCGTGTTGCTCACTACTACTGGGATCACGTTGAACTTCATCTTGTTAGCCAGACTGTTGTCCTCAACAGCAGCCTGTTTCCAGGACGACCAATGAGGAGCTCAGGTGAGAGTCTTGGCCAGTATATTTCTCCTGACCCTGGCTAACATTGTCTCATCAGTGTTTTGCCTGACCAGACGTTAACCTTATCGTCCCTTGGTCGAGAGATAAAACACTCGCCTCTCAAATTGATCATTGGAAATGGTTGGCAATCAAAACCTGCACATTTCAAGCAACTCCTAGTCTCAAGGGAGGTGAGACCAAAGTACCTGTATCTTGAGTTACCTCCAGTCGTCTTGACTTATGTCTTGCCACTAGTCCAAGGTAGCTCAGGACTAGAAAGTGGGGTTGATGAAAAGTGCAGTTTCTTTCTCACTATAATCCAAATACAGCGCAAGTTACATCATCAAGACAAAACCATCTGATCATGTTTTGCGATGGGCAACTAAATCTTCAGACCAGCAGCTCAGCCAAGTTCTCTAAATGATATTGTTAAATACAAGAATAATACGTGCCCATACTGAGACTGACCTATTCCATTCTCATCTAAATGCTTGGCAAGGCCCACTGACTGGTTTGAAGGGTCGTTATCAATCTTCCACTGAACAAACTGCTCACACGTAAGTCCTTCATGCTGTGGCTCCCACTATAAGTCAATTGATGCAAGAAACGTTATAACAATTTAACATACATGAATGTTACATAATTTATTTGTCTGAGTACACAAAGAAAACTTGAGTCATACAGTTTGAGCTATTTATAAACTCCAAAATTAACTGGACTCAAAACCTCTGCTCTTTTCATAAACTCCAAAATTAACTTGACTCAAAAATTTAGGGCATTTTATAGATTCAAAAATTACTGCATATACAAAATGAAAAGGAACAGGCAAAAATGAACTAGTTTAATTTCAGACCATCCAAAATACAAATCAAGGAGAGCGATAGTTCCAGTCTTATTGAATCTGATGGGAACAGGTATGAGTAATGACAAGAGCACAAAGAGGACTTCTGCAAGAGCTGATATCTCAAGAGAATAATATCATGTACATTATGAGCAAGTTCAAGACATAACAGTCAATCAATCAGCACCCGACGCTCCTGTCAGGGCATGCTACTGACAACCCTCCTCCAGTAAGTTGGATCTTGAGCTGCCCATTCTACCCCTCTATAGTTCAGGTTCAGGGATAGAAGTTGAAATTCAGTTTATTCTCCAGGTATTTCTCTCTTCCTCTTCCCATGTGGATTCCATGTTAACAAAGTAGCTTCCCTGTGGCTTTCACTCCACTGCGCCATACTTCTCATATTCTGAGACCTTTCCTTTCTTAAGACTGTTTGCTTTTGTTTAGTTGTCGATGTTTCTGAAAACAGCTTGGCTTTTATTACAGTATACCCTTATGATGTTTAGTAATCCTTCCAATACCCTTATGACTTTTAGTAATCCTTCCAATACCATTATGCCTTTTAGTAATCCTTCCAATACCCTTATGACTTTTAGTAATCCTTCCAATACCATTATGCCTTTTAGTAATCCTTCCAATACCCTTATGACTTTTAGTAATGCTTCCAATACCCTTATGATGTTTAGTAATCCTTCCAATACCCTTATAACTTTTAGTAATCCTTCCAATACCATTATGCCTTTTAGTAATCCTTCCAATACCATTATGCCTTTTAGTAATCCTTCCAATACCCTTATGACTTTTAGTAATCTTTCCAATACCCTTATGACTTTTAGTAATCCTTCCAATACCCTTATGACTTTTAGTAATCCTTCCAATATCCTTATGACTTTGAGTAATCGAATATCCTCATGGTATTTGGTACACTTCCCTCCAGGCTGTTGCACTATGCTTGGCATCGTCTGCGTGACCTCACCGCTATGGGGATTATATCAAACCTCAACCTCATTAGCCAAACTGCCATAAAACTATCGTTTCCAAGGAGAACTGCATGGTAGGAATCTGTCTTAGCCAGTATGTTTTGCCTGACCAGACAATCTCATCTCCCCAGACATGACCATAGCATACAAATATACAAAGGACAAAGTACCTGCTTCTTGCAGTTAAAGCAGGTTTTCTCTTGGCAATATGGACATGTCATTCTCAGATGCCCTCCTTGATTCTCAGCCAAGAATCCCTCAGCACACTACATGATGAGAAGCAATTAGAAAAACATTAAATTATTGGAAAATGGAAAATAAAAAATGGCTTATAGACTCGACTTCATTGCACCAAGGAATCCTCATTTGTGCTCAGTTCCTTCTATTGCTGAAAGTGCAGATGACAGAGCACAAACTCCATAGCTGCTGCAGTCGCCGAGTAATTTTTCCTTGACTTTGTCGAAACCCAAGTTCACACTGTGGAGGGCACCAGAGAATTCATCTATCTAAGTAGTATGATATCATCGGATGTGCGCAGTGGTCCCGATATGTCAAGGCGGATCGGATAAGCTGCGTCTGCTATGCACGACCTCCAACATGTGTGGAGTAATGACAAGATCTCCCTTGAGACAAATTCCGGTTCTATCAGTACTGCGTTGTTCCAGTCCTGGTCTACGGCTCAGAAACATGGATATTGCTGAAACACAACATGTTAAGACTAGAGGCCTTCCACATGCGCAACCAGCAGCGTATCCAGGGCATCCAATCGCATGACTACATTCGGAATGTGGAGGTCTCAGCCAAAACAAGCCTTCTCCTAATTTCAGAAAAACTTGACCGGTGCCGAGTTTCTTTGTTTGGTCATGTTGTAAGGCTGGACCAGGAAACCTATAACTGGGGCCCAAGATGTAGCAGTGAATGAGCTGACAGCAGTCAGCAACTCATAACTGTGGCCCAAGATGCAGCAGTGAATGAGCTGACAGCAGTCAGTGACTCATATCTGGCTGCTTGCATCAGGGTCAGCTAACTACAGCGACTAAGACTTTATTCCACAACCAAGTGGTGGCCCTGGAAACAAGCTGTGATGTTCACTAGTGTAGACTGGCTAAGCGATAGGGATCACACAGAGAAGGCAAACCTGGTATCCAGAAAAGCCAGCATAAACCAAATGTGTCAGGCTGAAAGGTGCAGTTTTTGCAGCCTCACTGTAAACTACAACACAGTGTCTCACAATGTCCTTTTCAAGACAAATGCTGATGAAGAAGATGAGCCTGGACCCTTGAAATTGTAAAAGGCAAAGGTCAGTCTCATGGCAACAATTGCCACCAGGGATGAAGATAACTCTTCCCGTACTAAGCTGCAGCTTATGTGAGGTGGGGTGGCCAGTTTCCTTCCATGCAGTTTTTACCTTGACTGACTCATACATCAGGAACCCATTAACAGCTGGGTCAACTGGTGGAGCAGTCGTACCAGGCACAAACCACAGCCCAGATTTTTTATTCTATCCATCCGTAAACTCGAACCCTGGCACGCTGTAATTCCAGACTAGTATCTCAGTTCACTGTCGACTAGGCTACACGCTTCCTTTAGGATTGCAAGCAAAGTTCATATACCCCTAGGCCACACGTTTCCTCATTAAAGTATTAAAAAGACACGAAAGCACAAATCAAAGAGCACCCCACACAAGAAAAACCAATTTTGTATAACTTAAAACACAAATGGGTGAACAAGGTATGTCAAAATATTTAATAGAGATGTACCAAACAACATGAACAAACCATGCACACATAAATTGAATGCATCCTGTCTACTTCTTCTGATGAAAATAAATACATGAGACCAGACCAATGTACTGTACAAGAACAAAAAAAATATACATGTAGATATAATTTGTGTAAATAAAATGTATATATTTGTTGTGTGGAACAAATTGCAGAAATGTATAGATCTTCTTCTTTTTCTTCTTCTTCTTCTTCGTAAGCAGTCAGACAGGAACATTTATTTTTTCTAAAAAAGCAGCGGTCATCCTGAGGCTGTCGACACTGCCATAGAGCTTGTCTAGTGTTGCCACTGGTGATGGCCACATCTGCTCTCTCTGGTCCTCGTATGACAGGCAGTTTTGCAGCAAATGCTCAGCAGTCATTTTTCCGGTACCACACGGGCATTCGTCGGAGCCACCTATCTTCAATATGTTGAATAGGTGGTACCTCAGTCTATTGTGGCCAGTGCGAAGTCTGAAGACCACAACCTGCTCTCTTCTGTTCAACTGGTAATAGGCATCGTTTTTGGAGTAGCCAGTATGTTCGGTTTCCCATTTGGTCATGTATCTAGCTCTAATAAGCCGTTTTGACTCTTCGCATGTCATACTAGTATCTTGTTGTGGTAGTTTTGCACCTTCTTTTGCCAGTCTGTCTGCCTCCTCGTTGCCTTGGATGTTGCAGTGAGATGGAACCCACTGCACCACTACCCTTTTTGGTGCGGCCTGCTGGCATAGTTGACAGAGTACTGCTCTTAAATCATTAAGTTCAGTATTTTTTTGGCATTTTAGTGCTGTGACTACGTCCACAGCATCTGTAAGCAGGACTATGTGGCTTTCATTCCTTTTACCTGTCACCATTTCTTCCACTGCCGCCCTCAGTACCTCTGCCTCCGCTCTGAAATTGCTTGTGTATTTTCCAGTAGCGAATGAAAGTGTTATTTTTATGCCATTTGGTAGGCTCAGGAATGCTCCTGCCCCTCCGTACTGTGTTGTATTTGTTACGGAACCGTCGATGTATGCATGGGTCCAGTCCATGCTTGGGTAGTTTTCCGTTATGTAACTCAAGGTAGTATCTCTTCTTTCTTTTTCAGACTGGCAGTTTTTGTTTCTTCTTCTTCTTCTTCTTCTGCGTACGCAGTCAGACAGTAACCATTATTTTTTCGAAAAAGCGGCGGTCATCCTGAGGCTCTCGCCACTGCCATAGAGCTTGTCTTGCAGTTCCACTGGTAATGGCCACATCTGCTCTCTCTGATCCTCGTATGTCGGGCAGTTCTGCAGCAGATGTTCAGCGGTCATTTTACCAGTACCGCACGGGCATTCGTCGGTACACCCTATCTTCAATTTGTTGAATAGGTGGTACCTCAGTCTGTTGTGGCCAGTGCGAAGTCTGAAGACCACAACCTGCTCTTCTGTTTAACTGGTAATAGGCATCGTTTTTGGTGTAACCAGTATGTTCGGTTTCCCATTTGGTCATGTATCTGGCTTTGATAAGCCGTTTTGACTCTCCGTACGTCATACTAGTATCTGTTTGTGGTAGTCTTGCGCCTTCTTTTGCCAGTCTGTCTGCCTCCTCGTTGCCTTGGATGTTGCAGTGTGACGGAACCCACTGTACCACTACCCTTTTTGGTGCGGACTGCTGGCACAGTTTGCAGAGTGCTGCTCTTAAGTCATTGAGCTCAGTGTTTTTCTGGCTTTTTAGCGCTGTGACTACGGCGAGAGCATCTGTCAGCAGGACTATATGGCTCTCATTTTCACTGTGTGTCACCATTTCTTCCACTGCCGCCCTCAGTGCCTCTGCCTCCGCTCTGAAATTGCTTGTGTACTTACCAGTAGCGAATGACAGTGTTATTTTTCTGCCATTTGGTAGGTTCAGGAATGCTCCTGCCCCTCCGTTCTGTGTAGTGTTTGTTACAGAACCGTCGGTGTATGCATGGGTCCAGTCCATGCTTGGGTAGCTTTTCTTTATGAAGCTTAGGGTAGTATCTCTCCTTTCTTTTTCAGTCTGGCAGTTTTTGTTTGCAATACCTGGTATATTTTCTGCCACCTCTGGAAATATATCCTGCCTCCAGGTAGGTTTTCGTACAGTAGTGATGGATTTTGGTGTTGTTAGTGCGTTTATGGGATCTTCGTGCATCTTTGCTTTGGCTATTTCTGCAAAGTTTCTCCGCTTTAGTTTCCCATTTCCCAAATTGTTTAGTCTCTGGTGCATTGGATGGTCAGTCAGTCTTCGGAGTTTCTCTGACTGCAGCTGGGCTCTGCAGTCTCTTCTATCGGTCATGGATTGCAGTTTTGTAATCTTTTCAAGTTCTACAATTGGCGTTGACTTCATGCCACCTGTTATAATTCTCATGGCTTGGTTTTGAAGTTTGTTAACTTTATCGAAGTTTGCCTTCGCTGCTGTTGTCCATGCCGCAATGCCATACTCGAGAACTGGTCTCACTCTTCCAGTGTACAGTTTCTTTAGTATGCCTTCGTCTGCTCCCCAGCTTGTACCAGCAAGTTTCCTCATGATTGCCATTCTTTCTCTGGCTTTCATTCGGTTTCTCTCAATCTGACCTTTCCATGTCATGCGCCGATCAAATGTGACTCCCAGATAGGTTGGGTTGTCGTTTGGCTGCAGGATTTTGCCATTTAGACTTAATTTGGTACTTTGGGGTTTTAATGAAAGCGAGAATATTGTGCATGTGGTTTTCTCCTCGTTTATTTTGACCAGCCATGAGTTCGCCCACTCTTCCAGCGATGTTAGGGCCGTCTGCATCCGATTTCTTGCTATGGTGAGATTCTTTTCAGAGGTCCACATAGCCAGATCGTCTGCAAACATTGAGCTATGGACTCTTCTTGGTATATTCTCTGTAATATCGTTTATATATACCAGGAAGAGTGTGGGTGACAATACTCCCCCTTGGGGTACTCCCTGCTCGAGTGTCACCTTTTTGCTCATCTGCCCTTGTACTTGGACTCTGGCCCTTCTTAGTTTGAGGTAGTGGTTGATCCACTTGTACATCTTCCCACAGACATCACTTCTTCTTAGCTTGACTCTAAGTCCATTTTTCCAGACTTTGTCAAATGCCTTTTCCAGATCCACCCAAACAGCTACTGTGTGTTTCTGTGCCTGGTAGGCATCTTCTATCTCCTGGGCTATGAGGATGACCTGGTCCTCAGTGGATCTGTGCTGTCTAAAGCCGGCTTGCTGTGGAATTAGTATTCGTTTTTCTTCCAGATGCCACATCAGTCTGGTGTTTATCATCCGTTCCATCAGCTTGCCGACACAGCTCAGTAGGCTTATGGGCCTGTATCCATTTGGATCTGTTTTGTCCTTTCCTGTTTTTGGTACTGGTACCAGTATTGCATCTTTCCATGCCTGTGGTACAATTCCCCTTTTCCAGCTTTGGTTCAGGACCGATAGCAGTTTCTTCTTCGCTGTTTGGCCCAGCCCCATCAGCATTTCGTTTGTTAGTTTTTGTTTCGAATACCTGGTATATTTTCTACCACCTCTGGAAATATATGCTGCCTCCAGGTAGGTTTTCGTACAGTAGTGATGGGCTTTGGTGTTGTTAGTGCGTTCATGGGGTCTTTGTGCATCTTTGCTTTGGCTATTTCAGCAAAGTTTCTTTGCTTTAGTTTTCCATTTCCGAAATTATTTAGTCTCTGGTGCATTGGATGGTCAGTCAGTCTCCGGAGTTTCTCTGACTGCAGCTGGGCTCTGCAGTCTCTTCTGTCGGTCATGGATTGCAGTTTTGTAATCTTTTCAAGTTCTACAATTGGCGTTGACTTCATGCCTCCTGTTATAACCCTCATGGCTTGGTTTTGGAGTTTGCTAACTTTATCGAAGTTCGCCTTTGCTGCTGTTGTCCATGCCGCAATGCCATACTCGAGAACTGGTCTCACTCTTCCAGTGTACAGTTTCTTTAGTATGCTTTCGTCTGCTCCCCAGCTTGTGCCAGCAAGTTTCCTCATGATTGCCATTCTTTCTCTGGCTCTCATTCGGTTTCTCTCAATCTGACTTTTCCATGTCATGAGCCGATCAAATGTGACTCCCAGGTAGTTTGGGTTGTCGTTTGCCTGCAGGTATTTGCCGTTTAGACTTATTTGGTGTTTTGGGGTTTGATTGATAGAGAGAATATTGTACATGTGGTTTTTTCCTCATTTATTTTGACCAGCCATCAGTTCGCCCACTCCTCCAGCGATGTTAGGGTCTGCTGCATCCGATTGCTTGCTACGGTGAGATTCTTTTCAGAGGTCCACATAGCCAGATCGTCTGCAAACATTGATCTATGAACTCTTCTTGGTATATTCTCTGTTATATTATTTATATACACCAGGAAGAGTGTGGGTAACAGTACTCCCCCTTGGGGTACTCCCTGCTCAAGTGTCACCTTTTTGCTCATCTGCCCTTGTACTTGAACCCTGACTGTTCTGTTTTTGAGGTAGTGGTTGATCCACTTGTACATTTTCCCACAAACTTCACTTCTTCTTAGCTTGACTCTAAGTCCATCTTTCCAGACTTTGTCAAATGCCTTTTCCAGGTCCACCCAAACCGCTACTGTGTGTTTCTGTTCCTGGTAGGCATCTTCTATTTCCTGGGCTATGAGGATGACCTGGTCCTCAGTGGATCTGTGCTGTCTAAAGCCTGCTTGCTGTGGAATTAGTATTCGTTTTTCTTCCAGATGCCACATCAGTCTGGTGTTTATCATACGTTCCATCAGTTTGCTGACACAGCTCAGTAGGCTGATAGGCCTGTATCCATTTGGATCTGTTTTGTCTTTTCCTTTCTTTGGTACTGGTACAAGTACTGCGTCTTTCCATGCCTGGGGTACAATACCCCTTTTCCAGCTTTGGTTCAGGACTGATAGCAGTTTCCTCTTTGGCCCAGCCCCATCAGCATTTCGTTTGTTATCCCGTATTTTCCTGGAGATTTCCTTTTCTTGTTGTCATGGACTCTTCCATTTCGTTCATTGTTAATTTTGCCATCATATGCTCTTCTAAAATAAAATATATGGTAGTGACATGAAATTTGCACAGCCTATTCTATCTGGAAATTCTAGATCAAAGTAACTATTCTCAGCTGCTGTGAAATTCCATTTAACAGTTAATATTAACAGATGTTTGCTTTATAATGTTTTAGGTATACCATACAATGTCTTTTTAGTTAGCATACGTGGCCATCACCCAGGACCAGTCAGTGTTATGAACTGATATGTATAAGGGGAGGTAGTCCTTTTTTTGGTGTTCCGGCTCAAGGTCAGATACTTGAAGTGCCAAGACCAGTCCATATTATGATGAACTGATCAGTATAAAGGGAGATAGTCCTTTGACCCTGGACAACATGCACAAGTGACTCTTCTTTAGCGGTTGGGTGCAGTGTGTTAAGTGAATATTTTGTAACTTGAAGTCAATGCCAAATTATATGTATAAAAAAATGGTTATTTCTCAGACGAAGCTGAGCACAGAAGTTCTATTTCTAATATAAAACACATTCCTTTAAATATCAGGGGCTAACAGCAGATTGATTGAAATGTATTAGTCACCAACCTATTTAAATAGTGTCATGTCCAACGCAGGGTTACTCAAAGTGGGAAGAGGGATTCAGAAAATTAGCCTATCTTGGAAAAGGAGGAATGATATTCTGAACAGTGGTGAAAGGCGAGGGGGGAATGAAGCAAAATAGAATGATTTTAGACTAGAAAAGGTTGTCTGTACCAAGAGTTAAGAATATTGAAAGATTGGCTGTAGCAAGAGTTAAGAATATTGAAAGATTGGCTGTAGCAAAAATTTGAATGTTGAAAGGTTGTCTGTAGCAAGAATTAGAATATTAAAAGGTTGTTTGTAGCAAGAATTAGAATGTTTGTAGTTTCTACAAGATGGAGTAGCTGGCCCCATGGCCAACCCGCGTCAGTTGCATGGCAGGTTATAGAATTATGATTCTGTGCTTACTTTTCAGGACCAGCATCATACAGTCACTTGTATTATCTTTACCTACTACACAAATATCTGCTCTCGTCTTGTTTTATTACATTACATTTCTGGTTCTCCCATGTAGAGCATGTTGGTGCATAACTAAAGATAGTTAGCCCATTGCAAGTGAACATGGCGAAAACATCAGACATGTTTATTCAGATGTAACAAACTCTATCACACATAAGGCACACGTGAACAGCGTTAATAATTGGGCAGTCTTGCATTCTGTACTTCCTGCTCGCTTTTCTTGTGCTGAAGTAATGGTTCTCTGCTCAGTAATGCAAGCACCATATATGATGGCAGTGCACCAAGCTGAGTGGTTCAGAGCAAGCAGCAACCAGACAGCGACATCAATGGAGGAACTATTCAAAGAAACTTTTAAAGTTTCTTTGTATAGTATCTTTTGTTCCCCTAGCTATTTTAATAGGCTGCAACAAAGCAGAATAGCAAAGGAGAAGGATCAAAGAGGGAAGGCTAACCCAGCACTCAAAAATGCCTGCTGAAGTCGGACGTGTTCAGCCAGTGTGGCTTCAGATTGGGTGGATATGATATTCGTGGCTCGGCAACTTCTTGGCAAGAAATGACAAGAGCACCAATGTGGGCTGTACATGACTTTCATGAACATGACCAAGGCTTTAGAAGGTAATGGGGCAAGTTACAGCCTGCGACATGTTTAGTTTTACAATTAATAACATAAAAAGCCAAAGCAAAAAGATGTGAAAAGATAAAACAACTGACATGTCCAATTCTGACATTAAATGCTACGTATGTGGAAGGATTTTTCGTGCCAAAACTGGACTATACAGCCACCTCCTAGCTCACTGGTGAGGTGCAACACAACATGTCTGACTGCTGTTGTCATAATTTCTTGTGATGTATGGCTATTATTATTATTATTAGGTAGGCGCTCATCTGACGTGCGAACAACATGCCCAGTCCATCTGATCTAACCTTCTGCAGAATCATATGGATGCAGAGTCTCGCCCTGCTGAGGATAACAAAGTCGGGCACTCTATCTTGCCAACTGGCTCTGAGCAGACTGCGGAGACAGTTTACATGAATATATCAACTTAAGATAGTTTGAGATAGATGTTGCAAGTGTTTGCTGTTACTCACATGTGCACACCACCTAAAGGACACATCTTTCTGCAGGTGCCAATCTCGAACTTTTGTCTCAAATAAATCCTGAAGATCTTTATCAATCAATGGCTGAAGCTGGAAAAAAAATTTGAGTCAGTCTCAGAATTTTCATGATGAATCAACAGGTGAAAATACAACATTATTAATTGATCATGACAAACTAATTCAAAGGCTCCCAACAGGTGTTTTTTTCCATTGGATTTTAGTTAACCTACCAGTATTGCCTGGCTTTAAATAAACCTTCTTGTAGATCCTAAGCTTTTATAGTACTTTCCCAATGTTTTCCGGTGTTTAATATACAATATCTCAGCAATAATTTGAACAAAATAGTTCAAATTTTACATATAACCTGCAGATCACCATGTCCTAAGGGTGAATATTTTTTCTCGTCCATAAACATTTGTATACAATTTTCTTTATTAATGGTACACAAAAAACAGCGCTCCTAATGAAACCAGTCTTTTGAAATGATTACCCCTTCATAACTGTGTATTTTTGGAAATAACATTTTGCAGGTGTTTTATAAAATCTTTCAACCAAAAGCGCACTGGTTTTGAACAGTTGTCATGAGACTTCCTGTACTTTCAAATCTTATCGTTACAGATTGTATACGCAAGTGCATAGGTATAGTATAACTAATTGGTGTTTCATGTTCTTGAGTACAATGTGTCTGAATGTCAAGTCATACAATTGCATTGAATGAAGATTTATCAATACTTTTGTAGAGATGCTAAGCATTGTAAACTGTATCAGAGTATTTCAAACCCTGAAAAGAGAACTATTTGCGCTTTGGGTTTAAGTAAACGGTCATTTGATCGATTGCTTCAAGACTATGGAAGCTTGTGTTCCATCAAGACTAGTACGCAAGGAAAAAAGAAAATGGTAGATAGTTTTGACAGGGATGTGATTAGAAGAGAGATTTGTAGAATGTTTGATTCTAAAGAAACAGTGACACTAAGGAAACAGAAGTCTCGTCTGAGAACACACAAAAACATTGATGTGTCAAAATCTACATTGTGAAGACCTGTAAGGGGCATGGGCTTTACCTTTGAAAAGTAACGCCATCTGTGAGAAGCCGCATGTAATATCCATGAGAAGCCACATGTAGTATCCAGGAGAAGCAAGTATTTACATAAAGTACATAAAATGTGTAAACAATGTTATGATATTGTGTATGTGGATGAAACTTGGATAAATGTTCACCACAATTGAAAAGAATGGCAGTCAGCGAATGGAATGATTAAAAGATTAGTACCAAGTGGCACAGGACAGCGCTTGATAATAGCACATGCAGGTAGCAGACATAATTGGCTGGGCTGTTGAAGAATGCAAAGCTTGTATTTCCTTCAAATTATACGGACAATCAGGACTACCATACTGAGATGAATGGAAACATATTTAGAGAGTGGATTGAAAAAAATTGTTCTTCCTCCTGCCTGATAATGGACAATGCATCATACTACAACGCAGTGGAACAAGGAGACAAAATTCTGATATCAGCAGGTACAAAAGATGCAATGAAGATGTGGCTCACATGACAGTTCCAAAAGTCAGAGAGAATAGTTCCAAAAGCCAGAGAGGACAATTCCAAAAGCCAGAGAAGACAGTTCTAAAAGCCAGCAAGGAAAGTTCTAAAAGCAAGTGAGGACAGTTCTAAAAAGCCAGAGATGACAGTTCCAAAAGCCAGTGAGGACAGTTCCAAAAGCCAGTGAGGACAATTCCAAAAGCCAGAGAGGACAGTTCCAAAAGCCAGCAAGGACTGTTCAAAAGCAAGCGAGGACTGTTCAAAAGCAAGCGAGGACAGTTCCAAAAGCCAGCAAGGACATTTCCAAAAGCCAGAGAGGACAGTTTTAAAAGTAAAAAAGGACAGTTCCAAAAGCCAGCAAAGACAGTTCCAAAAGCCAGCAAAGACAGTTCCAAAAGTCAGAGAAGACAGTTACAAAAGCCAGAGAAGAGTCTTACCAAGAGGAGAAGAAAATGCAAATAATCTGAAGCCATATCTGCATCATTCATATCAGGCAGCGAGCACAGCGGGCAGGTCCAGTGTCGAACATGCTTCTCTCGTATTCCAATCTCAAAGTTTTTTGTTAAGCACTGCTCACACATCTTGCACTGGCAAAAGTTAAGGCTGCGAATCTGCACAGAAAAACAGAGTTATGTTTTATGTCTTCAATTTGTAGTTATGAATTTGTATACAGAAACAGTATGTTTTATGTCTTCAATTTGTAGTTATGAATTTGCATACAGAGAAATAGTGTGTATTATGTCTTTCAAATTGCATTCATGTTGAACAAGAAATGATGAATGACTCTCTCTACACTCTGTGTGAGTGTCTTCGTCTTTGACATTCAACTACAAAAAGATGTTGTGACGTAGTTTAAAGCGAGGCTGCGATATATGCGCTGCTCGGCCTGACACATCTGATTTTAATTGTTTTTTTAGGCACCGGGTTTGCCTTCCCACTGTGATCCCTGTTCTCTTAGCCAGACTACACTAGTGCAGCCTGTTTCCAGGGCTACCACATGGAGGTGTAGGATCTTGGTGAACTGTGGTTTGCTAACCCTGATGCAAGCAGCCGGCTAGAAGTTGCTGGCTGTTGATAGCTCATCCACTGTGCTCCATCTTTGGCCCCATCTGAGTGTCTGAATGACAGAGTAGTTTGATTGCTTGTTTCCCATCACAAAACTGACTAAGTTGCCTACTTGACATGCCATGCTTATCTACCCAACTGTAAATGGGTACCTGAAACTATTATAGTTAGGGAAGGCAGGGTATCGAGCAAAGAAACTAACTACCCAACCTAAAAAAGCTGAGATCTTATATCATCAGGGATCAAGATGCTGAGCAGCGCATGAGCTGCAGTGGTCAGCGACCCATAGCTGACTGCTAGCGTCAGGGCCAGCGAACCAGAGCTGCCAAGACCCTTCTACACCTCCACGCTGTGATCCTGGATAACAGGCTACAGCAGGGCAGACTGGCTAAGAAGAAGGGATCAAAGAGGGAATGCTAATCCGGTACTAAAAAAATGCTTGCTGAAGTCGGATGTGTTGGACCGAAAGGTGCAAATATAGCAGTCAAGCTGTAAACTACGACAACGCATTCCGTTATCTGGACTACATTCTGCTACTTAAGCCCTTTCAGGGTTTGGTAGTGGGAGATTGAGAACGAATGAACGAAGCCAAGCCAAGCCATATCATCAAGTCTCTACTTCATCCCTGACAGCAGTGTATGTTACTTGAACTTGTTACCCTACCCTCCTTGTCAAATCTGTTCAAAGATTAAATTGCAAGCAAAAATAATATTAATTAAATGGCTATTTACTTTTCGTTTCTTATTGAGAAAATGTGGGTCATCATTCTCCACCTCTGAAGTTGTTTAAAATAGCATTTCCTCTTTTCTGCATTTTTCTCTATCCTTGCCAGTGATTGATGTTCCAGGTGAAAATTTTGTGACTTGTATCTCTGGTTCGCACACATCATCACAATTTGGCTAGATTACTTCCACTGTTTCCTGTGGGTTTCAGGCAAGCCGGATTAATTATAATGCGTCTGTTACTATGTGGGTGGTTTTGACTTTCACTCTGTGACAACACTTTGTGAATATTTGGAACATTATTTGGTACTTAGTTACCTGTGCCATTTGTTATGAGCATAGAGGTTTAATCCCGGTCTTCCTACATTCCCAATCTATAGGATGTCACACCACCGCTGCCTTACAAAATACCTGTTTATGAGAAAGGCTACAGGAGTAAACCCTGATGAAAACCTGCATCCTGTGCTATCTCCAGTCGTCTCGATAATGTCTTGCTACTGGCAAAGGTAGCTCAGGACGAAAGAATAAGGTTGACCAATTGTGCAAACGATTCTCACTGTAATCCACATCATCGCGCAAGTCACCCATTTCAGCAGACACAGCAAAAGGAAAAGATTGTCTACTCAGATGAACAGAGAGAGTGGTCTTCATCACACATGATGGGTGAACATTGTAAAAATGTGAACATCTAAAACAACAAAAACATGTTTTTGATGACAAGCCTGCTCACCTTGCTCATAGGGAAGCTGGTAAAACATAGAGCACACTCCTGTTGTAAGTAGGCCAGCGCACTATTCCTGTCCTGGCAGTTCCTGACTGCCTCTACAACATCTTCCAGAGAGATGTCCTCGTAGGGCAGGTCATTATCCAAGATCTTAATAACCAGTTCTGCTCGTCCCCAACTCTTTAATTTGCCTTCTACAAATATCATGCGCGTTCGTCGCTGTTGAAAAAAAAAGGCACAGTAATCACTTCAGTTTTCTAACTCTGAGATGATACAAACACTTTAATTCTTGAATTCAGATGTCACAGCTAATTCCTGAATTCAGCTATTACAGCAAATTCTTGAATTCAGTTGCTAACCTTATTCCAGCTGTTACAGCTAATTCCTGAATTCAGCTATTTACAGCTAATTCCTGAATTCAGCAGCTATTTACAGCTAATTGTTGAATTCAGTTGTTACAGCTAATTCCAGCTATTGCAGCTAACTCAGTTTCTACAGCTAATTCCAGCTAACTCTTGAATTCAGCTATTACAGCTAAATTTATTTAGTTTAAAATACTGTCAAAATATAAGACTGCAAGCTTAACAACAAACTCTTTTCATCTTCTGTAACTCCATGATGTACTGGGTGTTTGATTAGTGGCTGCAGCACTGGGGAGTTCAACGAATACAGATATGGCTTGGCTTTGTTCGTTCTCAATCTCCCGCTACCAAACCCTGAAAGGGCTTAAGTAGCAGAATGTAGTCCAGAGAACGGAATGCGTTATGTCGTAGTTTACAGCTTGACTGCGATATTTGCACCTTTCGGTCCAACACATCTGACTTCAGCAAGCATTTTTTTTAGTACCGGGTTAGCATTCTCTCTTCGATCCCTTCTCCTTAGCCAGTCTGCCCTGCTGCAGCCTGTTATTAAGGATCACCGTGTGGAGGTGTAAAAGGGTCTTTGCAGCTCTGGTTCGCGGGCCCTGACGCAGCCTGTTATTCAGGATCACCGTGTGGAGGTGTAAAAGGGTCTTTGCAGCTCTGGTTCGCGGGCCATGACGCTAGCAGTCAGCTATGGGTCGCTGACCACTGCAGCTCATGCGCTGCTCAGCATCTTGATCCCTCAAATATAGATATAAAGGAACTAAGAGCAACACTCCTGAAGCGCAGTCTCCTTCGTGAACCTCACCGGGCTAGAAGCATAGCCTCAGTTGATCGAAGAATAAGGAGAAGAAAGGAGATACCAATAGCATCAGACTAACCTGCTTTCTTGAGATATATTCAAGCCGATATCTGAAGGTGTATGAAGAAGGAGAACAATATTCTTTGTCTCTACCCTATCTTCTCCCCTGTGAAAATGTATGATCCATATCCACGTCTCCCTAGAAGCACACTCACGCACACACATTGAACACTGATAAACAATCTGAACATTAAATTAATATGTCCTTTTTTACTCTTAATGAAGTAAATTACCACCACTGTAGTTACCTTTCTTACAGGAAGTCTGTACAAAACCCATCATGCATTTTGCAGTGGTATTTTCTGCAGCGTTTTCTCTTACATTATTTTTTTTCTTTTTTTTGTGTTCCCCTTATTTCTCTATTCTGCAAGGTGGTGTGCGTTGCACTGTTTTTATTTTGCGCCTGTCGGCCCAGTGTATCCGACTTTGGCATGCATTTTATGTAAGGGTTTGCTTCGTCCTGCATTTTCAAAGGGTTTGCTTTCCCAGGGTAACGGCTGGTGCTGTGATGGGAAGCATAACCAGCACCTTCAGACTGTGAGCCGTGTCACTTAACCACTAGCCCACCGTCTTACATTCTGAAATTGCTAGCCCCAAGAACAATTCTCTGCAGCCACCCGTTATGAAAAAGTGATCCTACTCTTTGCTCCCCAAGATCTACACGGATGAGTTGTACAACAAACCAAGCACCAAAACTCACGTCCTGATCCAAGTTTCTGTCCTTGATCCTTTTCTGGAAGTCTCCATGGAAAATGATACTTGTGGAAAAACTATGACACATTTCTGGAGCTGGACCTACTAAATCAAAAGCAAAACGATTTCTAGCTTCTGTCTCTTTTTCAGCCCAAATATCCTGATGGAATGGTTGCAGTTTTGATTCAATCAACAGTCTTTCTGCAGCATCACAATTTCCGCAACACTGGAACATCACCTGGAGAATTTCTTCCCTGGGGTAGTCACCTAAAGTGCTCAGATGCTCATACTGTGAAGAATAAGAATTTAAAAAACTTGGTAAAAATAATTGTGCTTAAACTTTGTAAAAATAGTTGTATTCAAACTTGATAAAAATAATCTTAAAAGATGGTTACAAACAATTGTTTGCGATGCATGTGATTATGATACCAAGATGGCAGATGTGTTTTTATTCGATCTTTCGAAAAGTTGTAAAAACATAGTATTATACACAGCATCATTCATCATATAGTGTCATAAAATAATCAATAACCGGTCACAGGACCTGTAAATCGACCGTTTTGACACGAAAGTCAAAGATGAGTTCTATGACAATTTATCAGTGATCATTAGAAGTATCCATAGTCAAGAACAGCTTGTTCTACTGGGTGATTTCAATGCTAGAGTGGGCACTGATCACGACTCGTGCCTTCATGTTTTGGTAAATTTGAAGTGGGACAAATGGCTAGCAGCTCTTAGAGCTCTGTGCCTACCATGAACTTTGTGTGACCAACTCTTATTTTCAGAACAACCCAACATAAGGTCTTGTGAATGCACGCACAATCAAGCACTGGCATCAGCTGGATCCAATTCTTGCCAGAAGATCTCTCCATAGGTATGTGTTCCGGACGCGCACTTACAATAGTGCAGACTGTGACACCGATCATTCTTTTGTTCGCTGTAAAATAAAATTGCAGCCAAAGAAGTTCCACCACATCAGAAGCAAAAACAAGCCACGCATCGACACAAGTAGAATGTCGGACCCTGCGCTGATCCAGAGATTTCACAATGCTTTTCAGGAAACTATCAATATCCAAAAAGAACCAAACATCGACAGGATCCCACCTGATTTGATCAAATGCTTTAAAGATACACTTTTGCAACCGCTGTATATGATGTTATGTCAGTACTGGAAAAAGGTCACAATACCTCAAGATATGAGAGATGCACAGAATGTAACATTATACAATTACAAAGGTGATAGAAGTGACTGTAATAACTATCGAGATGCCTATCTGCTTAGTGTTGTAGACAAAGTCTTCGCCAGAGTAATCTTACTAAGGCTACAGAAATTGGCTGAGCGTATGTATCCAGAGTCACAGTGTGGATTCAGGCCCGGAAGATCAATGTGACTGTCTCTCTTTGACAACTTCAGGAAAAGTCAGGTGAGCAGAACCAGCCCTTTTATATCCCCTTCCTTAATATACCAAGAAGAGTTCACAGCTCCAAGTTTGCAGACGATCTGGCTATGTGGACCTCCGAAAAAATCTCACCGCAGCAAGCAATCGGATGCAGCAGGCCCTAACATCGTTGGAGGAGTGGGCGAACTCATGGCGGGTCAAAATAAAAGAGGAAAAAACAAAATGTACGATATTCTCGCTTTCAAATAAACTCCAGAATACCAAAATAAGTTTTAATGGCAAATACCTGCGGCCAAACGACAAACCAAACTACTTGGGAGTCACATTTGATCGGCGCATGACATGGAAAAGTCAGATCGAGAGAAACTGAATGAGAGCCAGACAAAGAATAGCAATCATGAGGAAACTTGCTGGCACAAGCTGGGGAGCAGATGAAAGAATACTAAAGAAACTGTACACTGGAAGAGTGAGACCAGTTCTCGAGTATGGCATTGCGGCATGGACAACAGCAGCAAAGGCGAACTTTGATAGAATTAGTAAACTTCAAAACCAAGCCATGAGAGTTATTACAGGAGGCATGAAGTCAACGCCAATTGTAGAACTTGAAAAGATTACAAATCTGCAATCCATGACCGACTGAAGAGACTGCAGAGCCCAGCAGCAAGCAGAGAAACTCAGAAGACTGACAGACCATCCAATGCATCAGAGACTAAATAGATTTGGGAAATGGGAAACTAAAGCAGAGAAATTTTACAGAAATAGCCAAAGCAAAGATGAGCGAAGACCCTATGAACACTGTAACAATACCAAAGCCCATCCCTACTGTATGCAAACCTACCTGGAAGAAGCATATTATTCCGGAGGTGGTAGAAAATATACCAGGTATTGGAAACAAGAACAGCCAGACTGAAAAAGAAAGAAGAGACATAACCCTGAGGTACATAATGGAAAACTACCCAAGCGTGAAATGGACCCATGCATACACTGACGGTTCTGTAACAAACAACACAGAACGGAGGGGCAGGGGTATTCCTGAGCCTATCAAACGGTAGAAAAATAACACTGTCAGTGGCAACTGGAAAATTCTCAAGCAATTTCAGAGTGGAGACAGAGGCACTGAGGGCTGCGGTAGAAGCAATGCTGACAGGCGAAAGCAATGAAAGTCAGATAGTCCTGTTTACAGATGCCCTGGCCATAGTCACAGCACTAAAAAGCCAGAAAAATACTGAACTTAATGATTTAAGAGCAGTACTCTGTCAACTATGCCAGCAGTATGCACCAAAAAAAGTAGTGGTACAGTGGGTTCCATCCCACTGTAACATCCATGGCAACGAGGAGGCAGACAGACTGGCAAAAGAAGGTGCAAGACTACCACAACCAGATTCTAGTGTGACCTACGAAGAGTCCAAAAGGCTTATTAGGGCCAGATACATGGCCAAATGGGAAACTGAACATACTGGCTACACAAAAAACGATGCCTATTACCAGTTGAACAGAAGAGAGCAGGTCGTGGTCTTCAGACTCGGCACAGGCCACAACAGACTGAGGTACCACCTATTCAATAAACTGAAGATAGGTGGCACTGACGAATGCACTTGTGGTACTGGGAAAATGGCCGCTGAACATCTGCTGCAAAACTGCCTGACATACGAGGACCAGAGAAAGCACATGTGGCCATCACCAGTGGCAACACTAGACAAACTCTATGGCAGTGTCGACAGCCTCAGGATGACAGCTGCTTTCTTCTAAAAAATACAGGTTGACGTTTGACAGCGTATGAAGAAGAAGAAGAAGATATCCCCTTCATTGACCTGTCAAAGGCATTCGATTTAGATGGACTTTTAAAAATCCTCTCTAAAATAGGCTGCCCAAACAGACAGCTATGACTAATAATACAGTTCCATGAGGGCATGAGAGGAACAGTCCAATTTGATGGTAGCATATCACAACCTTTTGGAATTCTAAGTGGTGTTAAGCAGGGCTATGATCTGGCTCCGAAACTGTTTAGAATCTGCTTTGCTCTGTTACTAAAACATGCATTTGGTAATGCAAATGAAGGAATCTGCCTTCACACTAGGTTGAATGGTATGCTGTTTAACCTTGCAAGACTCAAGGCCAAAACGAAGATCAGGGAAATGACCATCAGGGACTTGCTTTTTGTTGATGATGCTGCAATTGTCACCCACAGTCAGCAGGAACTTCGGAGATTGATAGATCGCTTCTCCCATGCTTGCAAAGATTTTGGTGTTATAATATGTCTCAACAGAACAAATGTGTTGGTACAGGAAGTAGATGTCACACCAAGTCTTAGCATAGATAAATTTGAACTGGCAGCTGTGCATCAATTCACATATCTGGGATCCCTAATCTTCTTCTTCTTCTTTGTTCATCCTCAGATCAAGGTTCCGGTTTCTCTTACAAAGGACACCGTTGTTTGTAAGGCTGTTTCATCTCCATACAGCTTTTGTTTCATATCTGTCTCACGAGGCCAGTATTGTTCTCTTTTTTCCTGCATGAGCGTGTAGCTTTGCAGGATGTGTTCCATGGCCATGATATGCTCCCCATATGGGCACCTGTCATCTGTCCCAATCCTCATTTTGTTGTAAAGATGACCCTTGAGTCTGTTATGCGCAGTTCTCAGTCTGAAGATGACGACTTGCTCTTCTCTAGTTAAGTTAAAGTAGCTGTCTTCTTTAGGGAAGTTGGGGTGTTGATCAGTCCATTTTCCCCTGAAGTTGGCTTTAATTATGGTCTTGGCCTCATTATATGTGATACTCAGGTTTGTTTGTGGGGATGCTCCTCCACACTTTGCTAGTTTGTCTGCAGTTTCCTTGCCTTCAATATTGCAGGGGGATGGGATCCATTGTATGACCAACCTTGGGTGTTCTGCTGAGAGCTGTGTCAGGGAGAACATACATTGCTTGAGATCTTCATCTTTGTGTTGTTTTAGCGCTGCTAATACTGACGCGGCATCAGTCAGGAATACTATGTTTTTTGGTGGATATCTTTATCTTGGATTACAAGCTCAGCTGCGATCTTCAGTGCCTCTACTTCTGCATGGAAATTATTGGAATATGTTCCCGTTGTCAAAACTCAAGTTTTTCTTCTCCTTTCCTTAGTCTGTAATAGACCCCTCCACCTCCATTGGATGTGCCTTTGTTAGATGAGCCATCTGTATATATGTGTATCCATGTTTCTGGTGGGTATACTCTCCTAAGATAAGATCCCTAATCAATGACAAGCTCTCTCTAGACCCAGAAATAGACAGTCAAAGCTGCTGCTACATTTGCTTGTATCACTACACGTGATTGAAAAAACCAGAAACTTACAATTAAAACCAAGGTCATGGTATACAATGCATATGTTGTAAGCACACTTCTATATGGCAGTGAGACTTGGACAACTTATGCTTAACAAAAGCACAGGCTTAACAGCTTCCACCTACGGTGTCTGCGATCTATTCTTGGAATTACTTGGAAAGACAGAGTGACAAATGCAGAGGTGTACTCTCGCACTGGTCTCCAAAGCATGTACACTACACTTAGGCAATGAAGACTACGATGTTTGGTCATGTTCGTCGCATGGAAGATGGTTGCATTACCAAAGATATCCGCTATGGACAGTTGGCAGATTGGCACGAGGACAGTCGGACAAGCTAATTATAAATTTTTTGTTTGTTTGTTTGTTTATCACTCTAAGTCATATCATCCAATAGTCAGTCATGACTGAAATTGGCTATTAACTAACAAACAATTGTTACAAAAATGTGCGTAAGAAGTTGTTTTGTTTTTAAAACATGCTTTCAAATACTAGGTATGTGAATTATATATCTGACTTGAATTTTTTCTACAGAAACAAATGAAGCATGGATGTTGTCCTTTGGCAGAGAGGTATAAGTGACCGTCATGCACATGCATGAATTTTTCACAGATTGCGTCAGTCAGCCTTTCAGTGTCGAGTGCATTGAGCACACGTCAGGTTTTCATTCACCACATCACAAACAAAATTAAGCAGTGGTGTTGCATCAAATTTTGAAAAGCTAGGCGATACCCAAGTGGAAACCATTTGGAAGATTAACAGGCTTTCGGTGATGATGCCATGAGCATCATACACATTAAGGAGTGGTACAATCGCTTCAAATATGGCAGCACATTGGTGGAGAGCAGATCATGTTTTGGTAGGCACTCAACAAGTCGAAATATGATTAAGTCATTGATCAAGTACGGATCTTGGTCTTTCAGAACCAGTGTCACCATCTGAGAACTTGCATATGAGGTGGGAATAAACATTGGTTTAATATACTCCATATTGAGCAAGGATGTAGCTATACAGAGAGTGTCCACGAAATTCATGCTGAAGCTGCTAATAATGGAGCAAAAGAAACTCCGTCTGGAAGTCTCACAAGACATGCTGGACTGCGCAAATGGTGACCCCAACTTCCTGAACACTGGGTTTATGGGTACGACCTGGAAACCAAGTTGCAGTCGACACAGTGGAGAAATGCATCATCTCCGAGATGGACAAAAAAAACCAGGCAGGTGCGCACGATATCAGTCATGGTGATAGTTTTTTTTGCTCCTGTAGGGTTGTGCATCATGAGTTGCACCTCAAGGTCAAAACATTACCAAAGAGTACTACCTGGAGATCATCCATCGCCTTCGTAATGCTGTGCGATGCAAGCGACCAGGCCTGTGAACAGCGGGAACTTGGCAGCTACATGATAACAATGCACCCGCCAATTTTTCATATCTGATTCAGACTTTCTTGGTCAAACAAAACATTCCTCTGGTGGGTCGCCAGGCTTCCTTTTCTTCCGACATAGCTTCTTGCGATTTTTGGCTATTCCCCAAGCTGAAAATTCTGCTGAAAGGGACCCAATTTGAGTACCAAGAAGACATTATGCAGAATGAAATGACCCAATTGTACTCCATTCCCAAAGAGGCCTTCCTGAAATTCTTCCAACAATGGCGGCACCGCTGGGAGAACTGTTTGGAGTCCCAAGGAGAGTACTTTGAAGGGGATTAGGGTTTCAAACCTCCAGGTGAATAATTATATTTTTCCAGGCCAAAGGTCAGAATCATTTTGAACACACTCCTATACATGAAAACATAAAGAACATATGTCCTCTAACACGGTTCTGGATGGCTGTCCTGAAGAAGACCTACGAACCTCCCTCTTCAAATCTACTGTACTCCTTGCGATGTGCTACGGTGCCGAGACGTGGACACTAACAAAATCACAAGAGGACAAATTGAGAGTTACCCAGGCCTCCCTTGAGAGACACTTGGTCAGAATCACTCTCCGGAACCAACGTATGCAAGGTCTCCACAGTTCTGACATAAGACGATTGTCCCTGGTGAAGGATGCGGTAATTCATGCAGACAAGGCAAAACATAGATGGGCAAGTCACATATTGCGACGAAATGATGGTCGATGGAGCACAACGACAGCAGTCTGGTACCCCCAAGGTAATAAAAGAGCGGGGAAGACTTCCAATTCGTTGGTCAGACTCCCTTGCTGTACACTGCAACATCCGAGATGCCTCTAGAGGAGCACTTACCACGCACTGGACTTCCGTGGCCCAAGACAGGGTCCGCTGAAGATGAAGTTGGGACCCGCAGCTTCGCTGAGGAACAGGTCATCAAGATCAAGATGTCTATGATGATAACATAATGAACATATATTTATACATAGAAACATATACACCACAGGTTACATATATAAGAACAGAACAAACATGTTTATATACAAAAACAAAGAATATATGCTTTTTTTTCAGAGAGATGTTCTCACCAGCTGAGTTCTCTGGCTCACACACAGCTGGGTAGCATCCTTCATGTTGCCATGACAATCAATGTAAGCAGACTCAGCTTCTGTCACAGACATCTCTCCCACACTGTTCTGCTGCTGTGCGTTTCCTGCTGCGACTGCCATCGTTACAACCATGCTCACATTTTTCTTCCAGTTTTTCTTCAACCACTCCACTGGGCCCATAGTCTGGTTCTCACAAAAACTCTGAGCTATCTGTACAGGCATGACATCAAATCCCTCTATGTCGGCCATCTGTGGGACAGAAAAAAGGCATGCTAAGGTAGCTCATTGGGGAGAGGACACTAACTGGTCAGGCATAATACACTGGTCAGACAATGTTAACTAGGGTCTGGTAAACATACTGTCCAATACCCAACCTTACTTCTTTTATTGGTGAAACAAACCAAAAATGTATTTCCTCTCAAATTTCCACCTCCCCACTAATGCCATTTAACGCTTCACATCTATAATCTTTAAATACTTCATGCCAGAGAATTTAAAATATTGATGTTTAGATCGTAATTTTAGCTCAATTTGTTCAATGTTAATTAGTTACTAGGCATGTTCAAATGAAACCGGATTGAACTACAACAAGTGAACATACATATGATGCACATGATGACATCATTTCTGGTGTATGCAGCACATACCAACTGTCAAGTTTGCAAAATTTCATTATCCTCCCACTCATAGTTTCTTCGGCAGACCATTGAAAACATGGCGGGTGTGATGCAGAATCCGTCCAGAGTTGATCAGCGAGCGGTGATTCGATTTCCAACAGCTGAAGGATGTTGACCAATTGACATTCATCGCAGAATGCAGGCAGTGTATGGTGGCCAAAGTGTGTCAAAGACAACGGTGAAGAACTGGACAACGATGTTTAAAGAAGGACGTGAGTAAACGGAAGATCTACCGAGACCAGGACAGGCGCATATTGTTGCGTCAGAAGATGCCACCGCCAAAATTCATGCAGCTATTCGGGTGGGCCGTCACCGGAGCTTACGTTCGCTAGTAGAGGAATTCGCTGTCTCACTAGGGACAGTTCAAAGGGTGGATAACAAGAAACTGAAGTATCGAAAGGTGTGTTCACAATGGCTACCTCGGTTGCTGACCAACCACCATAAGGAAGAACACATGAGATGGAGTTTGAACTACTTGCTGCGATACAAAGAGGAAGGTGATTCGATTCTTTTGTGCACAGTGGCAGGTGATGAATCGTGGTGCCACCAATTTGAGCAGAGCAACAAAACTGCTAGCATGCAATGGAAACATCCCGGATCACAGAAACCATACAAAAATTAAAGTCCCACATTTACGCTAGTAAGGTTATGCTGACAGCGTTTTTTTTTCTTCCATGAGACTTTTATTGGTAGACTTTAAAGAGCCTGGCGTCAACATCAATGTCATCTGCTACAAGGACATACTAGAAAGCTGCAAACAGCAATCAAGAATAAACGACCTGGTATACTTTCGTGTGATGTGATTATGTTGCATGACAAAGTTCAGAAAGTGTTAGCACAGAAAAGGTTGGAAGTACTGCCTATAGCATCATCCTATAGCCCTGATGTCCCCTTGTGACTTCCATTTGTTTGGACCCTTAAACAAATTTATGAAGGGACAAAGATTCGACTCTGATGCAGATGTCATGGTCTCGGTGACCAAGTGGTTCTTCTTCTTCTTCTTCTTCTTCGTACGCAGTCAGACAGTAACCATTATTTTTTCGAAAAAAGCGGCGGTCATCCTGAGGCTGTCGACACTGCCATAGAGCTTGTCTTGTGGTTCCACTGGTGATGGCCACATCTGCTCTCTCTGATCCTCGTATGTCGGGCAGTTCTGCAGCAGATGTTCAGCGGTCATTTTCCCGGTACCACACGGGCATTCGTCGGTTCCACCTATCTTAAATTTGTTGAATAGGTGGTACCTCAGTCTATTGTGGCCAGTGCGAAGTCTGAAGACAACGACCTGCTCTCTTCGGTTCAACTGGTAATATGCATCGTTTTTGGTGTAACCAGTATGTTCGGTTTCCCATTTGGTCATGTATCTGGCTTTAATAAGCCGTTTTGACTCTTCGTACGTCATACTAGTATCTGTTTGTGGTAGTCTTGCGCCTTCTTTTGCCAGTCTGTCTGCCTCCTCGTTGCCTAGGATGTTGCAGTGTGATGGGACCCACTGTACCACTACCCTTTTTGGTACGGACTGCTGGCATAGTTGACAGAGTGCTGTTCTTAAGTCATTAAGCTCAGTGTTTTTCTGGCTTTTTAGCGCTGTGACTACGGCGAGAGCATCTGTAAGCAGGACTATATGGCTTTCATTTTCTTTTTGTGTCACCATTTCTTCCACTGCCGCCCTCAGTGCCTCTGCCTCCGCTCTGAAATTGCTTGTGTACTTACCAGTAGCGAATGACAGTGTTATTTTTCTGCCATTTGGTAGGTTCAGGAATGCTCCTGCCCCTCCGTTCTGTGTAGTGTTTGTTACAGAACCGTCAGTGTATGCATGGGTCCAGTCCATGCTTGGGTAGTTTTTCGATATAAAGCTTAGGGTAGTATCTCTCCTTCCTTTTTCAGTCTGGCAGTTTTTGTTTCCAATACCTGGTATATTTTCTACCACCTCTGGAAATATATCCTGCCTCCAGGTAGGTTTTCGTACAGTAGTGATGGGCTTTGGTGTTGTTAGTGCGTTTATGGGATCTTCGTGCATCTTTGCTTTGGCTATTTCTGCAAAGTTTCTCCGCTTTAGTTTCCCATTTCCCAAATTTTTTAGTCTCTGGTGCATTGGATGGTCAGTCAGTCTTCGGAGTTTCTCTGACTGCAGCTGGGCTCTGCAGTCTCTTCTATCGGTCATGGATTGCAGTTTTGTAATCTTTTCAAGTTCTACAATTGGCGTTGACTTCATGCCACCTGTTATAATTCTCATGGCTTGGTTTTGAAGTTTGTTAACTTTATCGAAGTTCGCCTTTGCTGCTGTTGTCCATGCCGCAATGCCATACTCGAGAACTGGTCTCACTCTTCCAGTGTACAGTTTCTTTAGTATGCCTTCGTCTGCTCCCCAGCTTGTGCCAGCAAGTTTCCTCATGATTGCCATTCTTTCTCTGGCTTTCATTCGGTTTCTCTCAATCTGACCTTTCCATGTCATGCGCCGATCAAATGTGACTCCCAGATAGGTTGGGTTGTCGTTTGGCTGCAGGATTTTGCCATTTAGACTTAATTTGGTACTTTGGGGTTTTAATGAAAGCGAGAATATTGTGCATGTGGTTTTCTCCTCGTTTATTTTGACCAGCCATGAGTTCGCCCACTCTTCCAGCGATGTTAGGGCCGTCTGCATCCGATTTCTTGCTATGGTGAGATTCTTTTCAGAGGTCCACATAGCCAGATCGTCTGCAAACATTGAGCTATGGACTCTTCTTGGTATATTCTCTGTAATGTCGTTTATATACACCAGGAAGAGTGTGGGTGACAGTACTCCCCCTTGGGGTACTCCCTGCTCGAGTGTCACCTTTTTGCTCCTCTGCCCTTGTACTTGAACTCTGGCCGTTCTTTGTTTGAGGTAGTGGTTGATCCACTTGTACATTCTCCCACAAACTTCACTTCTCCTTAGCTTGACTCTAAGTCCGTCTTTCCAGACTTTGTCAAATGCCTTCTCCAGGTCCACCCAAACCGCTACTGTGTATTTCTGTGCCTGGTAGGCATCTTCTATTTCCTGCGCTATGAGGATGACCTGGTCCTCAGTGGATCTGTGCTGTCTAAAGCCGGCTTGCTGTGGAATTAGTATTCGTTTTTCTTCCAGATGCCACATCAGTCTGGTGTTTATCATACGTTCCATCAGTTTTCCAACACAGCTCAGTAGGCTGATAGGCCTGTATCCATTCGGATCTGTTTTGTCCTTTCCATGTTTTGGTACTGGTACAAGTACTGCGTCTTTCCATGCCTGGGGTACAATTCCCCTTTTCCAGCTTTGGTTAAGGACCGATAGCAGTTTCCTCTTCGCTGTTTGGCCCAGCCCCATCAGCATTTCGTTTGTTATCCCGTCTTTTCCGGGAGATTTCCTTTTCTTTAATGTTCTCATGGCCTCTTCCATTTCGCTCATTGTTAATTGACCAAGTGGTTCAAAGAGTAACCAAAGTCAATTTTTTCAGACGGCATCTGCCGTCTACCCACGCAGTCTGAATGCCTATGGCGACTTTTTGTAACTAACCCTGTGGCATGTTTGCTTCATAACAATTGCTATATTTAATTCTGTCACACCAGATGACGTACATTCATTTGTTTATAATAAAGCCACTGGTGTCCGGTTTCATTTGAACACGCCTCATATATTTTGAATGCCATACGGAATTCCAGCACTTGGCCCGGACGGAAAGATACAAATCGGCAAAATTATCTAAGACTAGAAATGGTTCCAGGTACTAGCAACATACTCCAACAACTTATTAATAAAGGTTAATCTAGCTGGGCTAGGAACACATTATGGGTATCTGGTCTGTGTCAGTATAAGTTTTCTTCAAGTACTCTCTTACCTTTATCAACTTAGCAAACTCAGCGCCTTGGGATTGCATGATGTCAATCATGCTGACCTCATTAAATCTTGCAAGGGTATCTTCCAGGGTACTGTCACAGCTACTGAAACTGATCAACTTGCTGTCATGACTGGCCTCATCCTGTATGGCATTCTCCCATTTTGCTTGATTCTGCTCTCCGCTGTTTTGGTGCATGCCAGGTGGTGAGGGAGAAGACGCTAGCGGTGGGGTGCTGAAGTCTGATGAACCTGCATCACTGTGACTATATGTTTCCTGGTTTGGTTCATAGTCGTATGGTGACCGCCGCTGTTTGTCAGCAATGTGACGAGGAGAACTTGATGGAGAGGGTACAGGTGATGGACTGTTGCTTTCTAACGGAGTTGATGACTGCTGCTGGGAAAATGACAAGGCAGAATGTACTAAAAATGAAAGTAATTACTGGTTTAATGTAAGCATGGCAACGCATATATATATAGCATATACAAGAAACGTTGAATTACAAATGCAAGCAATTATTGCCTTGATACAACCATGATTACATTACATGGGAAAAGTTGACAAATACAAACAATTATTGCCTTGATACAACCATGATTACACTACATGGGAAAAGTTGAGTTACAAATACAAGCAATTATTGCCTTGATACAACCATGATTACATTACATGGGAAAAGTTTACAAATACAAACAATTATTGCCTTGATACAACCATGATTACATTACATGGAAAAAGTTGAGTTACAAATACAAGCAATTATTGTCTTGTTACAACTATGATTACATTACATGGGAAAAGTTGAGTTACAAATACAAGCAATTATTGCCTTGATACAACTATGATTACATTACATGGGAAAAGTTTACAAATACAAACAATTATTGCCTTGATACAACCATGATTACAGTATATGGGAAAAGTCTTCCTGTCATGTGTCATAATTTCCAGACCTCGCTCTTCTGGTCTTTTCTGGCATTTTTAGGTTTGTCTCGACTTCCCTTCTTCATATGTGTTTACATCTGCCCGTACTTCTCTTGTTCTGGGGATTCCAGAACAGTACCTAACTTGTAATACTATCAGCTTGTTTCTGTAATGTGTGTCCTGTCAAAATGACAACACTTTCTATTTCAGTTAACCACCCTCTGCAGCATTTGTCCCAACACAGCAGAGTAATAAGTTGCTCAAGCCTAACCCTCTAACCTGGAAATCCTCCTCCCGACCTACATCCAGCTCACGCCAGAGCTGGGATCTACCATAGGGACGTCTGCACCTGTAAACGTACAGGTCAACTAAGGTCCGAACTGAGACCAGGAAGTCAGTAGCATTATGTTACAAAGCCGACATATGAATGACTTAATCCCAGAGCAATTGAGGTATATGTATGTAAATGAAAATCGTTGAACAAACAAAGTTTGGGCAAGTTGATCACATACAATTTGAGTTCGTCTGTATAGTTTCAATGCTAAAAGTGCTGGTGTACTACAATTATGTCTGATAACACTTACTCCAGCTGGTGCCTTCTGCCTATTGCTTGTCTGGTGTCCTTGCTGTTGCTGAATAAACTCCTGCTGGGCCTTTTTCTTCTCCAGCAGCACCTGTTTTATATAAGACACCAACAACAAAATCACAGAAAAGAAGCACATAATAAATTAGATGAGTATTTACAAATGTTAGTTGCTCATCGCAAGCAATGGTGGCAATTTTTGTTGTTTTGATGATGTAACTTGAGCTGTATTTGGATTGTTGTTGTATAATGCCCATAATGAGTAAGTTTACTTTTTTGTGCGCCATGAAATGGACGTTAAGTGTGGCAGAGTCCAGGTTTTCACTGGGGTTTTTCTATCTAGAATGTTACCACATGCATCCACATCATTCACGACCACACACAGCAAATAACATAGCACACAGCAGGTGGCATATTTATTACATGAATATCAACAAAATTGTTGAAATGAGTGCAATGAGATTACAAACAACACAATAAATACATCTTAACTAAGTAATCATATATTATATATATTATTAATAAATTCGGAGGTTGTAAGTATTAGCTTTTGAATATTGCCCCTTACTAATCCAACCCAGTTCAAGCCGCACACCCCACTCCCCTTATCTGCACCCTCAAAACATTCTCAAAAATTTGTCTTCGTGTTCCTATTCTGTGCATTCACTCACACTCAGATCCCCTCAGGCACGTAATCTTTACATTATATATTCAGATCCCTTCAGGCAGGTGATCTTGACACTTAACATTCACTCTATTCAACGTATACTCTCATGTGATCACACACTCAATCGATCTGTGTATACACACACTCCGGAACATACATCGTTCCCTTGATGTCCAGCACATACCCAGATCTCTTCTAGTCACAGGGTGCCCAACGCACATCTTATAGAACGACTGGCCAAGACTCAAAGGCGTATGCTGGTTCAATCACCCTGAAATTCAGTCCATCTCTCTAACATTCGTAAAACAACCAGCTAAACTAGTAGCAGGCTAACAATCTCTCTTCTATAAAGTCGGTGAGCTAAACAGAACCCCTAGCTAAATTCTCAGTGTCTCTTTCTCCATGGTCAGCCTGCTTGAGTTAAACTTTGCCTAGTATTATATACTCAAGCAATATCAGAGCTGTCCAATGATCTTCTGTGGGTTGTCTGACTCTAGTTTGGATCTACCTACATTTAGTTGTTATTGAAACGAATCACTCCGAATTCCTGTCACTCAAAATGTTGCAGCAAGACCTGATGGCTTTTGTTTGTCACTAACCGCCCACTACCCAAATCAAAACACCAGAGTGATCAGCTCCTAACCCCTACCTGTACTAGACACATTCTTTCCCTCAATCTCCTGTTTTCCTTTGTCGACTTAGTGTCGAGACGGTGAGTGACCTTGGCACACGTTCGGGTACCTTTGTTCTCAGAGCCGCCGACCTCATCATCCCTGCCCCAAACGCCCCTTCCCCAGCTGGAACTGTTACATAAGTAGCGGGTTGTAGTAGCTTTCCTCACAACCATATAAAGGTGGACTGCGGTCATCCAGGCGGGTTTGCTATGCTTGGCTTCATCTGCGTGACGCTGCTTACCACGGGGATCACATAGATCCACATCTCGTCACACAGGCTGCTTTGAAAACAGCCTATTTCCAGGGAACACTACATGGAAGAGAGATTGTGGTCTTAGTCAGTGTATTGTATCTGCCCCTGACATGACATCTTGATTAGTATGTTGTGCCTAACTGGACTAGCTTCTCAGCTCCCCGTATTTGGATTACAGTGAGGAAGAAAATGTGCTAGTCATCAACCTCACTCTCTCGTCCCGAGCTACCTTAGACCAGTGGTAAGACAATCAGTCGAGACGACTGGAGGTAACTCAGGATGCAGGTACCCTTGTGATCGCATTGAGGAAAAAAAAACCATGTCTGCCAAACTGGTCACACCATGATTTGAACCCAGCGCACTGTGAAGCGGGTGAATGTAGCAACAGCTTTGCCAATGCAATTGACATTTTGGGGACCAGGTTTGCCTTCCCTCTTTGATACCTAACCTCTTAGCCAGACTGCTTGACTGCAGTATGTGTTCAGGGCCACCCCTTGAAGGCGGAATAGGGTCTTGGTCATCTATGAGTCACTGACCTTGATGCAAGCAGCTAGTTATGAGTTACTTACTCCTGCCAGTTCATTCACTGTTGCATCTTTGGCCCCAAGTTCATTTCAAACAAGAATGGACCTAATTCTTGCTGGGTTCAAAGAAATAAACCATTAAAATCTTTCAGCACAGAGCTTCAACAATAAGACAACATGTCCTCCTGCCCTAAGCTATTCATTCCATTTCTCTCTTGTATGTATGTCTCGAGTTCTCGTATCCAAGAGTGTGTTTTTGTCATCCTCTATTTCTCTTACCCAGCGCAATCTAGAACAGAGATTACTGTGCAATGCTATCAGCTGGCTTCCATGTTCTATTCAAAGTTGGTATCTTCTCTTCACCTCCTGAAACACTGTTATTTAACAATATTCAAAGGGACAATGAGGCTACGTCTGGTCAGGCAAAACACACTGATTAGACAATGTTAGCCAGGGTGAGGAAAAATATACTAGCCAAGACCCTCACCTGACCTCCTCGTTGGTCGTCCTGGAAACGGGCTGTTGTCGAGGACAACAGTCTGGCTAACAAGTGAGGTTCGACGTGATCTACATAGTAGTGAGCGACACTCAGATGAAGTCAAGCATAGCACAACCGCTTGGAGGACCCCAGTCTACCTTCATCGGCATGCTCGAGATGTGAGGAAAGCTACTACAACCCGTCACTTAACGCCCTTTTCAGGGTGCACATAAGAGTAACCTAATCATTGTGGGCATTCGAAACAACGATATTCAATTCAACAGTTCTTTTATTGATCTTCTTATACTATTTCCATCCTATTCTTTACAGGTAATGAAAGAAAAAGAAATGAAAGAAAAAGACAATAAAATTGAATAATAGTACACAATTCCTCTTATTAGATTTTGTCCTTCAAAGGACGTTGTGTCGTAGTATCGGTCCGACACATTTGGTTTCAGCTGGCTGTTTTGGGTACCAGATTTTGCCTTCCTACTGTAATCCCTATTCTCGTGTTACAAGGTTTTGCCTTCCTACTGTAATCCCTATTCTTTTGGGTACCGGGTTTTGCCTTTCTACTGTAATACCTATTCTTTTGAGTACCGGGTTTTGCCTTCCTACTGTAATCCCTATTCTTTTATGTACCAGGTTTTGCCTTCCTACTGTAATCCCTATTCTTTTAGCCAAATGAGTGCATTCTGTTTCCAGGGTTGCCCCTTGGAGATGGAACAGGGTCTCAACTTAACGTCTTTTTACTGGTTTAGAAGACTCTGCAGAGTCTGTATACAACCAGTTTCTTGGATGGTGGTTAACCGATGTCCAAGTCCAACTGAATAGACTCAAACACTAGAGCAATATAGACCCGCAGCCTGCCATTTATGCTGCTCTTAACAAACCACCTGACTATGGACAGTGTTATGCCATGTCACAGAGTTAGTCGCCTCTTACGACATGTTCTCTGTGGGGCCGTGGTGCTATTCTTGTCCTTGTCATTCAAAAAGACCCCAGCAAACCACTCAGGACTTGATCAGCTCTAGTTTACTGACCCTGATCTAAGCAACCAGTTATGAGCCTCTGACTGCTGCCAGCCATGAGCCTCTGACTGCTGCCAGCTATAAGCCTCTGACTGCTGCCAGATATGAGCCTCTGACTGCTGCCAGCCAACTATGAGCATCTGACTGCTGCCAGCTATGAGCCTCTGACTGCTGCCAGCGATTAGCCTCTGACTGCTGCCAACTCATTCACTGTGGTGCATCTTTAGCCCCAGTTACACATTCAATTTTAAGAGAGAAAACCCACAAACCAACCTGTTCTTGAGAACCAGAGATTCTTGTGGCAATCACGAATGTCTGATCATCCTGCTGTAAATCATCATCATTATCTTCCACTATTGCAAACTTCTTTGTCTGCTCTGTATCTCGTATTTCTTCCAGCAATTCCAAAAATCCGTCTCTTTCAAATAAATTATCCTTAGATTGATCAACTCTTTTGTCATGAATATCCTTGTTGTCATGAGACATGCTAGCCAGCGGACGGTAATTACACATGGTACATAAATTAGAGCCAGCCTCATTGCTGAAGGTGCAGTGTATGCAGTCCCATTGTCTGAAATATGAGAGCATATGTTGGTGAATCTGATAAAATTTGGGAACACATGTTTATGTTGGTGAATCTGATGAAATATATAAAGCACATGTTTATGTTGGTGAATCTGATGAAATATGGGAGTCCATGTTTATGTTAACAAATCTGAAGAAATATGAGAGAACATGCAAGTTGTTGAATATGAAATATGAGAGTGCAGGTTTATGTTAGTGTGTCTAAAATATAAGAACACATGGTTGTGTTTATTTTTGGTAAAACATAATTTGCTGTCATTCTGGTACTCAACACAATTGAACAAAGATTAGCCCCATATACAAGTGCATACTATGAAATTAAAATTGTTGTTAGTTAACCAACTAATGAAATCAAATGAGGTAGAACAATTTAATGAATCAATCTTCAGTCCATTTATGTCGTTAGACATCGTGGGGAGGTGTGACCTCCTTTGTTTCATAATTTTTTGGCAGGTGAAAATCCACTGGTGACTTGCCAGCATCTGTTAGCCCCTGGAATATACGATCACCTATTTTTGGGACTGGTGGAGGTGGAAGTGTAAATTACAGCAAGATAGACCCGCATCCTGTCAGGCGCCATTTATGCCGCTCTGCTAACCACATAACCAAAACCTGATGTTTTAGCCACACAGTCCCCTTTTTGCAACATATTCTCTGTGGGGCGAATATCCTTAGAATAATTTTAGTAGATTTTTAACTTGAATTTTGCTCGAGCAGCGGCCGTTAGGTCTACTCTTTTCGATTTAAAACTGCTACGGTATTTTTAATGTGCACACCACTGCACACACAGGTGTCTGAGAAACTACTCAGAGATCAGAGGAAATAGTTACTCGATGTTCCACGTGAAAAAAATCCTGGTCTCTACCGTGATTTGAACCCGCGACCTCCAACACATGAGCCGAACATCTTACCTCGAGTTAATTAATTAAACAACGAAAACCCATTATCTTGAACTATTTTAAGTTAATGCACCAATGTGAACTTACTTGCCATCCACCAATTTCGGCTCAAATTTAGGAGGTGGGAATGTCTTGTTTAAGATGTTTTCTATAGGAATCCTCTTTGGAATAGCTGGAGGGCAGTTTTTGGAAAGCTGAAACAAAAGACAATACAATTGTGAAAATATTTTCAACGAGCGTTAGAGGAATATTATGACAAAAGCGTGCTTAAGGTTTTGAATACTTTCCATACGACAAAATTCAAAACTGATGTAATTTTAGACCGACAAAGGGCTGGTCAGATCCATTCTAGCCTTATGCTCTCAGTGGGCTACCGCGCATAGCAAGAAAAATAAATTACTTCAAAATGTCCTATTTTTTCCCTTCTTCTTACGACAGATGGACAAAGAGGGTGTCTTTCTGGTGACCATACACTATTACCGCCAGCGGCCCGCAGACGAGATAGAGAGATGACCTGCGCCATGCCTTTGTACTAAAGCTGAAAACTGAAACGTGTTTGCGTTTCATGATTTAGTTTACGGAATTTCATTTTTATACGACATTACAGGATGGTGGCAACCATGTCTTTCAATCATGTTTAGTCACTAAGACAGAATCTTGTACAACCTATTAAAGATATTTTGTGGTATTCTGCTGCACATGTATAAGAATATTAAATGTACTATAAATATGTACTGCTGTAAGAGTTTGTTGTAACTAGCAGTACTGATATAATCATCCTTCCTGTTTTGTTCCAACAGGAACATGGGACCCTCACAATGACGTTCGTCTCCTAGCAGGAAGCATGTGCCAGATCATTTCTGTACTCCTGCAATTGTGGCTCTTGTAGCATTTTATTTTACATGATGAGGTTTCCAGTCCTGTTCACAACCCGCCTAAGTTACAGTTTACTTCTTTGATGTCCGTCCTGAAAAGGACATTGCATCATAATTTACAGCAAACCTGCAATATCTGTGCCTTTCAACCGGGCACATCCAATTTCAGCTGGCTTTTTTGGATACTGGGTTTGCCTTCCCACTGCGGTCCCTATTGTCTTAGCCAGACTACACTAATGCAACTTGTTTCCAGGGTTGCCGCTTGGAGGCAGAATAAGGTCTTGCATCTTCAGCTCCAAGTCGCAGTTTATAGCATACATAATTAGTTGCAGTAGATTTATTCTGTCTTCCCTAATAAGCAATCCCCTGAAAAATGATCAGCACAACATGGGGGACACAGCTATCAGTTTTTCGGACATCGGCACTTGCCCTGCGTTTTTCCGTAGCTGAATTCGCTGTGCCAGTCTGGAAAAACTCTGCCCATGCAAAACTAGTTGATACAGCAATGAATGAGGCAGGTCGGATAGTATTAGGGTGCCTAAAGCCCATCCTCATTGATAAAATATACCCCATAATTGGCATAGCACAGCCCAAGGTTCGAAGAAGTGTTGCAGCAGAAATTGAACAAGAAAAACAGGAGCACGACCCAAGGTACCCAATGTTTGGAAATCAGGTACAGAGCACAATAGTTTCCTAAAATCAACACAGCCCATACAGACAAACCCTGAAAGCCACTGTATCAAGAGATGGCACAAATTGATGCAGATGGAACTTTGGGGGGAACCTGCCCCCGGACATCATCTGCCATACACAACATGGAAGTCGCTGAACAGACTTCGAACTGGTGTATAACCGCGCATGATGAATATGAAACTATGGGGGATACACAAATGATGACACATGTTATTGTGGCACAATATAAGACGAAGACCACCTGATGACTTGCCCCAACCTCCAGGAAACATGCAATAGGTGCGACATTCTGGAGGCAAATGACAAGGCAATCGACGTAGCTGAATACTGGATGCATAATGTATAACGTGGTGTTTTTGGACACGGAAAGTAAGCAAGCAATCCTCCTCTCATACAGGGAAGTAACTGTACAGGTAATAAACTTCCATTAATTAACTTTTACCCCTTGTACTTCACTAAAAAATGTCCACTCTACCACTAATGACGTGAAATGACGCCTGGCGATAAAACTATTCTAGAACAATGTATTGTAGTTATACCGGTTGAACACCCAGGTAACTGAATCTAAAAATAGACACTACCGTCATTGTAAATATAAACAAAAAACATGGCCAATTTAGTTTGAAAGAGAATTTTGAAGATTTATTCTCTTTTTGCCGCCGAAGACGGATGTGTCGGACCGAAAGATGCAAATATCGCAGTCAAGCTGTAAGCTAGCGACACAACGCATTCTGTTCTCCGAACTACATCCTGCTACTTAGGAAACCCTGTTCATGGCTTGGTAGTGGGAGATTGAGAACAAACGCAGAAGAAGAATTCTGTTTTACACCTGGATTTAAAGATTATGTAATTATTGAGAGGGATGAAATTAAATTGTTGTAACATATTTTTTTGAGGTAGATCTGTTTAATTTGTTTATTTAGAAGTAATAAATATGTTTGTAAAGAAAACTAATAGATATGACGATCTTGTAAGAAACACTATCAGTGTTCTGTGACAATTTTAAAATGCAAAGGTCCAGATTCCCCCAGAAATTGGTAAGTCTAAATGTTTGTTGCCATTTTTCATTTTCACCTTCATATCTTCTTGTATCTCAGAAACTAACATACACACAGCAAAACCAATAACACCAACAAGTTCTCTATTCATTTATATCTCTACACACAAACAAATCATATCTATAAACAATAAAAAAAAAAGATACAGGCTCTCAAAGTCAACCACCTAAGAAAACATGAAGAGCTGAAAAATAATTGAGTGGCAGGGAAATTGTGTCCTTTTTTTTTGATTGAGTATGGTACAGGTTAATATCTTTATGGTACAGGTTAATATCTTTCATTGACTGTCGGTGTTGCATAGTTCTGTCAAAGCTGTCATACACCTTACCTGTGAAGTACTGGCTGCTGTGCTTTGGGTCGTATCCTCAGCTTTTCTTGTTGCCTGAGATGGTTTCAACATAGCAGCTGACATTCTATAGGTATGAGCACTGTTGTTTGTGTTAGATCCTGTTGGTCTGTAGTCAAAGGCATCTGGATAGGCAGCATTCTTAGCCTTGGTGCCGACATTTGGCACATTCTCAGTATCAGTGTCAACATATGGCAATTTTTCAGCCTTAATGCCAACATTTGGCACATTCTCAGCTTTAGTGCCCACATTTGGCACATTCTCAGCTTTAGTGCCCACATTTGGCACATTCTCAGCTTTAGTGCCCACATTTGGCACATTCTCAGCTTTAGTGCCCACATTTGGCACTTTCTCAGAGATAACTGACTCATGCAGCTTCTTGTTGGAAGTTCGAACCGACAGGTCTATTTCTGGAGGATAATGAATCTGCTGTGGTGTATCCTCGTCTGAACTAATTTTCATTAAAGCAGTTTCATCTTCCAGCTGCTCCTTGTACTCTTCCAAATATTTCTTCTGCTGCATGGACACTGCTTTCTGTCTGTTCCAGTCTCGGAACATTTCAGTTTCACACACCTCTACATCTGCCTCCATAGCAGAGTTGATCTGTCGTTCCAGTACTTGAATTTCGTTGGCCAGTATAGAAATATATTCACCACATTTAGTGCTTCTCTTGTTAATATCTGTAACTTGAATCAGCTGGTCAAGTATTGGACCGATGTTGTTGGTTAGGGATGATGATGATGAGGAGGAAGATGCTGAATGTTGCTTGAAAATCTGGTGTGCTGGCTTTGTCATAGGCATCACGGAGAAGTGATTTGGTGAATTCATTGAATTCTGGTGTCCACCAGTTACTCCAGGCATGCTCATCTGATAGACATCATGTGATATTGGTTGAAAAACTTGTCCCCTAGAGGTATTATAGGTGCTCTGAATATTCATGTTAGCATCTAAATTTGTGGGTTGTTGTGAGCCTTGATGATGGATAAGCTGATTGTTCCTTATCGGTAGACCACTGTTGGGTCTTATGACATGCTGTGGGCTGAGAGAGAACATCTGACCTGGCGATTGGTACACAGCGTGTTGGTTTGTGTACATGGAGTTGGACATGATGTTATTGGGAGCATATGAAACTGGGCCCACATTGTCCACGTGCTGTGAATGAGGCAGATCTTGACTGTATGGGTACGGGCTGTGAGGCCTGCCATTAAAATGCCAGCCAGGTGCTGGCTGTTGCTGGAGCAACATAGTTTGCCTCTGCAAATCGCTCAGCTGTTGCTGCTGTAAGTAGGGGAGGGTGTGCTGCTGCTGCTGTTGGGATACCATTTCAGGATGGTAGTTATTCCTCAAATCAGAATTGTCAAATATCTGTTTTTGGGACATTCTGGGGCTGAAACTGTCCATGTCTGGCATGAACTGATGACCTGGGTTGGTCTGTAGTGGTAGATAGCCAGGTACATGAGCTGGGTACCCAAACCTGGCACTGTTATATGGTACCTGCCCTTGGTAGGGGACAGAGTGTGTGTCAAAACCAGCATTTGGCATCTGGTGTGGATAATGTAAAGTCTGCTGGTAGTGTTGTACTTGCTGAAGTGGCTGATAGTCTGCAGGATTGTAAGCCTTCTTTAGCATCTGTGTTTGCTCAATCCTGTTAGAGGAGCAAACAAATAGCAATAATAAACTACAATTTAAAAAAAATATAGACAAATGCATTCAGCTCATTGTTTTGTTGTGCCTGAAGGTCTTTTGATTATAACATAGGTGTTTTGTTCCTGTTTCATCTTAGCGCAGGTATTTAACCATCCCTATAAATATTTCTTTTACACTCTTACCTATTCACATGTACCTTAAAACATAAGACTTCCGCAATAATAATTTTTTTAGTTAATGTATTTTCCTCAATCTTTTTTATTACATCAGTTTCATACAATTTCCAAATAAAATTCAGTACATTTCATAGTCTCGAGTGGTTTGCATGGATCTATGTGTACAACAAGGACAAGAATAGCACCACTGCCCCACAGAGAGCATGTCGTAAGAGGCGACTGTGTGACATGGCATAACACCGGCCATGGTTAGGTGGTTTGTTAAGAGCAGCATATATGGCGTCTAACAGGCAGCGGGTCTACTTTGCTCTAGTGTTTGAGTCTATTAAGATGGACATCAGTTAACCACCCTCCATAGTGGATTAATAAGTTGCTTGAGCCTAGCCCGCTAATAAGGAAATCCTCCTCCTGGCTAAATCCAGCTCACATCAGAAATAGGACCTGCACATGGGCTTTTGCCCCTGTAGAAGTACAGGTCGACTAAGACATTTCATAGTTCCTAAAATGAAGATAAAGATATTACTGAAGACAACAATATATTACTGAAGAAGAATTTAGCTTGGATACTTATAATCCTGGTATTCAAACTAGCATGTTAATGTCTGTTGCCAGGCAAGGCTATCTGTAGTAGGTATTTTTAGAACTTCCTGCGGCTTACTACGACTGTGGGAAGGTACAAATAATCTGGATAGATTTTTAATCTAAAATTTGGAATTTTTATTCGGAAAGCGGTTGTTAAGTCTACTCGTTTCTATTTTTGACTGTTAAGGGATTTTCATGCTCGACACCGAACACGGAAGTCCGATCTCACTACTCTTGAGATCAGTTGATTTTTTTACCAGAAGATTTACGTAAAAAAATCCCGGTCTCTGCCGTGATTCGAACCCACGACCTCCGGAACCTGAGGCTGACACCTTACCTCGAGACCACCGAGTTCCCCTATTTAGCTAGAGAAATGAAACGGTTGCTTGTCAGAAAAAGTTGGGATCTTGCAAACTTTTACAGCTATTTGACACTACTTACTGCATCTGGTTTGATCCATAGAAAGGTGTTGCTGTTGTGTCCCCTTGATTGTCAGGATATCTCAACAGGTCTTCAGAATATAACTTATGATCTACAGCTGTCTTGTTGTTCGGTGTCTTCTGTTTGACCAGCAGAGTCTGCTGCTTCTGGCTCATCCTATAATAGTTTCAGAAAATAAAACAGTATTTTTGTTGATTCAATCAATCATAAACATGAACACTCACTCCTTGCGAAGCATAGATCTTCAACAACTACACACCGAATCCTCCTACCATGAGCCATCCTGTTCACGCTTTGTCTGTCGCCATGATATATTGGCATTCAACTCAATCTTCCACAAGCGTCTCAGTCGTTCAATATTCCTTCTGCCTTGTAGATTCCAGAACTGAGACTGTCTTGTAATGTTATCAACTGGTTTTTCATAATGTATAGCCTATCCAGTGCCAGAGCCTCCTCCCTATGTCATGTTCAACTGGTATCTGCCCCGTTATTTCCAACACTTTCACATTTATGATCTTATCATACCATTTCCACCCTTGTGTTCTGCGCAGGCAACCATTTATGAAAGTCTAAAGTCTGTACCTTTTTTGTAAGTGCCTTTGTTGTCCTCCATGTTTTTCAAAGCCATTTAATAGAACATACTTTTTGTTGGAGATTTATATTTTGCTGTTTAGCAAAATGAAACTTTTTGTTGGTGAAGGTATGATTATTTCAACCACAGATAGTCCTTTCCGTTATATCGAGGCATGCAAATCATAAAAAAGAGCCAATACTCTTGAACTGGGCTTAACAAAATCACATATATGAGAGTTATTTCCACATATTTTTCTCTATCTACCCAAAGTGTAGGAAAATGGACGCACTTTACTATCTTGATTCATAAGAACATAGAGATCCAATGGTCATGCTCCATAGATTTGTATTATAGGCCTTCTATGATGCTCCCAAGATGTTTAAGATCAACATCTTAAGTAAAAAGCCAGTCATGCTTGGAGGTGAGACACTATAAGAGGTGGACACCTTCACATATTAGTTAGTACCATACTTCAGGTGGCACTGAGACAGGTCTAAGGGCTGGAACTGGAAAGGCAAGGGTGGCATAGTATATGGAATTTCTGGGAAATAAAGACTAATATTAAATTAAGGTTGCACATATGATGAGACAAAAGCAGCCATCAAGGCCATGTACAGAGCAAATAGACACAACAGACTGAGATGTCATCTATACAATAAGTTCAAGATTGACACTGCAGATTTTTGTACCTGCTGCACAGCCCCTTTGACAGCAGAAAACATTTTGCAGTCCTGTCAATTGTATACCGATAAAAGAAGTAACATTTGGCAACACCCAGTTTCCTTCCATGAAAAGTTGTACGGAAGTGCACAGAGCCTCAAGTCGACTGCTGCCTTCGTTAGTCATTTTAGTCATTGAAGTTGAGGTTTGAAGACACATGAGGAAGAAAAATAAGAAATTAAGATTGTTTAATTTCAATAACAAATGTAATACAGAAGAAACTAGTCATTCGTCAATAAATGTCTCCAGAGGATAATGGGTATAGGCTGACAAGACATGGTAAGGAATGAAGACCTATGGGAAAGAGTAATCAGTAGAGCAATAGATCAAATGTAAGAAATGGGGTTGGATAGGACAAACGGTATGGAAACCACCATCAAATGTGGCCAGACAGACCCTGACATGGAATTCACAGGGAAAGATGAAGAGAGGTAGACCTTGAAACATGCGGGGAAGAGACTGAAAATGAATTTCAGCCCCTTGACACAGAGCCTCAAAGTTAGAGAGATGCAGAAGGGGCAGCTCAAGAATGAACTTGTTGGAGGAGGGTTGTCAATAGCCTATGCCTCAAAAGAAGAGATGAGCATTGATTGATTGATGATGACGAGACTGCCAGTTGTTTTCCCTCTTGTTTAACCTTGACCAACCCTGAGTCAAGAACTCTCGGCTGAAAAATGTGTCCGTATTCCAGCCATTGACAAGACCTGACACTGCACCGATTTATCATATATGAACAGTCGGGCTGCCATAGTAATCGACTCAAATCAAGTCTGTTTGTTTTGATGAATACATCACTTCCTTCTTCACAGATTTGAACAGCGAAAAGTCTTTTGTGTTAGATTACAAATGAATTTGAAATACTTTATTATCTTCTTTGTGCAGATTGAAGCCAGTCTTTTATTGAGAATGGTGAAGTTAAGTTATGAAAGATCTTTGTGAGGTTGATCTGTTTAGTTTGTTTATGTAAATTAAATAAAAACATTTTTAGTGTAAACTAACAACATTCTGATCTTATAAAAGAACAGTATCTATGCTTTGTGTTGATCTCAAAGGATTATATTGAGGAACGACATTCCCTAATTGGTGATTCTGAAAGTTTGTGCTTCGTTTTTAAAATTTTCATCTTCATCTTCTTGTATCTCAGAAACTAACACACTCACAACAAAAAACAGTAATACCAACAAATTCTTTATGTTTCTACACACAACAAAATCCTATCTATAGACGTACAAACAAAAAGGTTTCAAACTCTCAAAGTCACCAACCAAACTGAAACACGGCGTGCTAAAAATAATGCTGTAGCAGATGAAAGGCCAGTTTTTCCAACTCAGGTTGTACAACGGACAGTGTCCTTTCTCTTTGTTAGTCTCTGTATTTTCACAAGCAATGTTAACTTTAACTTTTTATGCATTTGTATGTATTTTATCGGCAATACTTAGTCAGAAATGCACATGTTGATATTGTACAGATTGGACGCGATATTTTCACTAACCTTGCAGGAGTAACATTGGTCTGCGCTGAAATTCCATAAGCACCATCTATGTGCACTGGGTTTATGCTTTCTGGTGACAAAAAGTTCAAGACACTGATGCATTTCTGTTGATGTCCTTGTCGCTGTGGGTGCTTGTGCCAGTTTATGTTACAGCCCTGACAAAGGGGTTTCTTTGAGCAGTCTTCACAGTAAACTGTAGCTTCGTCTCCACAAACAGTACAAGCTGTTAGATTTAGAATATTTTCATTAAATTTGTGCATGTAATACACACAGAGAATGAGTTAGCATGTCAAGATATTTTTGGATTAAATTTGTGCATGTAATACACATGAAGAATGAACAGTCCAGATTAGATATCAGGACACATTTCTTTAGTGAGAGAGTGGTGAATGCTTGGAATGCATTGGAACAGGAAATAGTGGAGGCAGAGTGAATTAATGCATTCAAAATAAATTTGATGTGCATAATTATTTTTAGATCAAATGAAATAAAGGAAACTGGTTGTTTACAGGCTCTGCAGAGTCTTCTAAACAAGTACAAAGAAGTTAAGTTAAGAAGACAATCACAAACAGTGCAAGATTTCAATGTGTAACAATTTACATGAAACACACATGGGAAATAATGATGATGAAAATAGACCTCCAAGCACAGCATGTAACGGCCAACGTTTATATATAAAGTTGAAAACACCAACTGAAAGACAGCACTTGAACGGGAAAATGTGAAGCAGGCAGATGCAGGCGCAAGTGGAAAGCAAAACATTCACAGAAAAACGTATGCTTAAAGCAATGAACAAGTGGTAATCTTTAGACTGAGCACAGGCCACAACAAAATTAGACACATTCAACAAATTTAAGAAAGGAACTAAGGATAAGTGCAAGTGCCATCCATCTAGAATAGAACTAGAGCTTTAGCAGCTGCCTCCACCTAGGATAGAACTAGAGCTTTAGCAGCTGCCTCCACCTAGAAAATAACATAATTTGTTTATACACACAATGCAGTAGTGACTTCAAGCTGACATAGCGACTTCTAATAAGTTGACTCGTGGCTTTGGGAAAATGGTTTTACTAGGTCACATTTTATTATGAGAGGTGATGACCAGTTCCCTTCCTTGCTGCTTGGTCCTTCTTAATTATAAGTCAGGTACCTATTTACAGCTGAAGAGATTAGAGTACGTCGCTACAGAGAAGCAAATGTTGCAATCACTCTACCGTTCAGACTTCTTCTATTCTTCATATGTAAATATGGGAAGCCTAATCTGTTGGGCAAACCAACACAGCTACTACAAGTAGATCAATAATTTCAATCAATAACCTTTCTACTCCCAGTGGAGCATAAGCCTTCAAGCAAACAACCACCAAATTGTTCTATACTGAGCCAGTAGCATCAGTTCATGCAGGACTTCCCTGTCTTCATAATGAAATTGAAACTTTTTTTTATTATACTGAAAAATCAATTTTTGATGTGTTTTCTTTTACCCTACTAAAAAGCCTCTTTTTTAACCTTTATGCTACCACAAAACTTTTTCATAATATTATATTTTACAATGGTTGTTCACTTTGAGAACCTGTAACCTTTCTATTTGTTAGTCATTAAATATGATTTTGTTGTGTGCAGAAACATAAATGAGTAAAGAACGTGTTGGTATTATTGTTTTTGTTGTGTGTTTGTTAGTTTCTGATATTGAAGAAAATGAAAATTTATAAAACAAAGCAAACAAATTTGAACTCGCCCACTAGGCCTAGTCGCTCTGATATAAATTCACAACAAAGTATCGATACTGTGTTTATAATATCAGCAGAATTATTAGTTTTAAATTCATACCTAGTTATTACATCTAAACAAACGAAATATACAGATCTACCCCATAAAGACCTTCTACGACAAACTACTTCACCTTTCTAAAAAAAATGGACTGGCTCCAATCTACGTAATAAGAGGATAAATCTTTAAAAATCCATTTGTAATCTAACATATAATTGTTTTTACCGTCAAGAAACCGATGTAGACGGACGTGACATATTCAGCAGTAAAAAATCTCTACGGTCTCCGCGCTTCATCATTTATTACGCCGTTGGACCGGTAAAAGTTAAATGTACTGGGATCGCTGGTCACTTTACTTCTATAAAATGGCGTTGCGACACTGTGCTCTAACCTATTAATGATCTATTAAACACCAACAAATACATGTTTATTGATGTAGGTTACTTATTGGTGCAATTGTACCCTGATGGGGGTCGTGGGGTGCCTTAGACGCCCCTCCTAGGCCAAATGTGTTGCATCTGACATCGTAAACCCGTGTCACGGGAATATCATCATTACGTCGTATATCCACCTTCTTCTTGTTTGTCCTCTTGCTCCAAAGTCGAATCATCGGGTAATGTAAGCTCGCAGGGAAAGCTGATCAGGGGACATTCTCGTGAGATGACTGAATCAGTGTACCTTCTGTTTGGACATGTAATGACATCCACCCTTTTGCAAATATCCTTGTTCCTCAATCTGTCTCTCCCGGAAATGATGTCTGCCATTCACAGACATCTCATTTCACAGGTAGAGATTTTACTCTCTCGTGCCTTGGATATGGTCCACGTTTGACTTCGGTTGCACAGGGTTGGTAGGAAGATGCTGACAGGATTGGTAGGAAGATGCTGTGGTAGCACAGGATTGGTAAAAAGATGATATGGTTGCACAGGATTGGTAGAAAGATGATATGGTTGCACAGGGTTGGTAGGAAGATGCTGTAGATCAGTTGCTGCTTTGTTGTTAGACTAATGTAAGGATGTTTTATCAGTAGCCCCAGTTGATAAGTCTCTCCTATTGCTTTCTGGCATCTGGTCTCAATCTCTTTATTGCACTTGCTGTCTTCTGAGAAAATGCTGCCTAGGTACCTGACCTTCTGAGCCTGCAGGAGAGCCACATTCTGAATGCTTAAATTAAATTTACTGATGACCTTATCCCATGGACAAGTGGGCCAGACCTACACCTAAATTACCCAGAGACTAAGAAGAGCACTCCTTATATCCCCAACACCCTGCATGGAGACACAAAACATACACATTCCACTAACTGGCACAAGAAAAATTTATAATCCCATGGATCAGAAAAGTCAAAGTCAAGTTCAACAAACAACTGTGAAACAGTCATATCCTGAGCTAACAATGTCAGTTCATCACACAACTTTCCTGTTATTTTAATGTTCGATCCAAGCTCTCTCTCTTTTCCAACAGATGCTGTGCCCTATCTCTCATTGCCCTGCCATAAGCAGCCCAAAACAGAAACTGTCTTATTATGTCACAGACAGATAACATAATGTGTAACCAGATCTGGTTAACCTCTACCACGCTAGCGTCGATCCAAATCGACTGACATCACGAAAATTGCACTCGAATGTCGCGGAACTCGACTTATTGATGCCCTTGCATAGCAGCGGCCGTTCTAATAAATCATAATCAAACGGCTACGTAGAAATAGTCTGAACAATACTGTTCTTTTGATTGTAGAGAGTTCTGACTTCCGACCTGTACAGTTAGATACAAAGAATGATGATTTTGTCATTTGTTTTAGACTTTTGGAAAAGATTTCTTATGTTTTTCGCTTGGATTTGAAGATTCACCCGTTATTGAGAATGGTTCTGCAATGGATTTTTCTGAGATAAATCTATTTAGTTTGTTTATGTGGATACAATAATAACGTTTATAGTTGAAAGTGACAGATGTGGCCATTATGGTGAATTACGTACAGTAAACATCGATAGTCCATTTTCTGGAATTAAAAAGAAAATATTTTTAAACCAATGGATGCTGAAAGCGTATGAGTCTACATGTTTGTGCTGTTTTTCAACACTATCACATTCATCTTCTTATATCTCAGAAACTAACACATACACACAAAAAACAATAGCACCAACAAATTCTTTATTCATTTATTTCTCTACTCACAAACAAATCATATCTATAGGCCGTAAAATAAAAAAAGATGGAAATGACTCCAGCTGCCTAGTAGTTGGAGACTTCAACAGCCACTCGGAGAGATGGGGATATTCGGACACAGACAACAGAGGTGATGAAGTGGAAGACTTGGAGATAGACACAAATCTCTATCTTATCAATAGGCTGGAGGACAGCCCTAGCTTCTATTCTAGAACATGGCATACCACCTCTACTCCAGACTTGGCATTTTCCACGGTGGATATTCACCACAAAATAGACCACCAGGTGCTAAACCAATTGGCAGGTAGCGACCACAGGCCAATTAGGCTAGAAGTTGATATGGAAGTAGGCCCACAGGAAATAAAACCGCTCCCACGTTGGAACTATAAACGAGCCGACTGGGACAGATTTGCAATCCTGACAGATGGGCTGTGTGAAACCATCAACACACGGAATAACAATATAAAACCCATGGTGGAAAGCCTAAGCAAAGCAATAATGCAAGCAGCCACCGAAACCATCCCAAGAGGGGCAAGGAAAAACTACAAGCCCTATTGGAATGATGAATTGCAGAAAGTGGAAGATGAAGTCTCAAATGCTAGGATCATGGCAGAGAGAGAACAATCTATGGAGGCAAATATCGCCCTCAAAGCCATCACGGAGAAAAACAAAAGAACACTAAACCAAATAACAAGAGACAGCTGGAAAAACAAAACAGAAAGCCTCAATTTAGATAAAGAAGGGAACAAACTATGGAAGTTAGTCAGAGCCATGAATGACGAAACTCCATCAAATAAACAAATTACCATCAAGCAGGGCGACAACATGCTTACTGGAAAAAAAGCAGCAAACGCCTTTATAGAACATTATGCCAGAGCAAACCACATTGATGTTCCTACAGACAGGCATACAGACATTAGTGAAGAACAAAAGAGCCAGGACAACATCAAGATGGCACCAGAGGAGCACATGATGGCAAAACTAACAATGAATGAAATGGAAGAGGCCATGAGAACTTTAAAGAAAAAGAAATCGCCCAGAAAAGATGGGGTAACAAACGAAATGCTGATGGGGTTAGGCCAAACAGCAAAGAGGAAGTTACTATCAGTCCTGAACCAAAGCTGGAAAAGGGGAATTGTACCCCAGGCATGGAAAGACGCTGTACTTGTACCAGTACCAAAGAAAGAAAAAGATAGAACAGATCCAAATGGATACAGGCATATCAGTCTACTGAGCTGCGTAGGAAAACTGATGGAGAGTATGATAAACACCAGACTGATGTGGCATCTGGAAGAAAAACACATACTAATTCCACAGCAAGCAGGATTTAGACAGCACAGATCCACTGAGGACCAGATCACTCTCATAGCCCAGGAAATAGAGGATGCGTACCAGGAGAAAAAACACACAGTAGCGGTTTGGGTGGATTTAGAGAAGGCATTTGACAAGGTGTGGAAAGAGGGACTTAAAGTCAAGCTACGAAGAAGTGAAGTTTGTGGGAAAATGTACAGATGGATCAGCCACTACCTCGACAACAGAACAGCCAGAGTTCAAGTACAAGGGCAGATGAGCAAAAAGGTGACACTTGAGCAGGGAGTACCCCAAGGGGGAGTATTGTCACCCACACTTTTCCTGGTGTATATAAACAACATCACAGAGAATATACCAAGAAGACACCACAGCTCCATGTTTGCAGACGATCTGGCTATGTGGATTTCTGAAAAAAATCTCACCTTAGCAAGCAATCGGATGCAGCAGGCCCTAACACCGTTGGAGGAGTGGGCAAACTCATGGCTGGTCAAAATAAATGAGTAAAAAACAACATGTATGATATTCTCGCTTTCAAACAAACCCCAGAACACCAAAATAAGTCTTAACGGCAAAAATCTGTGGCCAAATGACAACCCAAACTACCTGGGAGTCACATTTGATCGGCGCATGACATGGAAAAGTCAGATCGAGAGAAACCGAATGAGAGCCAGACAGTGGGTTCCATCCTACTGTAACATCCAAGGCAACGAGGAGGCAGACAGACTGGCAAAAGAAGGTGCATGACTACCACAACCAGATTCTAGTGTGACCTACGAAGAGTCCAAAAGGCTTATTAGGGCCAGATACATGGCCAAATGGGAAACAGAACATACTGGCTACACAAAAAACGATGCCTATTACCAGTTGAACAGAAGAGAGCAGGTCGTGGTCTTCAGACTCCGCACAGGCCACAACAGACTGAGGTACCACCTATTCAATAAACTGAAGATAGGTGGCACTGATGAATGCACCTGTGGTACTGGGAAAAGAACCGCTGAACATCTGCTGCAAAACTGTCCGACATACGAAGGACCAGAGAAAGCACATGTGGCAACACTAGACAAGCTCTATGGCAGTGTCGACAGCCTCAGGATGACCGCTGCTTTTTTCTAAAAAATACAGGTTAACGTTTGACAGCGTACGAAGAAGAAGAAGAAATAAAAAAAAGTTACAGGCTCTCAAAATAATGCAGCAGCTGGGGAAATTGCGCAATTTTTTATTCCTATAGAGAAAAGGTTAAACAAATATTGTACCAGATAAACGGGATAATATAGAGTGACTGTAAAGTGATGTACACAAATGATTGAACATAATGTGAACAAGATAACATCAGTAGCATTATCTTACGTTGTTTAAAACTGCTGCTCATTCCTGAACTGCTTTCTGGAGTTACGGCATCTTGTTCATTTGAGGGAACAACAAGGTCCTGGATGGCCTGAGTTAAGTCAACTGTTGACTGAAGCTGCATAGACACCAGGCACATGTGAAAACAAGAGAGGATAAACTTTACTATATGTCATTGACTTACTTAACTAGTTGGTATGTTCTTCCAGCGACCTGTGGGCTCCTGCCCTTTGGCCCAATGGCATCTGCAAGTGTTTGTGAGCTGTTGTTTAGTTCCGCACAAAGTGTTTCATTTGTCTGGTCTTGGAGGAAGAAGCTCTTTCCTAACGTCTTTATACTAGTTTAGAAGACTCTACAGAGTTTGTATACAACCAGTTTCTTAGAAGGTAGTTTTTAACCAATGTGCAAGTCCATCTTAATAGACTCAAACACTAGAGCTATGTAGATCTGCAGCCAGTTAGGCGCCTTCTATAGCTGTTCTTAACAAACCACCTGAGGAAAGGTACAAATAACTTGGGTAGATTTTTAATGTGATTTTTGTCCGGGCAGCAGCCATTAAGCCTACTCTTTTCGATTTCCAACTACCGAGAAATTTTTAACGTGCTCGACACCGAACACGGGAGTCCGATCTCACTACCCAGAGATCAGGGGAATTTTTCCCAGAAGATCCAGGTGAAAACTAATCCCGGTCTCCACCGTGATTCGAACACGCGACTACTGGGACCTGAGGCAGACACCTTACCTCGAGACCACTGAGTCCCACCAACAAGCTCCGAGCATTCGAAAAGATGGTGCTTAACAGTTTCATAGAGATGTGTGCACAGCCAGCACTTTGGAGTATGTTCTGTTCCAGTGACTATTAAGTTGTATGTGTTGAGTATGAATGTGCCAGATGGTCATGTTTGTAGATTTCTCTCCCAGTATTCTTCATTGTTCATCTATTCAGCCACCATGACAAAAGACTGGCGTCTGACAAATATCATCAAATGCCTCCTGAAAAATAGGTGATTCTATATAACTCTGGGGAAAAAAGACAGCAGATGGCGAAATCAAAACAACGACCTGACACAAGGAAGTATCCTAGCACCCGTGCTATATAACATATATACTAATGATCTACCCATAGACACAGACACAAGGAAATTCATCTATGCTGATGACACAGCAGTTGCTGCCCAGGGAAAAGGGTTTGAGAAAGTGGAAAGCAAACTGTCAAATTCAAGCAAAATACTATCACAAGAATCACCTTAAACCAAATCCCAATAAAACCCATGTATGTCCCTACCACGCTTAGAAACAGAGAGGCAATAAGAAAACTTCAGATTTGGTGGCAAGGACAGGAGCTTGAAAACTGCACGGCTCCCAAATATCTAGGCGTGAAATTAGATGGCACAGTGTCTTATAAAACGCACTGCCAAGACACAAAGCGTAAGATACATGCAAGAAATAATATCATCAGAAAACTGACTGGCACAACATGGGGGGAACAGCCATCAGTCCTTCGAACATCTACACTTGCCTTGTATTTTTCCATAGCTGAATATGCTGCGCCAGTCTGGAAAAACTCTGCTCATGCAAAACTAGTTGATACAGTAATAAATGAGGCGGGTCGGATAGTAACAGCGTGCCTAAAATCCACCCCCAATGATAAAATATACCCTATAATTGGCATAGCACCCCCCCCCCCCCCCCCATATCCGAAGAAGAGTCGCAGCAAAAATCGAACGAGGAAAAGAGGAGCACGACCCAGGGCACCCAAAGTTTGGACATCAGGTACAAAACAAAAGACTCAAATCCAGACATAGCTTTCTAAAAACAACAAACTCCACACATACAAATCCTGAAAGTCGCCGTATCAAGAAGTGGCACGAATTGGTGCAGGCCCCAGAGATGGAACTTCGGGAGGAACCTGCTCCTGGACATCATCTACCATACACAACATGGATATCGCTGAACAGACTCCGAACTGGTGTATCACGGTGAAAGAGGAATATGAAGCGATGGAGATACACAGATGATGACACGTGTGATTGCGGCGCAATACAGGACCTAGACCACCTGATGATCTGCCCGAACGTCCAGGAAACATGCAATAGACGCGACATGCTGGAGGCAAATGACAAGGCAATCTATGTCGCAGAATACTGGATGCAAGATATATAACATGGCGCTTTGACACGGAAAGTAAGTAATCTATTCAGCCAAGCCTCTTTGGTCGCAGTCTTCAGTAGTTGTTTGACTGTTTGTAGAGTTGTTGGTGTGTATTGTTGTTCTTGACTTGATCCCGTCTTAACCAGTCTGTCTGCCTATTTGTTGCCAGGCTTATTTGAGTGACCAGGGATCCATTGCATAACTATTCTTACTTGGGATGTGATATGTTGGTTGGCATCTGGAGATATTTGCGTAAGTTCCAACTTAAATTGGTAAGTGATACAATTAATTGAATAGTGACATGTGTAACAGTTTAAGTCTGTGAAACAAACTTGACTGACAAGTCAGTGATAAAAACTTAACTGATGTCAGTGTCAAAATCAATCAACAAATTTAAAAACAAACCTTTAATTGATCTTCACTTTCAGAAAACTGTTAAATCCTCTTCACATTAACAAAGCTATTCAATCATATTGACAAACATGCTCACTCATCTTCATATTCACAAACCTTGACATTCACAAAACCTGACATTCACAAACCTGTTTACTAAACTTGACATTCACAAACTGTTCACCCATTTTCATATTTATACACACTTAACTTAACATCTTTATACTGGTTTAGAAGACTCTGCAGAGTCTGTATACAACCAGTTTCATTTACATTACCTTGCTCTAAAGGCTATGCGCATCCAATTTATTCTTAAATGCATTAATAGTCCCTGCCTCCAGTACTTCCAATGGCAATGCATTCCAAGCATTCACCACTCTCTGACTAAAAAAATATTTCCTAATATCTAATCTAGACTTCTCTTTAGTTAATTTGTAGGTATGCCCTCTTGTTCTTGTGGGTGGCTACATTTTGAAAAACTTGTTATAGGCTAATTTATTTATTCCTCTGATCATCTGTATTAAGTCACCACGAATTGTTCTCTCTTCTAAACAATGTAGGCCGGTTCTTTTTAGTCTTTCCTCATAACTGTAACTCTAGAATCCCACTATCAGCTTTGTCGCTCTTTTTTGTATTCTTTCCAGCATGTTTATATCCCCTCTATGATAAGGACTCCACACCTGTACACAGTACTCCAATCTAGGTCTAACTAATGCTTTATACAGTTTGGCAATCACTTCCTTGCTCCTATGATTAATATTTCTTTTTATCATACCTAACACTGCATTTGCCTTTTTCACTGCTACCTGAACTTGCTCACTCTCCTTACCTGTATGATCTATTATAACCCCTAGGTCCCTTTCCTTATCTATCTTTTTAATATTGTTCTCTTCTATTCTGTAATTATGTTCCATATTGGATCTACCCATGTGGATGACTGTACATTTATCTACATTAAACTCCATTTGCCAGATTACAGACCATTCTCAAATTTTATCTAAATCCGACCTCAATATATCCACTTCTGCTTTAGATGAGACACTACTGCATAGTTCTGTGTCATCAGCAAATTTTGCAATCATGGATCCCATATCAATGTCCAAATCGTTTATATATATCAAGAACCAAATTGGTCCCAAAACCGAGCCCTGTGGCACTCCACACCACTCAGAGTACTCCTTATTTATGCCCAACCTCTGCCTTCTTCACGTAAACCAATTTTCAATCCATTTATCAACATCCCCACCTATTCCATTTGATTTTAACTTTCTAAATAATCTTTGCAAAATCTAGATAAATAACGTCTACTGGCTCCCCTTTATCTATCATTTTAGTAACCTCCTCTATGAATTCTAATAAATTTGTTAAGCAAGATCTTCCTCTAGTAAGCCCATGCTGACTATTTCTGATTAGATTAAACTTGTCTAAATGCATTACAATGTTTTCTTTGATTATTGACTCTAACAATTTACAGACTATACTCGTTAAACTCACCTGTCTGTTTCTGTTTCTAACGTCACTGCACTCCGGGCATACCCATAGGTGCTCAGTCTCTCTCATCAAATGGCGTTAGGTATAGATGCTGATGGTCCCTGTAGCTCGCTGGTTGTACACTCTCCTGCGCTGTCCTCTCATGTGCCCAACTCCGCTCGAACCTCGTTTAATGTCGAAACTTTGCAGTCTGTGGATTGATGCTTCATCTATTGCGGTGTCCTCATCCAGCAGGCGGTCATTGATTGATTTCAAAATGTCACTTCTATCCATCACCAATGTGCCCATGATGGTAGCCCGTGAAGCCAAGATGTCAGCTCTTTCATTGTCCTGAACCCCGGCATTAGCAGGACAGTAGATCCAGGTCAGCGCCTGGAGGTTTGAGGCCTCAACAGCAGCTATCCACTCGTACCTAAGCCACCCCTTCTGTACTTTCTGAAGTACGGCTTGCGCGTCTGTCGCGATGACTGCCTTTGTTATAGAAGTCTCAGATATCCATTTCAGTGCTGAGGTCACTGCTTCCATCTCCATTCTCATACTGGAGGTTGTTGACACGTATGCCCTACTGCGCTCAGCAACGACCTCTCCTCTCACTCTAGCCGAGAAACCCCAGCCTGATGTCCCACTGCGCACGACTATTCCGTTGGTGTATATGACAGCGCCACTCTCCTGGGTGTCCTCAGTTATCAGCTGATTTACCTCGTGCTCTGCTCTCTCGTTGTTGCGTTCTCTGCATTCCTTGCCTAAGGTTATGATGAACTCTGATACTCTATCATTCTATTACCAGTGTGGACCCATTTTTCCCCTTTGGCTATCGTCTCAGCTGGAGTGACGTGTCCGATTGTTGTCTCAGCCTGTGGTGACACGCATAAATGCTTTGACTTGTGCCAGTTTATGTCTGGATGCCACCGATAACATTCCGAACATGTACCACATCATCACAATCCGGGTATCTCTAGTGCAGCCCAGAACCAGACGCATACCTTCAATCTGGATGCGTTCCAACCTTTCACACTGTGTTCTTGATAGTGTGAGGATGCCTAGTCCATAATTGATGACATTCAACACGACCGGACAAAATAGGATGAACAGGAGGCGTTGTTCCAAGTCGGCAGCAGCCATGGTCTTGAGTGCTCCCAACCCTCACTTGCATCTTTGTACGATGTGGTCAACATGGCAGTTATAGGAAAGACTGCGATCAAAAGTCACTCCGAGGTATTTCAATCTGTCGCACCTGTCAATGGTGCAATCATCAAAAGTGATGCCCGGGAGTTCAGCCTTTACTATGGAATTATTCAAAGACCCGTCTATAATTTGTTGGATCTGATTTTTTGCCCTTTTTGAATAAGGGGATCATTCCTGCATCTTTCCAATCCTGTGGAAACAATCCCTTTTGCAAGTGATTGAGAACATAATATAGCCAATGGTTTTGCTAGTTGGTCTCTAATTTCAAACATAAATTTTGGATGAATACCATCTTGGCCTGGACATTTATCCACTTATAAATCCTCCAGTTTTTTAAAAACCATTTCCTCTGTAACACAGATTGATCTTAATCCCATTGTATCCAAGTCTCTTTGAAAGATATCTATAGGCTCTGGGATCTTGGAGAGGACTCTTTTGTGTAGACTGTGCCAAAGTACTGATTGAGTAGATTAGTTGCCTCCCTATTCTCACTTATTATTTTCCCTGTACCGTCTATGAGAGGGCCTACTTTGTCTTTCGTTCTTTGTTTATTTCTAACATAAGAAAAGAAGCTTTTACTATCAGTCTTGATCCTCTGAGCAAGTTTTTTTTCGAAGTCTATTTTTGCTGTTTTATTCACTTTTTGAGATATGTTCTGCTTGTCCAAATATTTTTCATTTGATTTACCTACCTCTATATATTTTTTCCATGCTTTATTTTTAGCTCTTCTACATTTAACTACAAATCTAGTTATCCACTTGTTACACTTCGGGTTTACCTCCCTACATGGAACACATTCCTCTTTTAGTGTTTCTAGAACTGTTTTAAAACTCTCCCACTCTTGTTCAACATCTGTTCCTACTACAATATCTTTCCAGATTATGTGGCTCGCTGCCTCTTTCATCTTCTTTACATCTGCCTTAGAGTAGTCTTATATTTGCGTGTTTATGTTTACTTCTTTCCCTGCAATATGATCCCAACGGTTGATTTCTTCTTCTTCTTCTTCGTACGCAGTCAGACAGTAACCATTATTTTTTTTGAAAAAGGCAGCGGTCATCCTGAGGCGGTCGACACTGCTATAGAGCTTGTCTAGTGTTGCCACTGGTGATGGCCACATCTGCTCTCTCTGATCCTCGTATGTCGGGCAGTTTTGCAGCAAATGCTCAGCGGTCATTTTCCCGGTACCACACGGGCATTCGTCGGTGCCACCTATCTTCAATTTGTTGAATAGGTGGTACCTCAGTCTATTGTGGCCAGTGCGAAGTCTGAAGACCACGACCTGCTCTCTTCTGTTCAACTGGTAATAGGCATTGTTTTTGGTGTTGCCAGTATGTTCGGTTTCCCATTTGGTCATGTATCTAGTTCTAATAAGCCGTTTTGACTCTTCGTATGTCATACTAGTATCTGGTTGTGGTAGTTTTGCACCTTCTTTTGCCAGTCTGTCTGCCTCCTCGTTGCCTTGGATGTTGCAGTGAGATGGAACCCACTGCACCACTACCCTTTTTGGTGCGGACTGCTGGCATAGTTGACAGAGTACTGCTCTTAAATCATTAAGTTCAGTATTTTTCTGGCTTTTTAGTGCTGTGACTACGGCCAGAGCATCTGTAAGCAGGACTATGTGGCTTTCATTCCTTTTACCTGTCACCATTTCTTCCACTGCCGCCCTCAGTGCCTCTGCCTGCGCTCTGAAATTGCTTGTGTATATTCCAGTAGCGAATGACAGTGTTATTTTTCTGCCATTTGGTAGGTTCAGAAATGCTCCTGCCCCTCCGTTCTGTGTTGTATTTGTTACGGAACCGTCGGTGTATGCATGGGTCCAGTCCATGCTTGGATAGTTTTCCGTTATGTAACTCAGAGTAGTATCTCTTCTTTCTTTTTCAGAATGGCAGTTTTTGTTTCCTTACTTACTTAGTTGCTCCTCTTCTACCGTGAAGTGTAGAGGTTTGCCAAAGAGAACGCCACACTGCTCTATCCGCCGTCTTTTTCCTGGCCTCTTTCCAATCCAGCCCTCTATCACTTAGGGACTGTCGTATGTTGTCTTCACAAGTACTTTGGGACGTCCTCGGTTTCTGCGTCCTTGACTTTTGATCTCCCATGACCGCTTTGGTATCCGATCTTCTTCCATTCTACAGACATGGCCAAACCACTGTAGTTGGGACTGCTCCACTCGTGTCTGCAGGGGTTGAACTTCAAGATTGCTACGTATTGTCTGGTTACGGATCTTATCCCTTTTCGTCACCTGAACCGCCTTTCTTAGGTACCTCATCTCTGAAGTTTGTAGTTTTTGTTTCCAATACCTGGTATATTTTCTACCACCTCTGGAAATATATGCTGCCTCCAGGTAGGTTTTCGTACAGTAGGGATGGGCTTTGGTGTTAGTGCGTTCATGGGGTTTTCGTGCATCTTTGCTTTGGCTATTTCTGCAAAGTTTCTCTGCTTTAGTTTCCAATTTCCGAAATTGTTTAGTCTCTGGTCCATTGGATGGTCAGTCAGTCTTCTGAGTTTCTCTGTTTGCAGCTGGGCTCTGCAGTCTCTTCTGTCGGTCATGGATTGCAGTTTTGTAATCTTTTCAAGTTCTACAATTGGCGTTGACTTCATGCCTCCTGTTATAACTCTCATGGCTTGGTTTTGGAGTTTGCTAATTTTATCGAACTTCGCCTTTGCTGCTGTTGTCCATGCCATACTCGAGAACTAGTCTCACTCTTCCAGTGTACAGTTTCTTTAGTATACTTTCGTCAGCTCCCCAGCTTGTGCCAGCAAGTTTCCTCATGATTGCCATTCTTTCTCTGGCTCTCATTCGGTTTCTCTCGATTTGACTTTTCCATGTCATGCGCCGATCAAATGTGACTCCCAGGTAGTTTGGGTTGTCGTTTGGCTGCAGGTATTTGGCAAAGATGGCGCCATAACTGGCTGCGAGTCTACATTTCTCTACTGTTTTGGATCATTTTGGATGCCGCCAGACCACGGATTTGCCTGGAATTCACACTAGTTGACGACTTACACTTGTGTTTACAGAAATGTGGTGTTGTTTTCCGTCTGGACTTGTTATTTCGTTCTTTTTTTGTGATTTCTTCCATCCGTTTATCCTGGTCTGGACGCCGGCTGAATGGCACTACGCTTATACCTGTGTCTTATTTCACAGGTTAGTTCTGCCGGTTCACCTTCACGAATTTGGCGTGTGGGAATTTTAGATGCTACTATGATGAGCTGAATACAGCTGGAGAGAGATGCCAGACTCACTCACACGCTAAGTGTTGTCCACACGACCTCTAGTGGTTATTGAAAAGGCACGACAAACTGCGTTAGATGCCATCCCACCATTCTACCCTGCGGGTTACATGATTACGGAAAGGCTTCGGTGGTAAACCTGAGGCAAAATCTGCATCCTATGCTATCTCCAGTCGTCTCGATGAATGTCTTGCCACTGGCAAAAGGTAACTTAGGCTCTGTGAGTGAGGTTGACAAAAGGCGCAGTTTCTTCCTCACTTTAATCCAAATCACAGCGCAAGTCCCCCATTTCAGCGGACACAGCAAGAGATACGACTGTCCACGCGGCAGAACAATGAGAGTGGTCTTCCTCACTTGTGATGGACAATTATTATTCGCCGTTTAGACTTAATTTGGTGTTTTGGGGTTTGATTGATAGCGAGAATATTGTACATGTCGTTTTGTCCTCGTTTATTTTGACCAGCCATGAGTTTGCCCACTCTTCCAGCGATGTTAGGGCCTGCTGCATCCAATTTCTTGCTATGGTGAGATTCTTTTCAGAGGTCCACATAGCCAGATCGTCTGCAAACATTGAGCTATGGACTCTACTTGGTATATTCTCTGTAATGTCATTTATAAACACCAGGAAGAGTGTGGGTGACAGTACTCCCCCTTGGGGTACTCCCTGTTCAAGTGTCACCTTTTTGCTCATCTGCCCTTGTACTTGAACTCTGGCCGTTCTGTTTTTGAGGTAGTGGTTGATCCACTTGTACATTTTCCCACAAACTTCACTTCTTCTTAGCTTGACTCTAAGTCCCTCTTTCCAGACTTTGTCAAATGCCTTTTCCAGGTCCACCTAAACCGCTACTGTGTGTTTCTGTTCCTGGTAGGCATCTTCTATTTCCTGGGCTATGAGGATGACCTGATCCTCAGTGGATCTGTGCTGTCTAAAGCCTGCTTGCTGTGGAATTAGTATGCGTTTTTCTTCCAGATGCCACATCAGTCTGGTGTTTATCATACTCTCCATCAGCTTGCCGACACAGCTCAGTAGGCTGATAGGCCTGTATCCATTTGGATCTGTTTTGTCTTTTCCTTTCTTTGGTACTGGTACAAGTACTGCGTCTTTCCATGCCTGGGGTACAATACCCCTTTTCCAGCTTTGGCTCAGGACTGATAGCAGTTTCCTCTATGCTGCTTGGTCCAGCCCCATCAGCATTTCATTTGTTATCCCGTCTTTTCCGGGAGATTTTTTTTTCTTTAATGTTCTCATGGCCTCTTCCATTTCGTTCATTGTTAATTTTGCCATCATATGCTCTTCTGGTGCCAAACTGATATTGTCGTGCCCCTTTTGCTCTTCATTAATGTCTGTATGCCTATCTGCAGGGACATCTATGTGGTTCGCTCTGGCATAGTGTTCAACAAAGGCGTTTGCGGCTTTTTTTCCAATGAGCAAGTTTTCGCCCTGCTTGATGGTAATTTGTTTGTTTGACGGAGTTTCGTCATTCATGGCTCTGACTAGCTTCCATAGTTTGTTCCCTTCTTTGTCTAAGTCGAGGCTTTCTGTTTTGTTTTTCCAGCTTTCTCTTGCTGTTTGGTTTAGAGTGTATTTGTATTTCGCCGTGGCGGCTTTGAGGGCGATATTTGCCTCCATAGATTGTTCTCGCTCTGCCATGTTCCTAGCATTTGTGACTGTGTCTTCTGCTTTCTGCAACTCATCATTCCAATAGGGCTTATAATTTTTCCTTTCCCCTCTTGGGATGGTTTCAGTGGCTGCTTGCATTATTGCTTTGCTTAGGCTTTCCACCATGGGCTTCATTTTGTTGTTCCGTGTGTTGATGGTTTCACACAGCCCATCTGTCAGGCTTGCAAATCTGTCCCAGGCGGCTCGTTTGTAATTCCAACGTGGGAGCGGTTTTGTTTCCTGTGGGCCTATTTCCATATCAATTTCTAGCCTAATTGGCCTGTGGTCGCTACCTGCCAATTGGTTTAGCACCTGGCGGTCTATTTTATGGTGAATGTCCACTGTGGAGCGGTTGATTTGATGGTTACTTGAGCCAAACAGTTCCCCAACGGTAACGTTTTCAATCATATTTTCCTCTGTAGTAAAAACTAAGTCGAGTGTATTTTTTGCCTCTGGTGGCTGCTTCTACATGTTGAATTAAAAAATTGTCAGTTATAAACTTAACAAAAGGTTTTGACTCTATAATTGCTTCTGCCATTTCCTATTTTATTTCTGGAAAGTTGAAATCCCCCTAAAATAATAATTTCCTTTCACTTGCCTTTGCTATGCTATTAATTAGCCCCTCATCTTCCTCTTTTTGACTTGATGGACCTATAGCATACTCCCATCCCTGTTTTTACACCCCCATTTTCTATTTATACCCTTACACTTTCATTTTTGTTACCACATGATAAATCGTCTTTGATCGTTATATTAACTGAATTTGTACAGTATAATAAAACGCCACCTCCCTTAGCCTTGTCTCCAACTACCCTATCTTTCCTTAACATTGATTATCCCTCTATTTCAAGTTCACTATCTGCAATGTCCTCATATGTTCATGATTCTGTTAACCCAATTACATCTGGTTTTTCTTCTTCTGCATACAGTTCTAATTCTTCTCTTTTATTTACTATGCTTCTCACATTTGCATAAAAACATTTTAGTTTGTAATTTTGTTGTTTTCCCACTTTTTGCTTTTGCTTTATCATTTTAATTTTTGCTTTTCCACTAATTTCACAATTCCCTGACCCCAACTCTCCGCTTTGACTACATCCTCTATAGCACGCTATTGTAGGCCTATCTTTAGTATCATACTTCATAGGCCTTACTAGTTTAAATTTCTAACACAATGATTAAACATATACTTTGCTACAACAAGCTGTTCTATCTCATTTAGATGTAAACCTCTCCTGTCTAGCATTTTACTTGTGTCTACTTTCACATCAATAAATTCCATTCCCCTTCCACACACATCACCTGTAACCTAAGGTTGATACCTATTATCTTACTATCTAGATTGACCCATCTGCTCTATCTAAAATGCCTATCATTGTGACTTGTCTTAACTTCTTTTCCTTAAGTGTTCCCATAAGACTTTTGTATTTATTCATAATTATTATGGTACCATCTCTTTTACATTATTAGTTCCTACCAATACCACAACATGACTGTTTGCTCTGTCATGTATCCTTTTTATTCTTCCCTCTATGTCCTGAATTTTTGCTCCCCCAATATCCATTTTTCAAACATGTTGTGTTGTTTAGACAAATGTCTGCCAACCTCCCTCACCATTGAATCTCCTACTACCAATACTGAACCCTCACCTATATTTGCGTACTTCTCTGCAAAGGTCTCTGCCCTGTGAACTGTTTCCTAACTAAAATTTCCCTTACTTCCAATTCCTATTACCTTCTCCAACCCATACCTAGCTGACAACCCATACCTAGCTGACAACCCATACCTAGCTGACAACCCATACCTAGCTGACAACCCATACCTAGCTGACATGTTCACTCAACTTCATATTTACAAACCTGTCTCGTCATCTCAGCATGAACTGATCTGTTCACATTCACTCATCTACACAAATTGATAGTGGGGTAGCAAAGTGGTTAATGGCACGATTCACAGCCCAAACATGCATGTGTTCTGGAAATAAGTACTGAGATAAATATTATCCAAAGGACCTCAACGGTTGCTCTCCAGTGGCTACCCTCCCACTATGGGATTACAGAGAGTCCATACCCTGTTCAGAGCTGGTAGCAAAATGTATACAGCGTGATACTGAGAGGCCAAATCTATCATTCACAACCATTACAACAACCTATGGAATAAAGAGATGGATGTGAGTGATAGATTTGGCCTCTCAGTATCACGCTAACCCAATTCACAGAGAAACTACTCTGTCACACCTGAGAATAGGGCACTGTAGATTATTAGGACCAAAAGGTGCAAATATCGCAGTCAAGCATTCCGTTCTCCTGATTACATCTTGCTACTTGCAAAGCCCTGTTCGGGGCTTGGTAGCAGGAGATTGAGAACGAATGTAGAAGAAGAAGAAGGTCACCTTTACCAGCACACAATGTCCTACACAAATAAGTGCCCATATGCAACAGGAATCCAGAACCCTGAACATGTCCTACTGCTCAACCCACAAAGACCTACCACACCAATCCTGGCCAGAGGGACCAGAGATGAGGCAGAAGCTATGGGGCTGCGATCCAGACCTGGAAAAAACTAGTGAACTTCGTTCTGGCATGACCATGTACCCTAACGCAGAAGAAAAAGCATGTATTCTGATTCAGAAAAGTGCATACCTCTTTAGGAAGTAAACTCATTTTAAAGATATATTCTGAAGTTAGATGCACTGTGCAATAAGGAAAAAAACACAAAATCAATGCACTAGAAATGAATTGAATACTTTTAAAAATAAATGTCTAAGAACAATTTTGAACATTTTCTTTGAAGAATTGAACACCAACAAGCTATTAAGAGAAATCCCTAACCGGTGGACATACTTTGAGCATGTAATTACTATGAAAAATAGACTTCAATGACAGGCAGTTATGTGGGCTGCATGCTAAGAAGGGAGTGGGCCTTTCTTTGAGCAACTCTGGTGTACAAGGTGTCACATGGATCTACTGCCCAAGACAATGAAAGAGCTGATGCAGTGGCGGGAAGAGCTGTGGTGAATGACGCGAGGCAGGGCTGAGTTGATCAGGGCAGTTATAGATACTCTACAGAATGATGAAGAGACAAAAGGTTGGGAAAATGCCTTTGTGCGGAGAATGATAGATTTGGGAATGACTAGGGAAGAGGTGATAAAGTATGCCTGTCTGGAAAGAAGATCCAAAGAACAGAAATCAACACCTGACTGGGACTGTGAGTATGTATACGCTTGGCTCGCTGCTTGGATGGAGAACAAAGCACTTATGGGAATGTCCCCCGTGTGATGATGTTGGTTCCAAAAATCAAGTTAAGTGGGTTCCAGCTGGCAGCAGAAAGAGAGGACGGCTAAAAGAGACTCTTTGCGGAACGATCATCAGAGAGGACTCAATAGTGGGCCTAAACAGTTTACAAGAATTTAGGAAAGTGGCGGTGCACCACTGAAACAAGAGAGCATTGGTTTCTGTCATATGCGCTGTACTTGACGTTCAAAGAATATAGTAATCACAATGCGCTGTTAAATGCAAACACTAACAGTGTTGTCCACAACTTTTATTTATCTGTCACGTAACTAGCCTATGGCAAATAGGCCCCCTAGCAGTAATAGGACACAAGTGCCCTCCCTTAACTAATGATAGTAGTTCCAGCACGCTATAATAACCCATTCAGGTAGAACTAGAACAAAAAGTCTTGGTTTTATTTGGAACAAAGGCGAACAAACCAAACAAAAAGAAACAACAATTCGCAAACCTGTTCGGTTTGACGTTCAGGTTTTACATTTAAATTCTTCACTGCTGGAGACTCGCATGCCACAGACACATCGACATTTGATGATGAGGTCAAATCTGTTGCCTTGTTTGAAACTGGTATTGCTGTCTGATGTATGACAGTAGCCACACTGTTGTTGTTACATTCTAGTTGCGCTTTGCTGGGTTGTGCCACCTATGAAACAATTGATAATGAACGCCTGTGGTTTCTTCCTCTTAATTCAAAATTCAAATAATTGGGTAGCCTGTTCACACAAGATGGACAGAGAGATTTAATCAAGAAAGCAAATATGGTTTCATTTCAGCTCACACCATTATTAAGAAACAAACACATCCCACTGGAGACAAAAGAGGTAGTTGATTGATAGTATTTTTTTTCCAACTCTCCGATATCAGTGTCAGATGGACTCTCACCAAGACACAAGAAAGATACATCCTGGTATGCGAAATTAGGTATTTGAGAAAAGATGGAATCAAGAAAGCAAATATGGTTTCCTATCAGCTCACACAATTATTAAGACACAAAAACATCCCATTGGAGACAAAGAGGTAGTTGATTGATAGTATTTTCATACCAACTCTCCGCTATCAGTGTCAGACATGGACTCTCACCAAGACACATGAAAGATTCATCTTGGTATGCGAAATGCGGTATTTGAGAAAAGTGGACGGGTCACAAGGCTGGACAGAGTACGAAACAAAGACATTAGACAGAAGGTTGGCACAACACCATGCATAGATTATATGGAAAGTCAGAAAATAAAGTTGTTCGAACACTTGACAAGAATGCAACCATATCTACCAATTGTGCAGATCTACAACACAAGACAAGAAGGTTACAGAGCAAGAGGGAGACAAAGAAAAAGATGGATAAGACTATAAGTGAGATACTGAAGAAATATGATATGACAACAGTATTGACAGCATATCTGACACACAAACGAAAACTACAACACCTAACAAATTGTGGACAATTTTAGAGGACTTCGGAATACATGGTCGACTTCTGGATGGTGCGATAGCGACTGTGGTTATTTCAAAAACAATTATTCAATGACTTTGTAACAATGTGAAATGTGTTTGCTAATTCCACAATAATAGCTTAACTTCAATTATACTGATTTAGAAGGCTCTACAGAGTCTGTGTACAACCAGTTTATTCCACTCCATCGATTCTAAAATGGACTGTGATCATCCGATCTATTTTTGAATGCATTTACTGACCCTGTCTCAACCACATCCTGTGGCAATGCATTCCAAGCATTCACCATTCTCTGAAAATGTTTTTTTCCAAATATCTAATTTGGACTTGTCTTTAAATAATTTGAAGCTGTGCTTTCTAGTTCTTGTAGCCGGCTGAACTCTGAAAAACTTGGTATACTTTAATTTATCCTTTCCATTGATTAACTTATAAACTTGTATTGTCACCTCAAATTCTTCTGTTTTAGACACTGTAAACCAGTTTTTCTAAGTCTCTCCTCATAACTAAAATTCTGGAAATCCCACAATCATTTTTGTAACATTTCTTTGTATCCTTTCTAGCATGTCTATATCTACTTTATGATAAATACTTCACACCTGAATACAGTATTCCGATTTAGGCCTCACCAATGATTTATAATAATGTGTGATCAATAAATGTCTTGTTTTAAGAGGTACCTATAGTTGAGAGTTAAAGGCGCTTGCCTCTCAGGAAATGAAAGCCCGAATGATGGAGTTTTGAATCCCACAAGTTTCAAGTGTCTCAATAGAGTATATTGGAGACTAACGAGAAACACGGAGATCCCGTGTACACTCTGTGTACTTATAAGAACCTTTGGTAGTTAAAAATTTATTAAGAGTAGGCTGTTAGCTCTATCCGGACAACATTAGAAAAAGTGATAAAATTCATGCCCAATACTCAATCTACCTTCCCCCAGGTCTAGTACTCCGTACGAAGTTAACATTGCAAAACAAAGAACGTACTATGGATAGGAGACAGCATGGCCTAGGGATGAAATGCCAGTTTTACAATATCAACGCACCAGGTTCAAATTGGGTTTTTTTTCTCTGTGCGATCGCTCTTCAATGTACGGAAAGTAATGGCAGCCAACCCTACTGCACACTTGCCAAGAAACTTATAACAGCTAAATAGGTTGGCGGTTGTAAGAGGCGACGTTCTGCAAGGACATGCTATTTACATTACTATGGATAATCTTTGGCTACCTAGCAGTAGGTATGATCTGCCTGCTTCAATAGAAGGATTCCAATTAGATTCTTGCTTTAATCAGAACAGCTTAGATATTTTTGATAAGTAAAATAACCAGAGCGTCTGATTTGCATAGTGGTACAGCACTCACTTTAAATGGCAATGGTATGAGGTTGAACCCTCACGATCGTCACAGCTGTGAATGGATACCTGGCATATGTCTACAGAAGTAAAAGACAAGCAAGGAAAGGAACTAGCTACCCTACCTCATACAAGCTGTGGCTTAGTATACTGAAGTTTTTAACAACTTCATTTCATGACAGTAGCGTAACTACTACGGAACAGACCTTTATTTTAGAATAAGCAAACATTCAAGTTCATGTACAAAAGTCTGAGTGGTAAAGTGCTTGTCTATTGTGGCAAAGGGACCGAGTTCAATCCTCAGTCCTGTCATGCTACAGTCCACCCAGCTGAAAATTGGTGCCTGATTTATAGTTAGGGACAGAAAGTCACAGCTAGGGAACTGGTCAGTTCACCTAAAAAAAAGTTGAAACTTAGTGCAATGATGTGTCTTCTTCTTCTTCTGCGTACACAGTCAGACAGTAACCATTATTTTTTTGATAAAAGCGGCGGTCATCCTGAGGCTCTCGCTACTGCCATAGAGCTTGTCTTGCAGTTCCACTGGTAATGGCCACATCTGCTCTCTCTGATCCTCGTATGTCGGGCAGTTCTGTAGCAGATGTTCAGTGGTCATTTTACCAGTACCGCACGGGCATTCGTCGGTACACCCTATCTTCAATTTGTTGAATAGGTGGTACCTCAGTCTGTTGTGGCCAGTGCGAAGTCTGAAGACAACGACCTGCTCTCTTCGGTTCAACTGGTAATAGGCATCGTTTTTGGTGTAACCAGTATGTTCGGTTTCCCATTTGGTCATGTATCTGGCTTTGATAAGCCGTTTTGACTCTTCGTACGTCATACTGGTATCTGTTTGTGGTAGTCTTGCACCTTCTTTTGCCAGTCTGTCTGCCTCCTCGTTGCCTTGGATGTTGCAGTGTGACGGAACCCACTGTACCACTACCCTTTTTGGTGCGGACTGCTGGCACAGTTTGCAGAGTGCTGCTCTTAAGTCATTAAGCTCAGTGTTTTTCTGGCTTTTTAGCGCTGTGACTACGGCGAGAGCATCTGTCAGCAGGACTATATGGCTCTCATTTTCACAATGATGTGTCTAACACCCCAACCTCAATGGCAGTCTACTATTAGACTAACAAGATCCTTTGTGATCCAGTTTCTCTCTAGCCACCAGACAAATTATTAAGTTCACTTGCCCCCCCCCCCCCCCCCCCCCCCCCCCCCATGCATTTCGCTTATACAATGGTTTCCAATTATGTCCATGTTCAATATATTTGGCTTTTGTCCTGTCCTTTCTGTGGTTTTCAGAATAGGTTACTTGTCAGTTAAGTGTTATAAGGGCCTGAATGGGGAGCGAAGAATAGCAACACTGTAACCTGTCAGGCATGTTGTAAAAGGTGTCTAAGGAAGACAGGGCATGGGGCTGGCTACTCAATCTTGTAGAAACCTTTAGTAACACAAACTTAAAGCGATACGGACAGGTAACAGTTGATGACTTGGAATGTATTTGTTGAACATCTATTTATACAAGAGAGAGCAGCAAAGATAGCGCCATACTGGCTGCAAGTCTACATTGTTCTGATGTTTTAGTTCATTATAGACGCTGTCAGGCCACGGGTTTGCCTGGAATTCACACTAGTCGACGACTTACACTTGTTCATGGAAACGTGTCGTTTTCCATTTGGTCTGGTTAATTTGTTCGCTTTTTGTGTTTTCTTCCTTCCGATTATTGTGGCCTGGACATTGACTATATGAATTAGCACTATGCTTAAACCCGTGTCTTATTTTCACGGTCTAGTGCACACGACTACACTTCACAAGATTGTCGCCCTTTGCCATAGCTGCAGACAGTGTCAATTTTGGTGTGCCTGTGAAATTTAGATACGACTACAGTGGACTTGAACATGGCCCGGGAGAGATGCCCAACACATAACTCATATGCTTGGTGAAAGGCACGACACACAATGATAGATGTCACCCCCTCGCTGGATACCTGTTTATGGGAAAGGCTTCAGGAGTAATCCCTGACAAAAAAATCTGCATCCTGTGCTATCTCCAGCTTGTTTCGATAAAATCCTGCCACTGGTCAAAGGTAGCTCAGGACCAGAGAGTGAAGTTGACAAAAGGTGCAGTTTCTTCCACACTTTAATTCAAATCACCCATTTCAGCGAACACGGCAAAAGAAAAGACTGTCCACATAGCTTGGCTTGGTTCGTTCTCAATCTCCCACTACCAAATCCTGACATGGGCCTAAGTAGTAGAATGTAGTCCAGAGAACGGAATGCGTTGTGTCATAGTTTACAGCTTGACTGCGATATTTGCGCCTTTCGGTCCAACACATCCGACTTCAGCAAACATTTTTTAGTACCGGGTTAGCATTCCCTCTTCGATCCTTTTTTCTTAGCCAGTCTGCTCTGTTGCAGCCTGTTATCCAGGATCACCGCATGGAGGTGTAGAAGGGTCTTGGCAGCCCTGGTACGCTGGCCCTGACGCTAGCAGTCAGCTATGGGTTGCTGACCCCTGCAGCTAATGCCCTGCTCAGCATCTTGATCCCGTCCACCAAGCTGAACACAGGGTAGTCTTCATCACTTGTGATGGACGAACATCACACGTTCCACAGGGAGCTGAAAAGATTTTGACTGATTGAGTCAAAGAGGTTGAGTTGGATGTCACTGCATCATTTGATGTCAGTGATCCAGTAACTTCAAGGGCAGTAACCAACATCCTCCACTTCATCCAGTCTGCTGACATCCTTCAATGCTGATCCATCTCCAATAAAAGATTCCAATTTTAGTTTTTATGGTTCTTCCCAAAGGTGTCTTAGCTCAGCCTCTCTTTCGTTTTTTCTAAGTAAAAACAATTTGATTCTAAGACAAGGTGGATCTGGTTACATGTCTTCTTCTGATCCAGCGCTGATGGTTATGATGGTGTGTGTATCTTATTGGTTGCTCTAGGCAAGCAGTTTTTGGTACTTACTTTCCATGTCCAAGCACCACATTATCATCATCATCAGTCCCGTAACTTGAACGGTCATTGGGGCACCAATACTGCAGATTGTTGGATCAGTTCTCGCCATTTAACTCGGTTTTGTGCCAGGATATAGAATCTTCTGCCTGGATGAGTTAACCTCGGTGGTAAGATTGTCATTGTTGTGTATAGAGACGGTTGGCGCATTTCTGATTTTTCTCAATGCTTTCTGCAATATCGGTGTATCTTGACCCGTTTTGTACCTGGTGGAGCCCATCCTCTCCAGGCAATGTGTCCCTCCACATTGTGAATTTTTCTATGATGTCCCTGTTTGTTCAAGCATGGTGTCACAGGTTCAATCTGAAGGTTAAGCCTTTCGGTATCCTTTTCTCTGCCTCTTTTTCATCTTAGCCGTTTGATTTTAATCACTCTTGTGTATTCTATGTTTGACTTTATCCTATAATATGTCGATTGAAATACACCTAAGCGCTTTGACAGGCTCCATTCCAATTGGAAAAACGCACATAAAACACGTTATCCAAGAGGAATCTGTTACAATGCAATTGTAGACCCAAAGATCACAGAAAAACACACGATTCAGGAGCGAATCAAATCAGCAGCCATGTTGGCGCTCGACATGGAAGGACCACATCATACAGCATGCATCAATTTCAGCGACATGGATTTCCTTGTCATTTGCCTCCAGCATGTCGCACCCATTGCTTGTTTTCTGGAGGTGGAAGCAGGTCATCAGGTGGCCCGAGTCCTGTATTGCGCCAGTCACATGTCTGTTCAGCCACTTTGTTGTGTATGGCAGATGATGTCCGGGGGCAGATTCCTCCCGAAGTTCTATCTCTGGGGCCTGCATATGTGCTATCTCTCAGTACGGCGACTTTCAGGGTATGTCTGTGTCGGCTTTGTTGATTTTAGGAAGCTATGTCTGGATGTGGTCTTGTGCACTGTAGCTGATGTCCCCACATTGGATTTCTTGGGTTGTGCTACTGTTTTTCTCGTTCGATTTCTGCTGTGACGGTTCTTCAGATCTTGGGTAGCGCTATGCCAATTATGCAGTATATTTTATCGATGGGGGTTTTAGGCCCCCTGATACTATCCGACCCCTCCTCATTTATTTCTGTGTCAACTAGTTTTGCATGGTTCTTGGTTGGTGACGATGTTCGACCAGATAATGATGATGACGATATAATCCCTTCAGCTATGAGCTGGTAGCTCTTGACAGCTCAATGCCTCCTGGTCTTCCTTAATTGTAGTTCATATAAAGTATGTTGTCTCAAAGGCACCATGATTGAAGAGGAGGGTATGGATGCATCTTTCAAGTATTCCTGAAGGAAGGCAGTCTAGCGTGTTGGTGTCCCAGGATCGTCACACCTTGCCAGTGACGTAGCACACACATCTGAGTTGGCCATCTCATAATTCCTCAGTCAGTCATGCCAGTTCATCTGTTGTGATGGCACATGTGGCATTCCGCACCGCCTGGCAGATTGTCATAAAGGGGCAGAGATCAATGTCCACATGCCTGCATCTCTTCATCATCCTAAATGATAATTTAATGTTATTGTTTAATGCCCCCTATGAGTAAATTTGCTCTTTTGCGTGCCTTGAAAACTACTGGAGTAGCAAATGGCACTACTTTTATGTAAAATCTAACCAAGTAAACAACTTGTCTGAAATATCTAGCACATGGGACTACCTTTCTGTAACATTTAACACAGAGCACTATTTTTCTGTAACATCTAACACAGGGCACTAGCTTTCTGTAACATCTTACACATGACATAACATTTCTGTAACATCTAACATATGACACTACATGTCTGCAATCTCTAATACAGGACAGGACACTACTTTTCAGAAACCTCTAACACATAATAAAAATGAGTGCATTTCATTCTAGATGTTAATGAAAAATAATAAAGCACAAACTGACCAGCTGAGTATCTGGTGTGAGACCAATATCCATGTTTGAATGTTGCCCTAGGGGTAGAGCTGCCGTATTCCCTGCAAGACTATCCGGAGCAATGAGTGAAGTCTGGGTTGATGGTGCATCACTATAGTCTTCATCATCACACTTTAGCCCACTCAGCTGTGCAATCTGCACTTCCTGTCTTGAAATATAATGGAGAAATGACAAATTGTCATCCAGATGCCAGAAGGATGTATCATCTGTTCTTAGACGTCAAAAGGTACATGGGATCACCACTACAATTAACCTCATTACAAGAGGCTTGATCCTAATTATTTCTGCAGTACTATTTTTGTTAACATGATGAGTTTGCTAGCCATCATACAAAACACTCATAAACTCAATCCTCGAGTGGTCTGCCGGGGTCTTTGTGTATGACAAGGACAAGAATAGCACCACTGCCTCATAGATATGTCGTAAGAGGCGATTTCCATCTGTTTGGACCCCTAAAAAAATTCCCGGAATGTCCAGGCACTTCAGCACTGATGACAAAGTGAATCAGGATGTCCTGGATTGGTTCAAACATGCGACAAATCTTTCATTACTTAAACACTGGGTTAAGTGCATAAACGTTGCAGGAGATTATATCAAAACATAAATGCCACTTCTGACTATTATGAACATTTTTTTTCCTTATAATAAAAAAGTCCCGGTTTGACTTGAACATCATTTGTTTGTCTCAAACCAGTGATATTGTGTGAGAGTCGTTAACGCTAGGATTAACAAAGCCAGGTTTGCTTTAAACTCTCTAGGCTTTAAACCCTCAATATGGGATCAAGATGCTGAGCAACACATGAGCTGCAGTGGTCAGCGACCCATAGCTGACTCCTAGCATCAGGGCCAGCGAACCAGAGCTGCCAAGACCCTTCTACACCTGCACGCGGTGATCCTGGATAACAGGCTGCAGCAGGGCAGACTGGCTAAGGAGAAGGGATCGAAGAGGGAATGCTAATCCGGCACTCAAAAAATGCTTGCTGAAGTCAGATGTGTTGGACCAAAAGGTGCAAATATCGCAGCCAAGCTGTAAACTACGACACAACACATTCCCTTCTCTGGACTACATTCTGCAACTTAAGCCCTTTCAGAGTTTGGTAGCGGGAGATTGAGAACGAACGAAGAAGAAGAAGAAACCCTCAATATGGAACTCTGCAACATTTGTCATAGAAAATAAGAATAGGCTGTTGCTAGTCTTTGCGGTCGTGAGCATGAGTTCATCAGCTTATTCAATTTTGGATCGTGGATATTGTTGTTCATCTTTAGTAAGTCCTACCATCGGGTGGGAGACCGCCTGCGCAGTTAATTTTTCACACGGGTACCATAAGGTAGTTCTGGAACTCCAGTGACCATTATTTCTTCTTGTAGGATGTACCAGCCCACTGATGTTTTTTTCATGTAAAGTGTTTGCCTCTGTATATTCTACTGGCAGAGACACACCCCTTTCCACCCTGGGCTGGGGCCTTTTAGGTGATATCAGGATGTATTAACCAGTACTTGGATGCATGTGTGTGTCTGTATGTACCTATGCTATTTAGGGCGCTCTCAGAAGTCAACTCAACCAAAGTGCAATGGAAAGGCCTCACCCTGAGGTCGCGTATGAAAGTTCTGTAAGAGTGTGATTGTTGGACAGTCAAATAAAAATATGAGATAAGAAGTGAGAGCTGAGTATGATCCTGGCCAAGCAATCAATATTTTGAATTGTCTAAATGGAAGTGAATGGCTTTGACTTGTGACATTCTCCAGATGTCACTCTTGTGATAGTCCATCTGACGTTGTTGCCTGATTGTTTGTTATTTCCAGGAGATAGTACTCAACTGATGTAGGCGTTATCTTTTATTGGCTCTCCAATGCTTTCGCTAGTGACCATGTATCACTACTGTAGCACAGGACGAATGAACTGAAGAGGCCTGCATGCAGTCTGGTGTTTTTTGTATCATCCGTCACAGTCTTGATGGAGTTGAAGGCTGTCAAACCCGGTCGCCGACGCCTTGCAACCTCTAGCTTCATGTTGTTCTCCATACCGAGGAGACGGCCGAGGTTGGCATAATAACTGAACTGATTACCAAATGATATGAGAACCAAAAAAAATTAAACTTACTGGGTATTTTGGGGAATATATAGCTGTATATACTGTGGGTGTAGATGTCTGCCGATCAAGAACTCCTTGATCTCTTTCCTGAAAAGCATCATATCAGCAATCAAGTTGATGATCACCATCAAGTCTGGCTCAACTCCATTGGGGTAACTTAACCCATTAGGTGTGACCTTGGTGTAACCGAGCTGCTGAAGGACTATCTCAAATCCCTGAAACAGACAAACAGTTTATATCAGGTTTATAGATCAAAATCTTCTTCGTCGTTCGTCCTTAAAACGGACTTTGCAAGTAGCAGGATGCAGTCCGGAGAACAGGATGTAGTCTGGAGAACAGAACTGGCTGTGTCATAGTTTACAGCTTGACTGAAATATTTGCACCCTTCGGTCCAACATACCCGATTTCAGAATAGTATTATTTGGTACTGGGTTTGTTTTCCCTCTACAATGCCTTCTCCTTGGCCAATCTGCTCTGTTGCAGCCTGTTACCCAGGGTCACTGATTAGAGGTGGAGAAGTGTTTTGGCAGCTCTGAACCGCTGGTCCTGACGCTAGCAGTCAGTCCTGGATTGCAGACCTCTACAGCACTTGCACTGATTTTGATCCCGTTGACGAATCAAATCTTCCAAAGATAGGCTAGAGCATTAAGATGCACACTGATGTTCAGACCCAGATAGGCTGGAGCACTCACGCACATACACGTGTGGATCCTGGTGGCCTCTTACTGTTACTGCAGAAGAAAGGATAGCACCACTGCATTCCCCTAATAATAAGAATAGTAATAGCCATCCCCTGCAAGCAATTATGAGACATGTTGTGGTGCACCTCACAAGTAAGTCCAGAGGTGGCTGTACAGTTCTTCATTTTTCTTCAGCGTTTCTCCTGAAAAGGGCATATGTGACATTGTGTCGTAGTTTACAGCAAGGCTTGAATATCTATGCCTTTCAGTCAGACATGTTCAATTTCAAACTGACATTATTAGGACTGAGTTTGCCTTCCCTCTTTGATCCCTAATCTCTTAGCCATACTGCATGGTTCCAGCCTGTTTCCAGGGCCACCACTGGGAAGGGGAATAGGGTCTCTGTCAGTTGTGGTTTGCTGACCCTGATGTAAGCAGTCAGCTATGAGTCCTTGGTTGATGTCAGCTCATTCATTGTACTGCATCTTTGCCCTCAATAGGAGGCATACCATGGTCAATAAATGAAGCCATAAGTCAAGTGTTAGTAGATAGAGCAAATTTAAGAAAACAAAAAGCAACGCAACAAATTTTTGTGAATGGAAGTAAAAAGTTCTTCAGTGTAACACTGAATGATTCACTCATTTGGAAGAATGTTATGGATAATTAATGAAACAAAAGATTCACTGGATGAGACAGATGTGTGGTTTTAATGAGGAACATTAAGTATTCAGTGGACAGCTAGTAAGACTAATGAGGAAGAAGTGCAGAGAGAAGAAAGTTAGAAATGGAAAACAGTTCATAAAACTGACTCCACTGTATGTGGGCGCCTCCCAATATTCTCAGTCCCCTTTGTTGCTGAAAATGCAGGCAACTGGGCACGAACTCCATAGTTCCTGTGGCAGCAAAGAACGTTTCCCATGACTTTATCAGGTACCCATTTACAGCTGGGTCGATTGAAAGAAGTGACAGAAGCACGAAAAAAAACCAATACAAGCCCAGTCTGTAAACTGTTCATGACGTGATTCTTCTTCTTCATACGCTGGTTTCAGCGATATTTACGCTGCAGTGTTACTTTGTTAAGCCTGTGGCCCAGTGCATCCGATTTCAATAGGCGTTTCTGTAGGAATGCCCTCCTTAGCCTTTGGCTGTCCCCAGCCTATCTGCAACGCAGCAGTTGTTTTTGGTCAGAGTTGTCTCTCTTAGGGAAGTTGTCTTGCAGGACTATCGAGTCTTCCCCCCTCGTGTCTATAGAGTTTGCCAATGATATGATGGACTATGTACTAGTTTGTACTATCCCGGAAGAGAGGCACTCCAGTGTGTCTGTGTCCCAGGATCGTCACGTCCTGCCAGAAACGTAGCATATGCATGTGAGTGAGGTATCTCTTTGCTCCCTTTATTTTCTCAGCTCATCTGCAGTGATGGTACGCCTAGCATTCACTGCCACCTGGGAGGTTGTCACAATAGGGCAGAGGTGCAATGTCCGTTGGCCTGCATCTCTTCTCCGTCCATTGGGATGACTGATAGCAGACAGAGGTAAAAAGCGAGGTAGGAGTGCATTTAACCAGGGGACAAGCCTGGTCATGGCACGGAGATGTTGTTCGCCTGGTGTGTGGACATATCTCATGATCAAGGGCTGAGTCTCAACAGTCCGCAGTGAGGTGGCTGCTCTACTGCTTACGACACCCCGACCAAGAACTAAGTCTTTTACTAGTGGTTTCACACCTCAACGCCGTATGGGGTGAATATCGAGCAGCTCCCTGCCCGCTTTGATCGGCGGGACGGCAGAGACCTTTTTCTGCGGCTCGACCGGGTCGGGCTGAGATGCGAGCGCCAGGTCCCAACCATGTCGTTGCCTCCCGTTGCAGTGGTGCTGAGATTCAGGGCGGGATTCCGGCTTAGAGGCGTTCGGCCGTAATCCCTCAGATGGTAGCCTCGCACCATTGGCTTAGCCAGGCACGTGGACCAAGTGTCTGAGACCTGCGACTCCTCTCGAATTGAGCAGAATTTTCGTAGCAACGCCCTGTCATTAGTAGGGTGAAACTGACCTGTCTTCAGAGGGTCTAATACCAGCACCCGTTCCCTATTAGACCTAACGAATCAAGAGAGAGCTTTTAGTCAGTCAATGACCAAGTGTCTGAAACCTGCGATTCCTCTCGAATTGAGCAGGATTATCGTAGCAACGCCCTGTCATCAGTAGGGTAAAACTGACCTGTCTTCCGAGGGTCTAATTCCAGCACACGTTCCCTATTAGACCCAACGAAAGTGCTCTCGGCCTGTCAATCATTACAGTGTTGGCGTGTTGAGTCAAATTAAGCCTCAGGCTCCACTCATGGTGGTGCCCTTCCATCAATTCCTTTAAGTTTCAGCTTTGCAACCATACTTCCCTCGCAACCCAAACACTTTGGTTTCCCGGAAGCTGCCCACAGAGTCATCGAAGCAACTCCTGCGGATCGCTATTCGGCATCGTTTATGGTCAGAACTACGACGGTATCTGATCGTCTTCGCACCTCTGACTTTCGTTCTTGATTAATGAAAACATTCTTGACAAATGCTTTCGCAGTAGCTCGTCTCGCGGCGATCCAAGAATTTCACCTCTAACACCGCAATACGAATGCCCCCATTTGTCCCTCTTAATCATTACCACCAGTTCCGAAAAGCAACAAAATAGAACCGAGGTCTTATTCCATTATTCAGGCAGCCGAGGCCTGCTTTGAACACTCTAATTTTTTCAAAGTAAACGCGCCAGCCACCCGGTACGCTCAGCGAAGAGCACCCGTGGGAGAGAGCCGGCAGACGGTAGAGCAGGAGTCAGCGGGCAGTGAACCGGCTCGAGCCGGACCGCCCGCTTGTGCCTGAGATCCAACTGTGAGCTTTTTAACCGCAACACCTTTAATATACGCTTTTGGAGATGGAATTATCGCTGCTGCTGGCACCAGACTTGCCCTCCAATAGATCCTCGTTAAAGGGTTTAAAGTGTACTCATTCCAATTACGGTGCCTCGAAAGAGTCCCGTATTGTTATTTTTCGTCACTACCTCCCCGTGCCGGGAGTGGGTAAGTTGCGCGCCTGCTGCCTTCCTTGGATGTGGTAGCCGTTTCTCATGATCCCTCTCCGGAATCGAACCCTGATTTTCCGTTACCCGTTACAAACATGGTAGGCATGTCACGTACCATCGACATTTGATGGGGCAGACATTTGAAAGATGCGTCGCCGGCACATGAGGCCATGCGATCAGCACAAAGATATCCAGCGTCACCAGTGGGGACGCTGCAACCCCGCGAGGGGAAATGACGATTGGTTTTGAACTAATAAAAGCGCTCTTTCCGCGAGGGTCGGAGCTTGGAAAGCATGTATTAGCTCTAGAATTGCCACAGTTATTCAAGTAGGATCGTGTCATCTAAGGAACCTCGACTGATTTAATGAGCCATTTGCAGTTTCACCGTGAGACAGTGTGAACTTAGACATGCATGGCTTAATCTTTGAGACAAGCATATGACTACTGGCATGATCAATCAGATATCTGTCGGAGATGGACGAACCACACACACCGGTCGGCGAAGGATGGATGTGTAAAAAGCCTCTCTAGGACGGCCGCAGGGACCGACTGACGGACGGACGGTTGTTCCATCCCTCACACCGTCGACCTAGGGACCGCCTAGACGGGGGCCCCCCGTACACAGACCAACTTCGGGGAAGGATGGCAGCGCTCTGTGCAGAACAGATCCCAACGGCCCCGGCGATGATTTTCACTCAGACTGGAGACGATTTTTGCCTGCCGACCGGTTGGTCGGGCGAGGACAGGGCCTTTAGGTACGATTCCTACTTTCCATTTGCTGGTCCAAAGCTCATTGCGAGAGAAGGACCACAAGCGAGACGAATTGTCGAGATTGGCTATACGCGCTAGCCTTCTCTGGTTCGCTGGCTCTGACGATAGATGTTAGCTTTGGGTTGCTGACCGCTACAGCTCAGCATCTTGATCTCAGGTGAAGATGTGCTTATTGTAAAATCGTAACAGGTTGTTGTTTGTGAATGCCCACAATGAGTAGGTTACTCTTTTGTGGGCTCTGAAAAGGACGTTAGGTAGCGGGTTGCAGTAGCTTTCCTCACATCCCGAGTGTGCTGATGAAGGTAGATCAAAGTCCTCCAGGCGGTTGTGCTATGCTTGGCTTCATCTGCGTGTCACTCTCTACTACGGGGATCACATTGATCCCTCACCTCGTTAGCCAGGCTGCCATGAAAACAGCCCGTTTCCAGGAAGGACTACTAAGGTAATCGAGGTGAGGGTCTTGGCCAATATGTTTGACTGACCCTGACTAACGTGTCTGATCAGTATATTATTCCTCCCCATCTTGACAGGTAAATGTATTTATCTTCTTCTTCGTACGCTGTCAGACGTCAACTTGAATTTATTCAAAGAAAGCAGCGGTCATCCTGAGGCTGTCGACACTGCCATAGAGCTTGTCTAGTGTTGGCACTGGTGATGACCACATGTACTTTCTCTGGTCCCCGTATGTCGGGAAATTTTGCAGCAGATGTTCAGGGGTCATTTTCCCTATACCACAGGTGCATTCATCAGTAGCACCTATCTTCAGTTTATTGAATAGATGGTACCTCAGTCTGATGTGGCCTGTGCGAAGTCTGAAGACCACAATCTGCTCTCTTCTGTTCAACTAGTAATAAGCATAATTTTTTGTGTAGCCAGAATGTTCTGTTTCCCATTTGTCCATGTATGTAGCCCTAATAAACCTTTTGGACTCTTCATAGGTCACACTAGAATTTATCTAGTATTTATCTAAAATTCCATGATTGACTGTCGAATAGCAATCATCATCATCGCCATCAATATTGATCTGTCTGGTTCCCTTTGGAACATAGGACTGCAACAGCTATTATGTGCCATCTTCTTGAGTTCTGCCCATGAAACCCTGCGAGTTCCAATGCATCGCTTGTCTAGTTACGCTGTCCGGCTTCTTTCTGAGAATGTGTCCTATCCATCCCAACTTTCTCTACCCAATTTCCTGATGTATTTGCTGTCTGCGTGTTTTTTCCCACAGATCCATTCAGAGTACACTAATATGTTTGAGCAAGTTGCCTGCTAGGAGGTTAAACTGTAATAGTGACTCCCATGCTTCTACTGGAGCCAAAACAGAAGGAAGATTTATATTGTTGGAAGAGCGGTTAGAGCATTTGTCTTTCGCAGCAAAGGGGCTAGGTTTGTTGATCTGTCACAGGATACTTCAGTTCACTCAGATGTAAAATGGTACCTGTTTCTGTTATGAGTTAGGTAAGGGCTTAGAAACACCTTGAGAAACAAGTCTAAAAATAAAACCAGACATATGTTGGATTGGAAAGTACAGGGACAGAGATGAGTGGGGAAGCCTAAAACATCTTGCAAAGAACAACAAAAAATAAGACCAGGGCAGAACTCGAGAAGATGGTTCAAAATATGAATTGGTTGACTGCATCCATTCCAGCCCTAAGTTCAAAAGAGAATTAACTGGTTACCTACCACAAGCCGCTCCCGGCGCCAGAACACTTATTTAGCCGCGGCCATAAGCCGCTGTGACCATCAATGTTTGTTTCATAGTAAAACAAGTTATAAATTTATAGTTTTCCTTTCCGTTTCGGTACGAGATTTTAATTTACCGAAAGGAAGTTGATTTTGGAATCACATGTGGACCAAATCGGATGTTAAAAATTGTATTCTTGTCATAATTATCATATTTTCAAGCTAGTTACCGAACTGTAAAAAATTGTTTACCATGGCAACAAGCGATAAGGTCACCAAAAGCACTTGTACGGCTCGTCTAACTTTTGAACAGGCTAGAAACTTGTTTCAACAGATAAATAATACATCTAGTGAAGACGAGGTAAGTGAAACAGATGTCGATAATGATTCAATTGATTTTGATGAATACCAAAAAAATAGTAGTGACAGCGCAAGTAGTGATAGCGAAGATGGTGCAAGTCCTGGACCATCAAAATTCCCTAAAAAGGCTAAGACGGCTGCTAGATTTACAAATAGTTCAGTAAAAAACGGAGCTCAAGAAAGAGAACAGTGGCACCAAGTAACTGAAGGTGAAACAACAGGCAGTATTCCCTTTGTTCTAACTCGTGAACCAGGTATGCATGCAAAACTAGATGCATCTTCCTCTGAACTAGATTGTTGGTTTGCCTTGATAACACCAGATGTGTTAGATTCATTGGTATCAATGATCAATGAATATGCAGAATTAAAGAAATCCAAACAAGTTTCTTTACAAAAGTCTACACTTGCAAGTTGGAAGCCTATCACTGAATATGAGCTGTTAAAATTTTTGTCCGTGATTATTGCAATAGGTTTAGGTAAAAAAGCATCGGTGAAGGATTATTGGGCACACAAAACGCACAACTACAACCCATGGTACAGTCAGATGTTTCCCAGATTGAGATTTGAAATCATTTACCACACCATGATGCATGTTGGAGATGCTGAATCTGTAGGCAAGGACAAAATAGAGCCATTCTTGAATTCACTAATAGCAAAGTTCCAGGATGCATTTTATCCATTTCAGGATCTGGCCATTGATGAAATGGTAATAGGCTATAACGGACGCTGGAAGCACAAGCAGTACAATGCCTCCAAGCCAAGCAAGTATCACATCAAGACTTTTGGCTTGTGTGATTCTACTACAGGGTATGTCTACTCTGTATTGACGTACTTTGGAAAAAACACATCATATCTCCTTGCCAATGACCATACAAGTCAGGCTGTGAAGGTGTTTGATTACCTGCTGCAAGGAATTGGAAAAGGCCACCATGTATTTGCGGATAGGTACTACACTGTAGACACCGTGATTACATATCTGTTGAGTAGGGTATTGATTATACTGGCACACTCAACATCAACAGGAAAAATTGTCCGCTTCAGTTGAAGACCATTTCTCTACAGCTCCGAGAAGCTAGGTGGTACAGAAATAATGATGGATCCCAGATATGTGTTGCTTGGCGAGATAAGAAAGCCAAAAGGCTGTGTATTGTTGTCTCCACCAAGACTACAGTTCAGATGGAGCAGGTTAAACTAGACGAGGCAACACAGTTGAAATACCCAAAGTAGTGCAGCGATACAACATGTGTATGAATGGATGTGACCATAGCGACCAGATGGTATCATACTATGGCAGCTTCCAAAGAAAAACAAGAAAATGGTGGAGAAAAATATTTTATTGGATCATTGAGGTTTCACAGGTAAATGCTCATATATTATACACGCTCTGTCATGCTGATGAGAAGCCTATGCCCTTGAAAGTCTTCAAAGAAAATTTGATCCATCAGCTGACTGAGAAGGCTGCATCCATCATCCCGCAAGAGGTAGTAACCACAAACAGCAATAAAGTTGGGAGAAAATTCAAAGAAGGAAACAAAATTAAAAGATGAGGGTGCTGTGCATCTTGTGGATCACTCAGACAAAGACAGGAACTGCATTGTATGCTCAACTCCTGCAAAGAGAGCCCGCACAAATTTGTATTGCACTGGTTGCCTAGAAAAGCCACATCTCCATCCGAAGAACTGTTTTAGAGTGTAACATACACATGATCCTGCAGATGGTGCTCACTAAAGACATTGATGTACTGTAAATAAATTGGAGATATATATTTTTTTTTAAATGTTAATTTTTCCAAAGATATATTTTTTTTTCTTCAAATGTTTATTTTTCAAAAAATGTTTAATTTTTTCTGATCTGGCCTACGTGTGGTTACATTAGCTATTAGAAGTGTAAATATTATCCAATTTCTGTGTTCTTGGATTTGTTTTTCTTATTGTTGGATATACTTTGTGATAACCACCAAGTAAAAGACATTAAATGTTTTGGACATTCAAAAATTTAAGGTGAGTTGGCACTTTTTTTATAATTTTGTAATGCTTTTCTGTTGTAAATAATAATTTACCATTTACAAATTTCCTACTAAAAAATAACACACAATTGTTTTAGATCTATCTTAGAGAACATTCATTTACCTACAAAATGGTATATCATTCATAAAAATTTGTTAATAATTAAGAAAACTGCAGCTAAATTTGTACATACACCTGCAAATGGGAAAATGGGACCTAAATTTAATTCTGCCACAGCCTGTTTTTCAATTCAGTAGCTAATCAGTTAAGTCAAGTCATCATCATTTGGTTGCTCACTCCGGAGACTGGTTGTAAGGTTGTTTGAGTGTGTCTCTCCATTTGACCCTATCCTCTTCAGCTCTCTTCATTTCAGCATAGGTTCGTTGTTTAATGTCCCTGCATACCTGTGATGTGAAATTGAATCTTGGAGACCCCGGTCCTCTCTTCCCTTGAATCTTTCCCTCTAGTATCTTTTGTAGAAGACTTTCACATCTCATACTGTGACCCAGCCAACTCAACCGACGTTTTTTGTATTATGTGCAATATTTGTTTTTGTACGCCTACTTCAGAGAGTAAATCGTCATTAGATCTTCTTTCTGTTCAACTCACTCTTTCCACATTTCAAAAGCTTCCAATATTTTTTCCTCCATCTTTGCTGGAGTTCATGTTTCAGCCTCAGACAGTGTAATCGGCCATGAGTGGCGATTCTTCTTTTCCTCAGTTCTACGATGAAACTCTTTGAGGTTAACAATTTCTGTTTTTGCTCTGAAGCCCTTTTTTGCCATTGCAATCCTTGTCTTGATTTCTGTCTCATTGTGGGCATCTTCTGTTATGGTTTGGTCAAAATATGTAAACTCTTGAACTTGTTTGATTATTACTCCATTGATTATCACATTTATTTGTCTACGTTTCTTGGATATTACCAAGAGTTTTGTCTTCGCTGTGTTACATACAGGTTCTGGATTAACTTAATCAGTGTTCTTACTATACCCATCTGTTGCAGGATATGATAAAGTTTGCTCCAGGGGACTTGGTCAAAAGCTTTCTTGTAGTCAATAAAGCAAATAAATAGTGGTCATCCTTCATCGATCATTCTTTCTGCGAGATACCACAATGCTTCGATGGCATCCTGTGTACCTCTAAATAAAAATGGCAGCACTGGATAGGCTGCGCACATATTTCAGTCCGGTGTTTGTGTTGATAAAGTTTCACCCTGACCTCTGTTTGGAATACAGTTTGCGCTAGCTGATAGCTTACAGTTGTGTTAAGTTTTGTGCATTTCGGACACTAAGACGAGCTAATCACAACCATTGTGCAGGCGAGAAGTTTAATAAAAATGTAACTGATACAAACACAGAGACAGCGGAACACGAGCACCCGGTTAGTTCCCTGGTACCGGATGGGACATTGAATGACAACCTGATGTGGAAGGCAAGGGGACACCACAACATTAACGTAACCAAAAAAGTTTTTGATATGTCACATATAATTCACTGTACCGACAAAGAAGGGACCTTGGAAGATCCAAGTGACGTGTCTGGCAAGACAAGAGACAAGGCCTCTTGGGTCATCACCAAGCGAAATCCTCGTTTAAAGACAGGAACGTGGAACGTTCGTACAATGATGAAGACAGGAAAGTTGGAGAACATCAATATGGAGATGAGAAGGCTTCAAATAAATATTCTGGGATTGAGTGAGACCCACTGGAGAGAAGAAGGAGAATATCAAAGCGAGGAATATGAAATAATATACTCATGATGTGTCAAGGGGGAGTAGCCTGCATACTGAATAAAAAGGCAACTGCTGCACTGAGAGAGATGACCATACACAACCACAGATTATTGACATTGAGAATGGCTTCACAGCCGGTAGACAGTCACAATACAAATATACATGCCCACTTCAGTGCACGATGAAGATGAGATAGAAGAGATGTATGATACTCTAGAGTAAATATTGAGGACAACAAATGTCGTGATAATGGGAGATTGTAATGCGATTGTTGGTATGGGCTCTGAGCTAGTCATAGTTGGGAAGAATGGACTGGGTACTAGGAATGAGGACAAAGGAAAGAGGACAAAGACTTGTAGACTTCTGCCACCAGGAAAAATACTTAATAACTAACACCTGGAATCATGTCCCGGAAAGAAGGAAGTACACATGGAAAAGTCCTGGAAATCGAGGATGCTATCAAATAGACTACATCATAGGGAAATCAAGATATAGAAACCAATTTTTTTAATGGATTGCTTACCCTGGTGCAGATGCTGATTAAGATCCAAATTTGCTTATCATGAAATGCCAACTACAATGGAAGAAACCAGTAAAATTGCAAAAACTAGCAAAGTGGAATTTAAGTGCTTTAAACTAGTTCGAGAAAAGAAGTTCAATTCCAAAACTGGGTGACTGCTGCTTTAGGGAAAAGACTTGTCACTGAAGATATAGATCATCAGTGACAGAATATAAAAGAGGCCATAAAAGAGGCAGATTACATTGGGTAACAAAAAAGCAGAAAACAAGAAACTATGGGTAACAACTGAAATGCTAAACAAAATGAAGGACAGACGCAAATGGAAACATATTAATAGAGAGCATGGCATTGCTACATATAAGCATATCAAAAATGACTTAGATCGAGAATGCAAGATGGCACGAGAAAAATGGTGGCTAGACAAATGCCAGGAAATTGAAAAACTGAAGAAAGCAGGGAAATTCGATCAAGTCCATAAGAAAGTAAAACAATCATTTCATAAACCTAAGGGCATACAATCACTGATGATTAATGATGAGAATGGGAAACCAATAACAAACCCAGAGAACAAAAAAGTGAAATGGCGAGAATATGTTGAGAAACTCTACAATGATGGGGGCCTGTATCAAGATAACACATCATTAATTGACATACCATTGACAGAAAAGAGATTAACTATAATTAGAGATGAATTTAATAAGACATTTTCTATAATCCTGAACAACAAAGTACCAGTGACAGATGTTACCTATCGAGCTTCTGAAAGCTTGTGTTAATGACATTTATACCAAGGGAACATGGCCAAAAGAGCACACAACTTCAATATATCCTTTGCCAAAGAAATGAAATGCAACAGAATGCAGTCAATTCCGAACGATAAGTTTAATAACACATGCATATAAAATCCTATTAAAGATAATTAAGATGAGAATCAATGGAAAGATAGAGGAAGTACTGCAAGATAACCAGTTTGGATTTCGCAAGGCCAGAGGTACACGGAAAAGTCAAATAAGTAAGTCCCTGTGGTACAGGGAAAATGACCGCTGAACATCTGCTGCAAAATTGCCCGACATACGAGGACCAGAGAAAGCACATGTGGCCATCACCAGTGGCAACACTAGACAGGCTCTATGGCAGTGTCGACAGCTGCTTTCTTCGAACAAATTCAAGTTGACGTCTGACAGCGCACGAAGAAGAAAAAGAAATAAGTATGTCTATAAGACTGAAGGCACGGATGGTCTATGAAGACCCCTTACTGGACTAGAAATACAGCATCAGTTGATCAAAGAAAAAGATGTATCAAGCCTAACTAATAAATCCCTGGAACTGCAGGTCAACTGACACATTGACAATCTAATAGTTGCTATAGCTGCAAGTCTATTTCTTTCCTTAAATACAAATATGTCAGTTCGGGCATCATCCGTCCATGGTCACATAAGGTTAAAATATTACAATAGAGTTGAGAAATCCCAATTGCAGAAAAAGACAAAGCACACATAACTAGACGTAGCAAAATGGCTTTCTACATGAAATGTGTGTATATCATGGTTTCTATCATACATTACAAAGTAATTACGATACCAGGCGTATAATGGTATAGCACATATAAACTACAATACGTACATATGCCCTGATAATCATAATAAATGTCCTTGTTAACTGATCTATGTGTACACTTGTATTCATGGAAACGTGTCATTGTTTTCCATTTCGACTAGTTAATTGGTTAATTTTTGTGTGTTTTCTTCCCTCCGACTATCCTTGCATGAACATTGGCTATATGAATTAGTACTATGGTTAAATCTATGTCGTATTCTCACGGTCTAGTGCACACAGCTTAACTTCACAAGATTGGCGCCCTTCGCTCTAGCTGCAGACAGTGTCAGTTTTGGTGTGACACGTGACTATAATGGACCAAAAAATGTCGCCCGGGAGAGATGCCAACACATCACTCACATGCTGAGTGATGTCTCTACAACCTCTTGCCGTTATGGGAAAGGTAGGACATACAACAATAGACGTCATTCCCCCCCCTGCTGCTTTGCAGAATACTATTTTCGGGAAAGGCTTCGGGAGTAAGCCCTGAGGAAAAATCTGCATATTGTGCTATCTTCAGTCGTCTCGGAAATGTCTTGCCACTGGCAAAAGGTAGCTCAGGACGAGAGAGTGAGGTTGACAAAAGACTCTGTTTCTTCGTCACATTAATCCAAATCACTGCTCCAGTCACCCATTTCAGCGGACACAGCAAAGACTGTGCACACGGCTGAACAAAGAGAGTGGTCTTCATCACGTGTGATGAACGAGCATCATTATCATCATCTTTACACAGTACTGTATATCCTACCATTATTTGACTGAACTTTACCCTACTTACAAATTACAAGATTGCCATATAACTGTGCATGCTTCAAATCATATCTCATATAGCTTTGCTAATACATAGTATGGTATTTGCACAACATCAAAATCGCATAACGTATCGTGGACACTAAGCAATGCATACCTGTATTTCTTATTTTCTTAAACGCATGGCTATTTTTTTCACTTCATCATGTAAGTTCAGACATGTTTCACAAATATATTAAACCAGAGCAGAAACAAAACTTACTAACATGAACAACAAGAAAAACAGAATGATACAAACTTTCATAGGGCGAATCTTTTTTTGTACAACAGTATTCCCAAAGTGAATGTATCGCCATTGTTCACGTCTGTGCTCAGACTTCCTGATAAGGTGTTTGGCATACTTGACAATTATTGACAGGCCAGCTGTGATGTTTTTCAACTCTTCCAAGCTCTGAAGTGTTGAAGAAAATAAAAAGGATGAAATATTAGACATTACGTTATTATTACAAATTAAATGTTATGAAATGTACATATGTCTGTGTATATATTAAACATTTTTAAAATATAGTTAAAAATCTACCAAAATTATTTGTACCTTTCCCCAGGCCTAGTAAGCCGCAGAAAGTTTAAAATGCCTACTAAGGATACCTTCGGCTACTTGGCAACAGACATTAATAACAACATGCCTGTTTTTTTAATACCAGGATTCCAAGTATTCAAATTTTTTCATTTTTTTTACTGATCATCCCATTATGGTTTGATCATCGGCAAAAAAATGCCTTCCGTCATTCGTTCTGAAAAGGACGATGTTTTGTAGTTTACATTGGGGCTGTGATATCTTTGGTTTCAGCTCAACACATCCAATTTCAGATGACTTTTTTGAGTACCGAGTTTGTCTTCCTCTTTTACAACTCAGAACAACATTTTTCATCATCATCTCAGAACATGTGTTAAAGAAACTCAGTGAAAGCAAGCAACCCTGTCGTACCTCATGTCTTATTGAAACTGAATCTGCTAATCCTTCTTTGATTGAAATAATTGTCTCTTTATTTTCACACAGGTTTTGGATTAACATAATGGTTGGTCTCTTGATATCTATTTGTTGCAACTTCTGAACAAGTTTGTTCCAGGGAAATTGGTCAAAGACTTTCTTGTAGTCGATAAAGCAGATAAATAGTGGTCGTTCTTGTTCAGCGTGTGTGTTCACATTGGTTTGATTCAACGTAGTCCACTGTGGCTTCAACTATGCTCGTCTAGACGTCAATATTACTAGAATATTCTATAGGCATCCTATTTTAATAGGAATATCATACATACAACCCTGTTCTGGATTACTCATCAGTGCACTTACTAAAGGTGCAGCCAATTTTTAAGTACACTGTGGGTAGCAGTGCATCAGCCGAGCAAAAGTAGTGAAACCAAAGACCCTGTTCAAGCCTGGACCACTGATCAGGAAAGAGATGACCTATGCCAACTACAAAATCAACAGCACAGACCCCTCCAGTGCTAACATTGGTCGCATGGGGAGTATAAACATTTAAATTGTGTGCTGGTCACTTTGTGGCGAAACTACACAACTGTAATAAAAAACGTCTACAAATTCAGCATAGTCTTCTAAACCAGTATTTTATGTTAAGCTAAAAACAACTAGGATTGGCCCGGCAAGCCACCATTGAATTTTCACATGCCAAAAATGAAGCATAGGAGGACCTAAAAGGAAATGTGACCAGCAATGTCAAAAGAAACATGTGATGACATCAACACTGACTTCAAAGCTGGCACACAACAAAAAGCTACACCTCCCACCAACCTGTAATGACGCTAGTAGAAAGAAGATGATATATGTAAATAAATAGACATTAACACAAGAGAGAACCTGGCTCAAAATCGCACAACATAAAAGAGCGCAGTCACAGACGGCGTTGAAATCAGCGAGGGTCTGATATTTAGGCGGCACAGGATAGGCGTGCAAATCTGGAAGTCAAGAGCAGAGGAAATAGCAGAGACAACTGTCGACTACATTTGTCAGTCATGTCATAGACCTTTACAAGCTCAAATTGGCTTCATCTGCGATGCACACACATACTCAAGGTTGCAGTATGACATGTGTGTGTGTGTGTGTATATATATATTTTCCAGCTGTTATTTTTATGATATCCAAAGAAAAGCAACTAGGTGCTAAAGGGTTTATTAAGAGACATACTATCGAAATAAAAACCCTCAAGCAAAACAGTAAACAATTAAAGGGAGGACATGACATGACATAGGTCCTCATACTAAAACCATGACTGATGAACTTTTCTAGCCCAATGCTTCTGTCTTGAGTCTGTACCTGATTGTTAGATGTCAGGATCTGAGACACTTGTAGGACAGCATACTTGTCCTCCAATGGGCAGGCCAGTTCTGTAAGCCTTCTGATGACTTCTGTGCTGTCTGTATCATTGCAAATAGCTTTGGTGAGGTGTGTCCGGTAGTCTACTACCAACTGCTTCATCTCATTATTATCATTTCTCAAGCTGTTGGATGAAGGCACGTCTGGATGGCTACGTGGCAACAGCGAACTCATAAGGTCTGCCATCTTGCCCAGTAGATTCTGCATATGTCTTCTATTAAAGAAGAAGAAGAGAGCCTTTATACATTTATAAACGAAAAGACATTTTTTTTAAAAATTAGTCTGCTAAAACATATTTTAATTGCTGAACTTTACTTTTTCTGTCCATTGTTTCTGTGAAACATCATGGGGATCTGAAATTTCCTCTAATGGGCAAAGATTGTTAGTACATGCATATGCATCTTGTATTAGGATATATGCTAAAACATCTGTCCATCTGCCTCATGGTCTTCCTCATAAACTGAGATGATTCAAGTTTTTGTTGTTCTGTACAGGAAGTACATCCAACAACAGATCTGATCATTATTTCTGATTCTGTCCAGTGACACTAATTACCCTGAAATCGTGAGTATGATACAAGCGATTTTTACCCAAAGTACCTAACAATTTAGATGTTGCATACCTATTTCTATTTGTTATTTACCTCAATTTTCAGTTTTGTATCTTGATGCGTATTATACCCACATTTTCATTTTACAAGAAAATGTTGGGCTAAATCAAGCATTATATGTGATATTTTATGGCACTTTTAATTTCACATGCTGAAATGCTTATACCTCATAGAATTTGAATAGGTTCATGTGGACACCGATAAGAGGTTAAGTATAATTTTATTGATTTATTTTTAGTTCCTAAGCTAATCTATGGATGAATGCATGTTTGCCTTGGTAACTGCCAGCAACTAAAAACGGCTTAATAACTTCTTTGTCTTTTGTCCTACTGCTCTTGCCAATACGAGTCGCAGAGGTGGGATGCATGGATCTCTTGTTTGGGGCCAGGTGAGAAGCTTGTGTGGTCATCAAGTAGAACCTCTTGAGTGTTTCAGACACACCTTCTTTTACATCTGCAATGAGGGCGGCCTCTTGCACGAGGACCTGATACTTGCATGTGATAAGCTCTTGCTGCTGGTTGGTCATAACGCTTTCCAACTAAGTGGCCAACCCACTTGATTTGTTGGTCTTCAATGTAGACATTTACCGTGTTCGTTCCTAACATCTGCTTCAACGTGGTGTTTCGGATATGGTCTCAGATTGACTTACCAACTGCATTTTGCACACAGGGCACCTCACAGCTCTGAATCTTGTCTCAGATGGACTTACCAACTGCACTTCGCACACAGCGCATCTCACAGCTCCGAATCCTACTCTTGTGACGTTCCAATAGGGACCACGATTGACACTGGTAACACAAATTAGGAATGAAAAACGTGTCGATCAACCTCCTCTTTGTTGAAAGTTGCACTCCGGGATGTTTTATAATCAGTGCAGGTTGGTAGTGAACATTGCTTGCTTTCTGAATATGATGTGCCATCTCTCTGTCCACTCTGCCATCATCAGTGAAAACACTTCCCAAGTACTTGAACTCTCGAATCTTGCTGGAGATTTCTGTGGTCGCTGTGGAAGCGTTGCTTCACATGTTTACAGGTTATTTTCATAGACAGTCTTTTCTTTGTTGATCTTCATGTCATATCTTTAACAGGCGGAAGTGAGGGAGGTGATGTGATGTTGTAGGTCCTCCCCGTTGTAATAGAAGATGCTTTGATCATCAGCGAACATCAGTCCATTTATGGGTTTTTTCCAGGGGATTTGCCGGGTAATTTTATCCCTATAAAGGATGAAAAGAAGAGGGGTAGAACACATCCCTGATGTACGCCACTCTTCGCTGAGAACCAGTTAGTCAAACCGGCGCTAGTTTGCACAGAACCCCTCGCTGTTATCATACAAAGCGTGAATGTTATCAAGTAGCTGACCTTTAATACCATATTCCGCCATTACCTTCCATAGCATATTCCTATTTACCCTGTCAAAGGCATATTTCTGGCCTATGAAGTTCGATTCTTTATTGTATTCGATGGTTTTTTCGCTCAACTGCTGGAGCGTGAATATGGTATCCATATACCCTCTGCCTTTTCTAAAACCGGCTTAATAACATTTGTTTAAACTTGATTTTGATGAATTTTGCCAGTTGTCTGAAATAAAATACAAATGAGTTTACAAAATCTGAAATGAATAATTAACATAATCTTCTTAGTTCTTAGTCGACCTGTACTTCTATAGGGGTTAATGCTCCTGTGGAGGTACCAGCTCTGGTATGAGCTGAATGTAGCTGGAAAAAGGGTTTTCTGCTAAGCGGGCTAGGTTTGAGCAGCTTAATACTCCACTTACAGAGGGGGGTTATCCGATGTGCAAGTACATTTTAATAGATTCAAACACTAGAGCAAAGTAGACCCGCAGCCTGTTAGGTGCCATCTATGTTGCTCTAAACAAACCACCTAACCATGGCTAGTGTTATGCCATGTCACACAGTCAGTCGCCTATACAACATGGTCTCTGAGGCAGTGGTGCTATTCTTGTTCTTGTCATACACAAAGACCCCGGCAGATCACTCGGACTTAATCATATACTTAAGCATAATCAATCAATACATCTATCTTTGAATGCCAAACATGATGCCTAATAAACAAGTGCTCGTCAGTTTGAACGGTGTCAGGTTACAATCAGAAATAAGTGCTCTTCAGTTTGAACGGTGTGACGCTACATTTCTACGTTCTTTTATATCATTTAAACCCACATCTGAGTCCTCTCTGAGGACGATGTATGAAGAGTCTCTCTTAGTTTTCCTCTTTTTCTGCTGCCATCTAGAGCCCACATAACTGCCTGAAATGGGAGTTTATTGTTGTTCATTCTAAGTGCATGCCTGATGTCTGTCCCCCTTCTTCTTCGATCAACTGATGCTTTCAGTCTGGTGAAGTTCACAAAGGAGACTGTGTTTCAGGTCTTCACCAGCCCAGCCCCCCCCCCCCCATTTTTCAAGCATGGTTGCTCCCCCGAGCCAGACTGCCTCTCTTTGGTCTGTATAAGTAGGGCAGTCCTCCAGTATATATTCTGGTATTTACTTGAGTGCTCCACAATTGCATGTGACTGTGTCTCTGCGACCCATTCTATGAAGGTGGGCCCACAAGTCTGCAATGTCCCATTCCGAGTCTGAAGATCTCTGTATGCCTATCTCTGCCAATTTGTCTATGCTGTCATTTTCTGGTATGTCCACTGGTTTTTCTTTATTATGGTAGAAGCATACTGCTTGTTGGTGATTTCTCTTATGTTTATTGGTCTTGAATTCATCCCAGTCAATATTCACAAGTTTTCTAATACATTTTTTTTCCAAAGCAATCGTTGTCGATTTCCAGCTTTTGCACTACTCATATGTTAGCATGAATATTACGATGGAGTCAAACAGCCTTTCCTGTACCCAATCAATAACAAGACAAACAAATTATCATTTCAGCTTCACTATACAGAATGAAAGTGGCCTCCAACTACAAGTGGCGTTCACGCCAAACCATTACAAGGAAAAAATGTTTTTCTTCAAGTAGTCAAAATGCCATTTATTTTTTGATATAATCTCCTGCAACTTTTATGCATTTATCCCAGCGTTTAAGTAATAACAGATTTGTCAGTCTGTCTGAACCAATCCATCCAGGTCAGTCTGTTTCACTTCGTCATCAGTGCTGAAATGCGGACCTCCCAGGAGTTCTTTTATGGGTTCAAACAGGTGGAAATCGCTTGGTGCTAGGTCTGAGCGATAAGAGGATGTGGCAATACCTCCTAGTCGAGTTGCTGCAGATGCAGATAGTGAGGTGAGTTGTATGAGGTCGAGAGATATCTTGCTGGAGCAGGACCCACATTGTGATCAAACCAGGCTATTTTTTCCGCAGACGGTTATGTACATCACTCAAAATGCGTAGAAAATCAACACGAATGATGCCAAGTTTGTCTCAGAAAACATTCACCATCAATTTACCTGCAGACCCAATTGTCCAGATTTATATTTGGTGGTGGTGATTGCGTATGCTTCGCCTGCTTGGATGCTCGTTTTGATTGAGGAGCATCCCATCCCCTTATTTTGATTGCAATATTCTGAAAATGTCCATTCACTCCTTATTTCACAATAAATGTCATCACAACATGCTGTTCCATACAAGAACTAACAGTGGTGTTCGCCATTTTTATTTATCTGTCACGTGACTGGCCCATAGCAAGTGGGCCACCTAGAAGTAATAGGACAGAAGTGACCCCAACTAATGACAGTAGTTCCAGTACGCTATTACCCAATTCAGGTAGAACTAGAACAAAAAGTCCCAGTTTGATTTGAACACCCCTCGCAGATTGTAATTAAAACAGCAATCAGGCTTTCCCTAAAAATGACTTTTCAACTGGCCAATCATTTCCCTACCAAAGCACCACTGAAGCATAATGGATCATAAAACAACCCAGATAATTTTTTAAAAACAAATGTATGAATTAATTTTTGTGTTTGCCTTATTTCTGTATTCTCCAAGGTGGTGTGCGATGCACTACAGATTTTATTTTGCGCCTGTGGGCTCAGTACATTCGACTTCGGCATGCATTTTATGTAATAGTCTGCTTCCTTCTGCATTTTCAAAGAGTTTGTTTCTCCAGGGTAACGGCCGGTGCTGTAATGGGGATCGAACCCGGCACCTTTGGTTTGTGAGCTGTCTCACTTAATCGCTAACTCACGCCCTCCCCCAGCTGATGATTTCAATCAACATCAAAGGACTCTAAACACAAGACCCAGACTACATGATGATTTGCCAAAACCTTCTGGAAACACGCACTGTGGATGACACATTGAGGGAGAACATCAAGGAAATCCATGTGGCCGAACATTGGAAACCTGATGTCTGACGTGGTGCCCAGGACACGGAAAAGTAAGCAGGTAAATATTGCTAAGAGGGTGAAATTGCTAAAGAAATGACACAAAATCACAAAGTTTTATAGTACGTACAGTTTTTCTAGTGAAATAGCTAGCTGTTTGTGTAGTAAAGGCTGCTTTCTATATCAGCTCTTATGGTTTGTCTTGCTGTCAGTCTACTGCTGCATAGTTTAAGCCTCTCATGCCATCCTTTGGTGCTCCTCTCACTGCAGCTGGGACACGATAGACAAACAAATAAGATACAAACCCCAATTCCCCACGACATTGATAAATGTAAATAATAACAAGAATAGACATGTTATACTCTGGTTTCAATACAACAACTTGCATTATGGCAGAAGTTCACCATGGATGAGATTATGGAACAACCATCCCAACACCATTTGAAGAGTCGATCTGGCTGCTGCCTCTATAAACACCCTTCATTTTAATCTGGGTTCAGCAGAGGCTTTCACTTAAAACCAAGCTACGAATTAACATGACCTGTGTTGTTCCACTGAAGCCTTCCACATGCGTAGCCAGGGACGCGTGGCTTAAGTGTGCTACCTACCTCATCATCATGTAGCATGTCCTTCGCACAACGTCACTCTCACAACAGTCTATCTGTAAGACTCTCCATCTCTGGTCAGAACTCCCACCTCTGTCATCTTCAGGATCTTCATGATGTCTTGTGTCCATTTTCTCCTCAGCCTGCCTTTGCTTCGCTATCCAGGCATCATGACATTTGATGTAACCAAAATTTTTCAGTTTTCTAAACAGATTTTTACTAGCCAATTTTCCTTGATATCTGCTTTTTTCGCTATCCGTGGTATTTTGAGCACTTTCCTGTAGCATTTTTGTTCAAAAGATTAAATCCTTTTCTTAAGTGTTTTGTGTGTTGGTCCACATTTCACATCCGTAAATTGCAACTGGGATTTTTATATTCGTTATTTTATTATTCTGTCATGTTTCTCATTTTATTCAACCTCTGCATTGCCATGGCCATTCTCCTTCTGACTCCATTCAGGCAACCTCCATTGTTGCTTATAATTGAGCCAAGGCACTCAAAACTTGTAACTTTCTCAATCTGCTGTTGTTCAATAGAGAACATCTGTGTCATCTGCATATCTGAGGTCTGGTATCTAGTTACAGCTGATTGTTAATGGCTCTAACTTGATATAATTTTCATCGTTTTTGACCTTCTCATTATGGATTCTGCATATGTATTGAATAGATAAGGGGAGAGTAATGAATCCCTGTCTTATGTGCTTTTGAACTTTGAACAGTCTGATGTTTCGCGGCTATTCTGACCGCTGCTTGTTGTTCCTTTTATAGTGATTCAATTAATAGAATCAAGTGCGGTAGAAACCCAATGTCTCTCATTATGTTCCACAATGCTTGATATTGTACAAAGTCAAATGCCTTCACATAATCTATACAGCAAGTGTGTACGACGACATTGTACTCTGCATATTTCTATAATATTTCTTAATGTTAAGGATGTGATCCCTCATGCCTCTACCGTGTCTGAAACATGCCTGTACTTCACGGACATCCTCATTGAACTTGTTTTCTAGCCTCTTCATGATGATCCGCAGACGGATTTTGCTGGCATGACTTACTAAAGCAATGGTTCGATAGTTGGTACATTTTTTCAAATCGCCTTTTTTGGGTAGTGGTATATACACAGATCTTGTCCATGCTCTTGGTCATATTGCACTGTGCCAGACCTTCCTACATAGTATGTGATAGATGTTAATACTGGTATTCCCTCCTGTTTAAATAAATTTACTGGATACATCACCCTGGTGATTTCCCTAACCTTGGCTTGTGGAACGGACCTCATCTATACTAGGTTCCAGTTCTTGGTTAGGTCAGGTCATCCCGTAACCCATGAGGTCATTGGGGCACACATGAAGACATCCTCACAACACCACACCACCCTTCTCTGTTAGCGGCCACTGCCTGTGCCTCTTCTGATCGGAGACTGGTTCATTCCTTAATGTTGTCCTCCAACCTCTTTTTGTGAAAGCCTCTTGGTCGTCTGCCTTGCACCTTTCAGTGCAATATCATATTTGTAGGACCATTTGATCTCGGTATGTGACCGTACCAAGCAAGTTTCCTTCTTTTGACAGTTGCCAAGAAGTCTTCAAAAGGCACTATTGCTGTGGTAATTCTATCTCATATTTTCTCATTTGTAACTCGATCTTTGTATGTGACATTTGAAAGTCTTCGGAAACATCTCATCTCCAAGGTCTGTATCCTTCGCTGAAGGCCAGCTGTAACTGTCCCTGTCTCACAGGCATAGAGGAATATTGACAGGACTAATGTACACATTAATCTGATTTTCATGCATAGTGCTAACCGTTTATCTTGCCAGATTTTGTTAAGCCGTGCAAGCGCCGCTATTGTCTATGCTATTCTGGCCAACACCTCACATTTTGATCCTTCATCACTGACAATCGAACCCAGATATTTAAAACGGTCAGCCACTTCGAGTTCATGGCTATTAACTTTTATCCTACTGTTGAAGCCCTCTGCGATTTTGGTCCTTAATTTTGTCTTTCCAGCGTTTATCTCCATACCATAGTCAAGAGCTGTTTCATCGAGCCTTCTGACCCATTACTGGAGTTCTGCTTCTGAACCCGCCATCATCTGCAAAGCGAAGGTAGGTAATCGTTCCAGCCCCAATCTTGACAGTACCAACGTGATCTCCAAGTGCCTCACTCATAATTCCCTCAAAGAATATAATGAAAAAAATTGGAGAGAGTACAACCCTGTATCACACCAACTGATGTGCGAAACCAGTCCCTTCGCCTCCCATTCACAAGAACTGCGCTGGACGCCTTGTCATACAGGTGTTCAAGGACCTTTATAATATTTCCGTTGATTTTATACATCCTCGTGGCTGCCTATTGCGTTTTATGCCATATCCTAAAAAAATGTCTTCTTACAATCAACAAAAACATGATACAGTTTTTGCTGCTGTTCTAGATATTTCTCGCTGAGCAGCCTTAAATTAAATATCTGTTCTGTAGTGCTTCTTCCCTGTCTGAACCCTGCTTGCTCCTCGGCAATGATGTTCTCTGCTTGGGGTTTCAATTGGTCTAAAATTTATCTAAGCATGACCTTGCTAGGGTGGCTGACGAGGCTTATTGTTCTGTAATTTTGGCACAGCTTTAGGTTTCCGAACTTAGATAAGTTATAACCATTGATTTTGTCCATAAGTCCGGCCAGTCTCCTGTCGTCCATATTTTGTTGCAGATGTATGTCAGGCCTTCCACCACTTCTTCCCACCTGCCTGCTGGTATATTTTCCATGCCAGTCACCTACCCTCTTCTCAATGACTTTACCGCTGCAGCTTCCTCTTTCTTCGTTATCAGTTGGTTATCCTCTATAGATGTTGGTGTTGGAGGGATTGTTTTCTCAGGTTCGTTCCGTCCCTTATAGTTATAACTCGGAAAAGTACTCTGTCCATTGTGTCAGTATGTATTTGTCATCAATAAGGCACTTGCCTCTTTTTATCCTTGATCATAAAGTTCCTGCCTTGTATTGGTGTTACCAGTTCTTTGACCACCTTGTATCCTCCTTTAGCGTCATAACTGTTTAATCTCTCTTCGATGTGTGTACATTGCTCACATATCCATGCTTCTTTCGCCTCTCTCATCTTTTGTTGTATCGCTTTTTTTACCTATTTAAATTTTGACCTATTTATATAAAAAATTTAGGAGTCGGACATATCATTGGCTCTTTCTGTCTTGTCAGACGATAGTAATTGTGCTTTGAAGAAAGGAATGTAACTACACTCCAAGACGATAATGAATGTGACTTGTAAGACCAATCCGAGTAGAGAAGCGTCTTTCACAGTGTGTATAAGGAAAATAAGTACCGTTTGTGGCATCACAGGTTGTGGCCTGTCTTCTCAAACTAAGCCTATCCGCAATCAGTATCTCCCTTATCTGTATTCCATGCTTAATCCTGCATCTCCATGTAACACGATCCATGGCATCCTGTTCCCATGATTCCAAATCGATGCCTGCATCATGCATATAGAACACTGATACTGGAATGTTAGATGCCACAGTACAATTTATATGCATCACAGCAACATTTCTTGAAGTCATAGCGACCTGGATTTGTTGTGTCCTGGGGCTGCTGAATACATGTAGCAGCAGGCAGTGTGTAGGCTATTTGTTGACAAAAATTTTTTTTTTAAATTTCACCATAGAGAGAATAGACCTTAGGTACTTGCCAGAAGTTGAACGTTGTGTTCTTCAAACTAGTAGACATGTATCCTGTTCACTTAACAACCCACTTCCCCGATGAGAATGACTAACTAATGTGTGCAATGAATTTAGTAATGGTTAAAGGCATGTTATGTATCTGAACGTGAATCCAGGATGAATAATGCATTTATGAATGAATTACTGGAAGAAAGTGGAGAATATTACAGGAGAGAGGGAAGAGTTGGTGAATAACGCGAAGGAGGAAGCAATGGCAGCTGGAGTCATTGCAGTCCTTTGTGTCTATAGACTTGAAAGAGAATAGTGAAGAGAAATGATAAAGAACTGAAGAAATGGGAATAACGTGCTTGAAAAAAGTAAAAGAGGGAGGGTGTAGAGAAGTGAAAAAAAGAGAGTGAAAGATAAAATAGAGGAGAAACGGGAGTGTCAGAAAACAATATGAAGGTGTTCAAGCCATTTGGCTCGAGACATTCAATTCTGAAAAAGGATACATAACAAAGCTGTCTGTGAAATAATCACATCAAAATCAGATGAAACTGCCTACAGGAGAACAACAGGTACATGTATATGATGATTAGGTTTTTGACAGACATAGCTATCACAGCAAAAACTGTTGTGAACTAGCCAGAAAAATGGTAGTGACATGACGAGGTATGACTTTTGTTTCATATTTTTTGTTGGCAGGTGAAAATCCGCTGGTGACTTGCCAAGCCAATCCCAGTATCTGTTACCACCCCTTATGTTGGCAGCCCCTGGAATATATATATATATATATGATCGTATATTTTTGGGACTAGTGGTGGTAGATTCCGTGGCAAAGTGGTAAAGCCGTCGGCCTCACGATCAGGTGGTGTGGGTTCGACTCTGGCCTCCGCTGTCTTTTTCATGGGTGCTTGATGCAAAGTCCCCTGCATTTCGTAGTCGCCCCCTAGTCGTCTTGTCTTTGACTTGCCACCGGGGACGGGCGGCTCAAGACGGAAGAGTGAAGATAATAAGTAGCGCAGTTAATCTTTATTAAAAATAGCGCTAGCAAGTAAATTATGCCATCATCGTCTACAATGGACGGCGGCCGTTGCCTTTTGGTGGAGGAAGTGTAAATTAGAGCAAGGTAGACCCACAGCCTGTCGGAAGTCATCTATGCCGCTCTGCTAACCACATAACCAAGACCTGATGTATAACTACACATTCCACATTTTGCAACATATTCTCTGTGGGGTGAGAATACCTACAATAATTTGAGGAGCTTTTAAATTTGAATTTTGCCTCAGCAGCAGCCGCTAAGCTTACTCTTTTAAATTTTTAACGTGCGCCCCACCGCACACGGGTTGGTCTCACTACTCAGATATCAACGTGCACCCCACCGCACACGGGCTGGTCTCACTACTCAGATATCAACGTGCACCCCCCCGCACACAGGTTGGGCTCACTACTCAGATATCAACGTGCACCCCACCGCACACGGGCTGGTCTCACTACTCAGATATCAGGGGATATTTTTACCAGATGATCCACGTGAAAAAATTACGGTCCCCACTGTGATTTGAACCCGTAACCTCCAGCACCCGAGGCGAACACCTTACCTCGAGACCACTGAGTCTCCCATAGAAATATTATGATACATTAATTAAATCCCACTCAGGTTGCAGGCTGTATCGGCAATTGGCATTGAATATCAGTGTATTTGGCCAAGTTGGGTTAGAAGGAAAGCTCAAAAATACCGCCCCAAATATGATATAACAAAAATAAACAAGAGTAGATAACAGACTTTCCTCAAGGGCTTCAGGGGATGTCTTACATACCTATAATAAATAGAATAAGAACTCAATGCACGCTGAACAGTTTCTGTCCCTGCGAGGAAATGATTCTTCCAAAAATACGAATTCGTACATCTACTTGGGCTAAGAAATTATGAACTCCCACGACATGTATAAAGAGATCTCACGATAGCAGCGAGGTGGTTCAACTTCAACCGGATCGGCTTCAGCACACCAGTAGAGATATTTCTAATACTACAAATGTAAATTTTAGCTGATTCACCACGGCTCTGGAATTTTTTCAGGAAACTGATGAGCTGAACATTGATTTTGACGAACATGTGCAAAAATTCACATGATCCCATTTACAATTTTCCTAAATTTATTAATGTTTCTTGGCAGAAGTTTAGAAAATGTACTTTTCATTTTAAGAACAGTTTCTGCAGATATTGTGGATTCTTTGTGAAAGTGTGTGGTATTTTCAAACTTGGATCATATCTTGGGGCATTTCTTCAACATCACGTACCTTCAATGAATTTTAATATTGTGAAAACTGCTGCACCTATTTATTATGTGAAACTTTTAGAACATCTTCCTGTGGATATTCTTTAATTGAAATACATTTCTTCATCCATGTAGTGGTATAAAGCTTAATAACTATCTAGTGAGTGGAACAGAATTCAGCACTTTTTAAAATAACAAAAACTTATGCAACTATAATCCTTCCCACACAAATGGTCATCCTGATATTTCAGTAAAACATTTACTGAAGATAAATGGGTCACAACTCACTGAGTTAGAGTTTTATGTAGGAAAAAATTGTGTACCTGTATTGTGTATCTGTAATGTACTTTAGTTGTGTATTACTAACATGATTGGAGGGCAGGCAACCTTAGCTGTAAAATAGAACCAACTGCAAAATACAGTAGAAGAATAATGACTGGACATGTTTGCACCTTATGGGATGTTGGTTTCTTTTTATGATGGTTTATATTGTCTGCAGGATGGGTTAGGAGGTTTCATGCCCCTACCTCTTTAGTCTCCTCGCATGACAAGCTTGGTAATTTATCATGTTACCGTATTTACTCGAATATAAGATGACTCAAATATAAGACAGCTGAGGTCTTTGTGTATGATAAAGAAAGGAATAGCACCCCTGCCTCACAGAAAGCATGCAGTAAGAGGCGACTAACTGTGTGACATGGCATAACACCAGCCATGGTTAGGTGGTTTGTTTAGAGCAGCATATATGGCGCCTAACAGGCTGCGGGTCTTCTTTGCTCTAGTGTTTGAGTCTATTAAGATGGATTCGCACATCAGTTAACCACTTTCCACGGCACTTGCCCTGTTATGATGTTAGTCTGAATTGTAACATTTAAGAACGTTATCTTGTCATCTCTTTTTTACGAATGGATCGATGCTATCAACTGCAATTTAGATGGTGGAACATTAATGGTCGATAGGGAGTGGTTAGAAATCAACCAATGACAATGAGCCATTATAGCTAGTTTAGTTTAGTCAAAGAATCAATGTCACTGCACACAGTTTAACACATAAGTACTACATTCTTCTCCATATTTTTTTAGAATCTTAGCACAATGCATGAACTCCATAGAACCGGCGAGGATCCTGTAATAAATTAGATAGAGTAGATATTAACATAATTTTGTATATTGCCAGAGCAGTGGTCGCTTAGCCTTCATTTTTCGATTTCCAACTGCCAAGGGATTTTTAACGTGTGTGTCACTGTACACAGGCGTCCAATCTCTACTACCAATAGATTCGGGGAAATACCAGAAAGTTCAGGTAAATAAAATCTTGGTCTCCGTCGTGATTTGAACCCACGACATCCAGCACCCGAGACTGACGTCTTAACTCGAGACCACTCAGTACCCAGCCATTACAGTATAAATAGCTAAGTACCTTTTTCCTCCTTCTCGCATATGTCCACTTTAGACATACACATGCCAATCCCTCTCCTTTATAAACAGCCCGTAAGACAAGGAATAGTGGAAGATGGTAAGTATTTTAGTATTACATTGAAATACACTTAAATTTACATATTTAGAATTAAGATTTTCTAGAAAAAAATCACCCATGGATCATATCAATGCTAATTTAAATTAAATTAATACTTGATATTCTGCTTGAAGCCTAGTAATAGTATATTCTAAACATATTTGTCATCAAGTGTACTTATAGTATAAAATAATAGTATAAAGTTTCTAACAATACATGACAATGTAGTCAATGTATCTCTCTGACTTAATGACTGGAATCATGCAGTTTAGATTGCTAAAAAGCAAAAATATGATTATCAGATTTTATCCACCTTGGCTGCACTGAAGACATTATAGAATTGAAAAAGTTACATAGGAACTGATAACTTATTTATTGCTGTCTTATAAACTTAGTTATTGGATTGGATTTAGTTAGTAACTTACTCAAGAGTATACAACGTCAACGGACAGTAATATTCAGACATAGTCTTGATTGTCTGACAGTCATAGCTAGCATTTTGATTGCCTTGGGCATGATTTGCAGTCTACTATTTCTATAGACAGACTGATTGAACTAGTCATTGAGTTCATTGACTAGTGACTAGTCAATCACTGGAGTATCATATCATATCATATAGTATTAATAGTGTGCTTCATTGTTTACTATTGATAACATTATAAAATGTCTAACCTGATGATATAATATTCGTTCTTTGAAATGAAGTATGTCTTGATATACTGGTGCATGAGTCACTGGACAATAAGATGATTAAATCCGGGTCGCCTTCCTCCCTCGGACATCTCTAGAAATAACATCCAGACTAGATCGGAAATTTCTCAGAACTGACACATTAGCTATTTTTAGCTGTTTGTGCCCAGTTAATAAAAAACTAAGTACATTTTACGCACAGGACAATTTTTTAACCAGGTCTTCATTCTAAAAAATAAGATATTAAACATTATAAACATTACTAATATTGTTTATATTTTACAATAACATTCTGGGAGATACTATTTTTTTTTCCAAACACTAACATGGTTACTACTTATGATAGAATTGCAAGTGTTTTCCAATACTTTTCCGATACTATTTTGCTTATATCGATGTCGGAAATTGAAGAGGACGGTGTAAATGTAAATTAAAGTTCAGTTAAAATGCAATCTTCACATCGATGGTCGGATACAATTAATATCCAATGTACTCTGTCTCTTGCAAGTCTTTTCCATGTCAATATGTTGATGTTATTCTCATCCCACTTATGGCGTTTGTGTTTTTTATTCAACCCCTAACACATTTATCGTCCACATTTCATCCAGTATTGTTTTCAGCAAGATTGTTTTGCCTTTCTATAGAACCGGAATATCAATAGTACTCAGATTTTGTTATCAATTCCCTGTGCAATCCTAATTTCTCTAAGACTTCATTCTTTCTTCTCAAGAGATGCACCCCATTCTTCTTTATGTTCTCATGTTTAATTTGTGATTGACTGTTTGGAGTGCCACAGGGCTCGGTTTTGTGACATATATTGTTCAAATACAGTCATATACATTGAAATGGTGAAATGACAAATGAAGTTTAATATAGATACATGTACATTCATCCACATGGGTAGATCATATATGGAACATAATTCGAGAATGGGAGAGAACAATATTAGAATGATAGATAAGGAAAGGGACCTATGGGTTATAATAGATCATACAGGTAAAGTGAGTGAGCAAGTCCATGTAGCAGTGAATAAGACAAATGCAATGTTAGGTATGATACAAAGAAATATTAAACATAGGAGTAAGGAGGTGATTGTCAAACTGTATAAAGTATTAGTTAGACCTAGATTGGAGTACTGTGTACAGGTATGGAGTCCTTATCGTAGAGGAGATATAAACATGTTGGAAAGGATACAAAGAAGAGCGACAAAACTGATAGTGGGATTAGTTACGAGGAAAGTCTCAGAAAAACCGGCCTACAGTGTCTAGATAAAAAAGAAGAATTCGACGTGACTTAATTCAGGTTTATAAGATAATCACAGAAAAGGTAAAATTATAACAAGTTGTTTTTTTTTCAAAATACAACCACCAACGAGAAGAAGAGGGCACAGATACAAATTAACTAAAGAAAGGTCCAGATTAGATATTAGGAAACATTTTTTTTACCAGCGGTTAATTCTGGCGAATTTTCACTTGACTTGTTTGGGTGTCAATGTATGACTCACGTTAAAACATATTTAGCCATCGCAATTTGCTTCCTAATTTCCATTTCCCATCTCCCATTTTCCATTATTATATTTACAAGATAGGGAAAGCTATTGACCTGTTCCATTTTTTGACCGTCTATTTATATCCTTAGAAGATGTCATTGTCAAGTCAATTTTGCTAATTACTATATATTTAGTTTCCTCTATGTTAATATCCAATCATCTAGTTCCCCGATTTTTGTCTTTCACTTGACATGCATGTAGTTCTTGTTCGTCTTGAGCAAGAAGAACTGTATCGTCCGCATTTCTATTATTAAATACTATATGGGAAGAGGAGACTAAGGTATGGTCAGGCAAAATATACTGATTGGATATGTTAGTCACGGTCAGGCAAAATATACTGATTGGATATGTTAGTCAGGGTCAGACAAAATATACTGATTGGATATGTTAGTCAGGGTCAGACAATATATACTGATTGGATATGTTAGTCAGGGTCAGACAAAATATTCTGATTGGATATGTTAGTCAGTGTCAGGCTAAATATACTGATTGGATATGTTAGTCAGGGTCAGACAAGATATACTGATTGGATATGTTAGTCAGGGTCAGACAATATATACTGATTGGATATGTTAGTCAGGGTCAGACAAAATATACTGATTGGATATGTTAGTCAGTGCCAGGCTAAATATACTGATTGGATATGTTAGTCAGGGTCAGACAAGATATACTGATTGGATATGTTAGTCAGGGTCAGACAAGATATACTGATTGGATATGTTAGTCAGGGTCAGGCTAAATATACTGATTGGATATGTTAGTCAGGGTCAGACAAGATATACTGATTGGATATGTTAGTCAAGGTCAGACAAGGTATACTGGTTGGATATGTTAGTCAGGGTCAGACAAAATATACTGACTGGATATGTTAGTCAGGGTCAGACAAAATATACTGATTGGATATGTTAGTCAGGATTAGACAAAATATACTAAGACCCGCATCTCCTTCCTCGCAGTTCTCCATAGAAACAGGCTTTTTGCCCTACCGAAGACGGATGTGTCGACCAAAAGGTGCAAATATAGCAGTCAATCTGTAAACTAGCGACACAACGCATTCCATTCTCCAGACTACATCATGTTACTTGCAAAACCCTGTTCAGGGCTTGGTAGCGGGAGTTTGAGAACGAACGACGAATACGGTTTTTTGCACGGCAGCCTGGCAAATAACGTGGGGGATATGAACCCGAGCATAGTACATCAGCCTGGAGGATGGGTCCACCTTCATCAGCACGCTCGGGATTTAATGAAAGCTCCTCTAACCCACCATTTAACTTCACTTTTCAGAGGCACACAAAAGAATAGACTTACTCATTGTGGACATTCATCAACAATGAATACTACATCTATAATAAGTCCTGCCATTTTGTCTGTATGTCTGTATATCATGTGTTTGTTGATTTTAAGAAGACGTTTGATAGGGTATGGCATAAAGCGCTATGGGCAACCACGAGGATGTATAAAATGAACGGAAATATTATAAAGGTCCTTGAACACCTGTATGACAAGGGGTCCAGCGCAGTTCTTGTGAATGGGAGGCAACGGGACTGCTATCGCACATCAGTTGGTGTGAGACAGGGTTGTGCATTCTCTCCAACTCTTTTCAATATATTCTTTGAGGGAATTATGAGTGAGGCACTTAGAGGTCATGTTGGTACTGTCAAGATAGAGGCTAACCTTCGTTTTGCAGATGAAATCGACGGGTTGGCGGGTTCAGAAGCAGAACTCCAGGAATGGGTCAAAACATACTTAATTTCAATTTTTGTTGCTATCTTTATTTTTGGGTTATCATCCTTGGACGAATTGACTGTGTACAGAAGCGACTTCAGGATCCTATCAAGAATTTCAAGGATGCAGTTTCTGATCTTGAATGCCTTGAAAATAAACTGGAACAAATTCGAGAAAATGTGTGTACACGTGCAGTCGAGGATGCAAAGAACCAATGGGCCACCTGGAAAATTGAAAAACGAATTATGAGACGTATAATGATGACTGGAGAAATGGCTAGGGAAGCAGGTCTTACTGCTGAGGAGAAATGTGCGTGTAATGAAAAGTACTCTTGACAGATTCCAGCAAGAAGTGATTAACACGAATTAAAAAAATTGAAAGATCTCAATGTAAAATTTGGATTTATGTTCGACATTCCAAATCTTATTCGAATCGACAATCAACATATGGATCTTTTCAGAAAAGATTGCCTTGATCTAGGAATTTGTTCTGACACCGATGTTGATGGAAATGAGTTTCCTTACTGAGACTAACAACTGTTGGATGTAGCTGAATAGTCGTCCTGGCACACTCCAACTACTCTCTTGGAACTTCTTTATTTTATCATCAGTTAAGATGTTTTCCTCCCAAATTTACCGAGCGCTCTGCAAATTTTGTAAACGATTTCAGTGTCCGTAGCTAGCTGTAAAAGATCATTCAGCAAACTGAAATCTCATATCTGTGAGCGTCAATGGGAAATGGTCGGTTAAGTGATCTAGCACTACATAACATTGAAAGAGAAGCACTGGAGAAAACAGACTGTGACAATGTCATTGGTGCAGTTAATGCCGTGAAAGCCAATAAAATGAATCTCTTGCAAATTATAAAATGATTGTTATAATTCTAATTCTTCTCTGCTAGACTATTGTTCATGGCACACACACAATTATAATTTTAAACTTGTTTTGTATTTAACAGTAGTTAAGCCCAAACTGGCAGTCATGTTTAGTTTACTGTTAACCAGGTACATAACATACGCCATTGAAAAGTAACGCGAATGTAAGAAAGTATATTTAACATTTTTTGGCGTACATTTATTGTAAAAGGGCGTGGGGGGGGGGGGGGGCGCATGCCAGCTTACCGAACCTTCCCCGGGTGCCAGAGATCGTGGCTACGCCATTGTCTCCCACCCCATATCCATCGTCACAAAAAAAAAAAAAAAACACTCAGTCCGGTGTGAGATCGGGGTCTAACATTTTGTAATGATGTGTAAAAGGGTGGAGGATGAGTTGAAGAAACGTAACACAACATAGTCAATTATATTATCGTCCTTCAATTTAAAGTATTGGTAGTCTACCATCATCTAGACTCCGAGTGAACGGCACGATACTAGAACAGGTAGACAGCCGCTTGTATTTGGTGCAGATAATTACAAGTGATGGTAGATGTGAGAGGGAAGTGACGAAGAGAATAAGAATGGGGTAAAGTTTATTTAATTTTAAGAGGAGTGTATTGTCATCCAGGCAAATAACCAATGCATTAAAAAAAAGACTCATCATGTGTTATATACGAGTATATTCAACATTGCAATAAGGTGCAGAAACATGGACTATGAACAAACAGTTGGAGAACAAAATAGAGTCTCTCGAAATGTAGTTATACAGAAAAATGTGTCGCATTTCGTGGAAAGAGAAACAAATAGCGACGTCATGACGAGAGCATACATGGGTAGAGACGCCATGACGAGAGGAGACATGGGTAGAGACGCCATGACGAGAGGAGACATGGGTAGAGACGCCATGACGGGAGGAGACATGGGTAGAGACGTCATGACGAGAGGAGACATGGGTAAAGACGTCATGACGAGAGGAGACATGAGTAGAGACGTCATGACGAGAGCAGGCATGGGTAGAGACGCCATGACGAGAGGAGACATGGGTAGAGACGTCATGACGAGAGGAGACATGGGTAGAGACACCATGACGAGAGCAGGCATGGGTAGAGACGTCATGACGAGAGGAGACATGGGTAGAGACGTCATGACGAGAGCAGACATGGGTTGAGACGCCATGACGAGAGGATACATGGGTAGAGACGCCATGACGAGAGCAGGCATAGGTAGAGACGTCATGACGAGAGCAGACATGGGTAGAGACGTCATGACGAGAGGAGACATGGGTAGAGACGTCATGACGAGAGGAGACATGGGTAGAGACGTCATGACGAGAGCAGACATGGGTAGAGACGTCATGACGAGAGCAGACATGGGTAGAGACGCTATGACGAGAGCAGGCATGGGTAGAGACGTCATGACGAGAGGAGACATGGGTAGAGACGTCATGACGAGAGCAGACATGGGTTGAGACGCAATGACGAGAGGAGACATGGGTAGAGACGCCATGACGAGAGGAGACATGGGTAGAGACGTCATGACGAGAGGAGACATGGGTAGAGACGTCATGACGAGATGAGACGTGGGTCGAGACGTCATGACGAGAGGAGACATGGGTAGAGACGCCATGACGAGAGGAGACATGGGTAAAGACGCTATGCCGAGAGGAGAAATGGGTAGAGACGCCATGACGAAAGCAAGCATGGGTAGAGACGCCATGATGAGAGGAGACATGGGTAGAGACGTCATAACGAGAGCAGGCATGGGTAGAGACGTCATGACGAGAGGAGACATGGGTAGAGACGTCATGACGAGAGGAGATATGGATAGAGACGTCATGACGAGAGGAGACATGGGTAGAGACGTCATGACGAGAGCAGACATGGGTAGAGACGTCATGACGAAAGCAGGCATGGGTAGAGACGCCATGACGAGAGCAGGCATGGGTAGAAACGTCATGACGAGAGGAGACATGGGTAGAGACGTCATGACGAGAGCAGACATGGGTTGAGACGCCGTGACGAGAGGAGACTTGGGTAGAGACGTCATGACGAGAGGAGACATGTGTAGAGACGCCATGACGAGAGGAGACATGGGTAGAGACGTCATGACGAGAGGAGACATGGGTAGAGACGTCATGACGAGATGAGACGTGGGTAGAGACGTCATGACGAGAGCAGAGATGGGTAGAGAGGCCATGACGAGAGCAGGCATGGGTAGAGACGTCATGACGAGATGAGACATGGGTAGAGACGTCATGACGAGAGAGGGCATGGGTAGTGACGTCATGACGAGAGAGGGCATGTGTAGTGACGTCATGACGAGAGCAGGCATGGGTAGAGACGTCATTACGAGAGGGCACAAGTATAGACGTCATGACGAGAGCAGGCATGGGTAGAGACGTCATGACGAGAGCAGACATGGGTAGAGACGTCATGACGAGAGCAGGCATGTGTAGTGACGTCATGACGAGAGCAGACATGGGTAGAGACGTCATGACGAGAGGAGACATGGGTAGAGACGTCATGATGAGAGGAGACATGGGTAGAGACGTCATGACGAGAGGGCACGAGTATAGACGTCATGACGAGAGCAGGCATGTGTAGTGACGTCATGACGAGAGCAGGCATGGGTAGAGACGTCATTACGAGAGGGCACAAGTATAGACGTCATGACAAGAGCAGGCATGGGTAGTGACGTCTTGACAAGAGAGGGCATGTGTAGTGACGTCATGACGAGAGCAGATATGGGTAGAAACGTCATGACGAGAGCAGGCATGGGTAGAGAACTTTTGATAGACATTACAATTAGGCAAGTCAAATATTTTGATCATATACAAAGGAACGATTCTTCATTGAATCCAGAAATTGAGAGGAGAGTTGAAGGTCGGCAGACAAGAGGCGGGTAGCGATATAAGGGGGAGAGTAACATCGAAAGATGGACTGATGTCAGTCTGGCAGAGTGTACCGTCAAGACAAGAGACAGAGGAAATTGGAAAACATTGCAGCCAACCTTCGTTGCGGAGACGGCACTTGCATTGAAGTCTATCACGTTATTAATTTGCGTTTCTGCATTTTGATTCCAGTTATAGACTTGGTCCTTTCTAAGGCACAGGATTGGAAAATTAAAATGCGTAAAATAAATGTCTGAAACGTGTCATCAATGCCACCAGCATTGATATAATGAGAAATTGTGACATCCTGCATATTGTGAGAACTACTCATTGTGCTGAATATATAGTATGACAGTGGCAGGAACGACAAGCCATGCAATCTGATCTACTACAACTGGCTGTTAATAACACAAAAAGATAGATATATGATAACATCAATAAATAACAACACGAGCTTACAACAATCTGTGCAACATACGTGTCACAAGAGAGCAAAAGTCAGTTCCTCACGCCACTCAATGTGATACAAGTGGGCGGTAAAATAAGTACACATTTATTACAAACGTGGAAGCCGTCTATAAACCAAATATATTTCATAATAGTAAAAATTGCTTACATTGCATCTTATACCTTTTTTTTGTATCCGCACTAGATAATTGTGTAGTGCGCATTTTCTATACAAGATGTTGTCTCACCTGAGATTTACAATCAATAATTCTGGCAACTGCGAAATTGAAATTTAAAAAAAGGCTTGCTATTTCTACACACAAAATAGCACAAATTAAAAATGTGTGGCAAGACAAATATTCAAATGATCAGGACATGCACTTCTCAAGTGGCGACATACAGTTGTGAAACATGGACATTAAACAAATCAATTGCAAAAAAGCTGAACTTTTAAAAAATGAAGTGTTGGAGAAGAATGATGAGATTTTCATGGACAGAAAAAAAGAGAACATTTTTGCAAACGCTGCATATTACAGAAAACTAGCTCTCACGCAACCGGGCAAGAAAAAACTGAGATATTTCAATCATGTGAAGGGACTCCCTCGCTCGAGATGGAGATAGCAGGGTGCGCACCGTCATGTCCCACCTGACGAAGAGAACCTGGGAGAACATTGCGCTGTCATACTACACCAAGGTCCAGATCTATCAGATCTGGGTTCTTGACACTCTCATGTACAGAAGCGAGACTTTGAGCAATTGAAACGTAGCAGGGTCGACGGCTCAACACCTTTCAATTGAAGTGCCTACATCGTATATTGAGGATTGGGTGGCAAGAGAGAGTGCTATATAATACGATTTTACAGCGAGTAAACACTCCCAGCATCTACTCGCTGTTAAGCCAAAGAGGTCTCCGATGGTTAGGGCAAGTTTACCACATGGAAGATGAGATGCTGACAAAAGAAATCCCTTATGAACCGATGGCCATTAGAGCTAGAAGAATCAGCCGTCCTATACTTCAATTCAAGGACGTATGCAAGAGGGATTTGTATTCATGCGACATTGTATCTGAAGGCTAGGACACGATTGTTCAAATCGAGCAGTTTGGAGACAGTCAGTTGAAAGAGGCTTAGTAGAGGCCATCTGGCGGCAGAGAAAAGAGTAAGACTGAAAAGATTGGGAGACAACTCGGCAAGTAATCCTCTTCAATATGGTTGTACTGTTGGCAAGGCCTGACATGAGAGACGAATATACAGAATATACACAAATATATACATACAAAACGCTTTTGCAGTGGTTGGTTTTGAAGACATTCTTATTACATGATGAGTTTGCTATTCGTATGCACAACCCGGTATATTCGCAATGAAACGAGAGTATGGAGCTTTGTGAGCAAATATATTGAAGCTAATGCGATACTAATAGTGAATTATCGATAAACGAATACATAAGTAACAGCTCAGTGACCCCCACCTAAACAAAAACGAAAAAAAACTCACGTTGCGACCTCAAGGACTTGAACAGGAACAAAGAACAAACGACAGCAGCTAACAGCTAACATCGTCAAAAGGAAGGATCTATAGCAACAATACAATACAGTTTGTGAGGAGCTGTTGAGCGATTTGACTAGATGACGCGCTTCTGACCACCAGAACAGGCGTTCAAAATGTAAGCATGTGTGTATGTGTATGTGTGTGCGTGTTATGTGTACGGGCGCATGTATACGTCGTGTGTGTATCCGTATATATATATATATATATATATATATATATCTTGAGGAAAAGAATCATAGCCACTCATATATGGCTAATTGTATTGTATGGGGCTGAAACATGGACTCTAGCAAAGAAGGATAATAAAGTTTGGAAGCGTTTGAAATGTAGTGCTACCGTAGAATGGAAAGAGTGAGTTGGACAGAAAGAAGATCAAATGACAATGTACTCACTGAAGTAGGCGCACAAAGACAAATATTGCATATGATACAAAAACGTGGATTGAGTTGGATGGGTTACAATATGAGACATGAAAGTCTTCTATACTAGAGGGCAAGATTCAAGGAAAGAGAGGACCGAGGCGACCAAAACTCACCTTTACAGCTCAGGCAAGCAGGGACATTAAAGTACGAACTAATGCTGGAATGAACAGAGATGCAGAGGATATGGTCAAATAGAGAGACATGGTCGCCTTCCAACTAGGCTCATGACTGATCAACCAGAGGATAGGGTCAAATAAAGAGACATGGTCGCCTTCCAACTAGTCTCCTGACTGATCAACCAGAGGATAGGGTCAAATAGAGAGACATGGTCGCCTTCCAACTAGGCTCATGACTGATCAACCAGAGGATAGGGTCAAATAGAGAGACATGGTCGCCTTCCAACTAGTCTCCTGACTGATCAACCAGAGGATAGGGTCAAATAGAGAGACATGGTCGCCTTCCAACTAGGCTCATGCCTGATCAACAAGATGGTGGTAAAATGATCACGATGATATACACAGATATATATATCTCTATCACCCGAGTGTTACCGGGGCTGAAAAGGGAATAACAGAATAGTAACCTGCCAAACACGCCGTTAGAGGCTACTAAGTAGGTTTGGACATGAGACCGGCTACCCCGTCCTGTAGAAATTATGTCTTAAGAACTCCAACAAATAAACGTGTCAAATTAATTAACATGTATTATGTGAAGACCTATGCTCCACAGGGAGCTGAAATATGATGTACATTCATAGATATATAAGTATATATATAAATGTTAATGTTTGAATGTTCCTAAATATAGTAGATAATAGGCCAGGGACTGGATGCTATTTTAAACCCTATTTTATGAAGCACAGCAGAAGTTTATTTGCTACAATTGAAATATTACCACGCTCGTGTACGGCATGTACTACAGTTCACTGAACCGTCCAAGGTTTACGTTTTGTTTATGCAACTTAGTGGTTCTCAAAACGTAGTCCATGACCATTCAATATGTGGTCCTGGGTCGCTCAAGAACCTGCACTGAGTATATTTATGAGCGGTTTGGCCACCTGAAACATTTTGAGAATCTTCTGAGAACCGGACCAACTACTCCTATGCACCTGTAACGCACGTCAATGGAGTTTTCACAACCGTGGCAGACGTAGAACTAGCTGCTAAATATGAAATGTTAAGGATATTCTAAATCGTTATGAGATGACGGCCACTTCAGGAACGTCTCGTCCAGAAACTGCGACTCCCCGCGTCGCCTCACAAAACAAGTGGATAACCCAACATGGGAATCGATGATGTGGATCCTTTGCAGTTCTATGTTCTGAGTTGGCTAGAACACCTCCTCAGACAGAGAGGTAACGATATAACTAGAAGAGCGCTGTGCTGGAACTTATTAGAAAAGCGAAATGTGAGGCAGATCTCAGAACAATTGGGGAATAATGGTGAAAGAGGAAGTCAGATGGAGTACCATGTACATAGTTCAATTGGATAAGCCAACATGGGAATCGATGGGGTGGATCCGTTGCAGTTCTATTTTCTGAGTGGATTGGGTATAGGAGACGGGGGGGGGGGGGGGGAATGTGATTTAATATCTACATGGACAAAATCACACCAGAGACCAGCAACATTGAGACATGTGAGGAAGAACCGAACTCGATGCATGAATTTCTCTTTGCAGAAGATCAGTGTGTGGTCTGCCGTGGTATTTGTGTATGACAAAGACAAGAATAGCACCACTGCCCCACAGAGAGCATGTCATAAGAGGCGACTAACTGTGTGACATGGCATAACACCGACCATGGTTAGGTGGTTTATTAAGAGCAGTACGACTACTGTGCTCTAGTGTTTGAGTCTATTACACCCTCAGCGACACTTGTCCAAACGCAGTGGAATGATAAGCTGTTCAAGCCTAGCCGACTAAGCAGGAAATCCACCTTCCGGCTACATCCAGCTCAAGCCAGAGCTGGTACATGGACATAGGCATTCGCCCCTGTAGAAGTATACGACTAAGATGATCAGTATCTGTTGTACGATGATGAAACTAAACTTACAAATTCACATGAACGCCCTTGCGACTACCTGTGCTAAATACAATATGTGAATTAACGAGAAGATAACAGAAACTACGAGGATCAGAAGAAGACCTGGGATACTTAACATAAGTGGCAATGACATTACTCTTCAACAGGCCCATGAGTTCAAGTATTTGGGCAGTATTTTTTTGACAGGGAAATCGAGACTAGGTGTCAGAAAGCGTCGGCCGTGACTTATCAGCTGTCATCACTGCTAGGCACCCGAGAGTTTGGCAACACAGCAACAGATGATATACAGTATATTTATGCCGGCTCTGTGTTACCAGTGCCAAACATGGCCATTGTCGAAGGCGAGAGAGATAGAGAGAGATAGATAGAGAGAGAGATATAGAGAGAGAGAGAGAGATAGATAGAGAGAGAGAGAGATAGAGAGAGAGAGAGAGAGAGAGAGGAGGAAGGACATCGGTGTTACCAGGAAAGACAGAATGCGAAGAAACAACATGTGCAGTACGGTCGGCAATTTGTCTTGTGCAGAATACATTTCCCTGCACACGATACGTTGGTTTGGTCATCTCATAAGAATGCAGCCTCACCAACTTGCACGAATGAATTACAACGCTGGTAGATCTGGCTACACGATAAGGGGGCGGCCGCGAAGCTGGTGGATTGATGACATTATAGTAATTGTGCAGTGGGCATGGCCTCACATTGACCGACGCAGCACACGGCGCAGGATAGACGACTTAGGCCAGTACCCCCTATATATAGGAAATATTGCTTAAGCTCCCTAAGTTGCTTGACGGCACAAGTGGAAAGAACACTAACTAAATTATTAGGTGTCTGTATTTTGATGCTCCTTAAAATAGTCGATCTATTATGTTTTGAACGTCCATATTGTGAACTGTGTCTGTTTTTACCGTCATGAAGTGAGCCGTAACTGTTTTGACCACACGTGAAATGGACCGTGTGTGTTTTGACTGTCTCTGAAGTGGTCCTCGAATATTGCAATTTTTAGAACACGGACAAAGATTAAACCAGACAAAGGCCACGACGAACGTTGCACTAGCATGTTTTTTCATGCGTGTCTAAGATTAGACATTGTTAACATGCCTCGTGATTTACTTACAAAATGTAATAACTTATTATTTATATATCCATCAACAGAGAGTAACATTTTTTAAGTAATACATTTATAGAGCATGTATAGTTTCTTATGTGATATACGATTATCGTACAAATCAAACGGGGACTTTTTGTTCTAGTTCTACCTGAAAGGGTTATAGCGTGCTGGAACTACTATCATTAGTTAGGGGCATTTGTGTCCTTTTACTGCAAGGTGGCCCACCTGCTGCAGGTGGCCAGTCATATGACTGATGGGTTGGTTGGTTATTGATCAAGCGGCCTATGGGCTCCTGCCCATTGGCCCAATGCCATTTAGTGGTATCTGCAAGTGTTTGTAAGCTGTTGTTTAGTTCCGTACAAAGTGTTCCATTTGTCTGGCCTCGGAGGAAGAGCCTCTTTCTTAACACCTGCAAGGGCTGGACATTCAAAAAGATGATGTTCAACAGTTTCATAGGGATGTGTGTACAGCCGGCACTTTGGAGTATGTTCTGGTTGGATTCTGTTCAAGTGGCTGTTACAATGTATGTGTTGAGTGTGAAGTCGGAAAATGGTGCTTTGGTCTTTCCTTTTCAGGAGGTTGATGTTGTCTTTGGGATTTGGAATGACCATATGTTTGTAGATTTCTCTCCCAGTATTTCCCATTGCCCATATATTCAGCCATGCCTCTTTTTTCACAGTCTTCAGTAGTTGTTTGACTGTCTGTATGGTTATTTGTGTGTATTGTTGATCTTGACTTACTCCGTTCTTAGCGAGTCTGTCTACCTTGTCACTGCCAGGTATATTTGAATGACCAGGGATCCATTGTATAACTATTCTGACTTCATGAGATGTGAGAAGTTGGTTAGCATCTAGGGATATTTGGGTAAGTTCAGGCCTGCAGTGACCACCGTCTTCCAAAGCTTGAAGGGCAGATAATGAGTCTGTAAATATTACAATGCGTTGGGCTTTTGATAGGAAAGCATCAAATACAGTCCTCAAGTGGTACAGAGCTACTTCCAATGCTGTTATTTCTGCCTCATAATTGGAACATATCTCCCCACAGGCATCAAACATGTTCTGTCTGGATACTCTATGTAGATTCCATATCCCGCTTTAATGATGGCCTTAAAAGCAGATCCATCAGTATAGACATGTATCCATTCTTCTGGGTAGGTGTCAATCGTTCTCTGTGATGCTCTCATAAGACTGACTGGATCAGCACTTATTGTTGTATTATCTGTTAGTTTTGTTTGAATTTCTGGCATTTTTAAACAAGTATGTGGCGGTAAATTTCTTGTTGCTCTCTGTGGTTCTTGTCTTTTGTCTGGAACGCGATATCTGTCTTTAATCTCACTGATGTGGTGAAGGACTGAATTTTGTTTTATTCTCTGCTTTTGCTGCCATTTTTCAACAAGCCTTCTATTGGGGTGGTCTTTGCTCATTCTTTTACTCCTCTCATAAACTTCCATAAGGACCACATCTCTTCGCATCTCAAGGGGTTCTACATTCACATGAATTTCACATGCCACAGTGGGCATTGACCACATTGCTCTACTAATAAGGCACAGGGCGTTGTTCTGCACTCTGTCCAGGGACTCTACATTAGTCTGTGAGCATGTTGTCAGGAGTGCACTATTGTATTCTACAGCAGAGCATACACATCCAAGATACAAGCCTCTCAGAGTGTCCTTGTCTGATCCTCATGCTGTACCAGCAAGCCTCTTTAATAACTGTAGCCGCCTCAATGCTTTATTTTTAACATTTTCAATATGTTTCTTGAGACTGAGCTGTCGGTCTAGAGTTACTCCAAGATATGTAGGCTCTTCCTCTCTGAGCAATTTCTATTTACCAAATTTCAGACTAATATTTTTCTTGGCTACTTTGTGGCTATTGGTAAAGATAGTGTAAACAGTCTTTTCATAGTTTATCTTCAGTTTCGACATTTGGCAATACTCATGCAGTCTTCTCATGTCTCTATTTAATCTGTGTGCTGCACTTTCTACATCTTCATGGCTCTGCCATATTGCCAAATCATCAACATACGTGGCTTTTTCAGCTTTGATGTGCTTGGTCAGGTCATTTATGTAAATGAGAAAGCAGAGCCCTGTGGTAAACCTTCCTCTAAGACTTCTTTAGATGAGACTGCATTGTTCATCTTTGTCTGGATTGTTCGCTCAATGCGGAAATATTTTATCCAGTTGTACAGCTTTCCGCTATTCCTAACGTCAGTCATCTTCATCAAGAGACCTTTTCTCCATACTCGATTATAGGCCTGTTGTAAGATGAAGAAAATTGCTACTGTCTGTTTCTTATTTTGGAAACCATCGTGAATTTTCTGTGTAAACCTGAAAAGCTGGTCCTTTGTGCACATTTACTGAAGCCTCTGCCTGTTCATGGCAAATGATTTCTGAACTCTCAAGAAACCAGTAAAGGTTTACCATTCTTTCTGCTCATTTTCCAAGGCATGATGTTAATGAGATGGGACGGTAGCTTTTTGGTTCATCTGGATGTTTGTTGTCTTTCATGATGGGGATAACATTGGCATTCTCCCAGTCTTTTGGGCAGTTGTCCATTTCTCCAAGTCATGTTGATTAACTTGAGGACTGTTTCTTTCTCCAATGCGGTCAGGTGAGTTATCATTTCATTATGGATACTGTCTGGCCCATGAGCTTTTCTAGGTTTTAATTTATTCAGACCTTGTTGAAATTTGTGCATACTAAAGCTATCTTCAAATATGGAAGCACTAGCAGTTGTGGCTTTCTCTTGACGTTTCAAGTGTCCTAGACGTTCTTTGTCCAACTCAGAAAGCTTTCCTGCTCTGTTCACAGTCGACAACCTGATACGTCGCGATATAAGACGGAATATCAGACAAATACACTTCTTTCCCCTTATATGTTGACATCCCCCATACATGTATTCATACCTTCTTCTGTGATTTGCTAGTTCAGCATTGGTGTTATCTGTTGTCCCCGATGAAGACCTATTAGTCGTAAAAATGGTTCCGTTTGTGTTCTCGTCTCGATGTGGTATCTGACCACGCCCATTAAAAAATGTTGATTAAATTTAATTTTAATCAACTTTAAACATTTTTTTTCTCATTTTTTTTCATTATAAATAAAACAATATGTTGTTCCGAATCCAGCACTAACCAGGCTCTCATCCTTCGGCAAAATGCCATGTAATGTTATCTGCACGTGCTTGCTAGCTGTTGTTTAGTATCATACAAAGTGTTCTATTTATTTGGTCTCGGAGAAAGAATATTTTCCAACGATCCTTGAGCGCAGATAATGAGCGTGTACACAGCTGGCACTCTGGAGTGAGTTGTGGTTGGATTATGTTCAAGGTGCTTGTTAAGTTGTATATGTTGGGTTCTCAGGCGGAAAATGGTGCTCTGATCCGTCATTGTGATTTGATTGACACTGCAATTTGAATGAGAGCTTGTTATTTGCATGCAGACCTCCCTCCTCATGTTTCCCATTACCAAATTGTTCAGCCAAGCTTCTTTGTATGTTATTTTAAAGAGCTGTTTGGATGTTTGTAATACTGTGTGGTTATACAGACGAATGTATAGCATTTCGGGGAAAGAGAAACGAACAAATAGCGATGTTCTGACAAGTGTAAACATGTATAGAGAACTGCTGACAGACCTTACAATTAGGCAAGTCTAATAGTTTGCTCACATAAAAAGACACGATCCTTTTCAGTCATGTCTGACTATAGGTTGATGCGAACTTGGAGTAGCAACTCTCTACTGAGTTTTTGGTTTTCCTTTTCCTTTCAGCGTTGTCTCTTCACTTCCCTGTTTTGCATAGGCGTATTTTCGCCCAGCCTGAGGTGGCTCTTCTGGTTACATCTCCATTTGGATCGGTCTGCAGGTATGTCTTCCAAAGATGTGAGATACATATCCAAAGCTTTCATGTCCCGCTTACATGCATCTTTAAACCGCAGCTGTGGTAGGCCAGCTGTAAATTTAGGGTTTTCCCAGACACGTGTTAGAGAGGAAGACTAACGCCAGGCACAATATACTGATCAGCCAAGACCCTCAAATCGGCTTCCTAGTAGCCCTCCCTGAAAACGTTCTGATTTTATGGCAACCTGACTAACAGGGTGAGGGACCGACTTGATCCCCATAGTAGTGAGTGACACGCAGATGAAGCCATTCATAGCACAGCCAGATGGCCAGCAGATGGCCAGATGGTTGAGGCACTACTCTGAGCTCTGCTCTCGGGAAACTGTGGTCATTTATGACTTCATGTAATAAAGCTACATAAAAAGGGAGATTTACAGCAGTGTTCCAATTATAGAGAAATAATGTTATCGGTACGCGCGACAGTTTTGAACAGGATCATCCTAGAGAGATTAAAAAAAAGCCATAGAAGACCAGCTAGACGATGAGCAGACCGACTGTGGACAAAACAGGTCCTGTACAGACAAGATAGCAACACTGATAATAATAATTGAACAAAGTGTGGAATGGAACTCGCCGCTTATTTTAGGATTTGTGGACGACGATAAAGCTTTTGATAGCTAGGACATAATATCACTATGGATGTTGCCCAGACACTATGGGGTGCGCCCCAAAGTTCTGGAATATAATCCAGGAAACATACGACGCAACAAGATGTAGAGTGCTACATGAAGGTCAGCTTTCTGAATCCTTTGAAATAAGAATGGTTGTTTGGCAGGGCTGCCTACTATCATCATTACTCTTCCTGCTGACCATTGACTGGATTAGGAAGTCGACATTATCGTCAAGCAACAACGACATTAAATAGACATTGACTAGACAACGATCTCAACTATGCCGATGATTTGGCGCTTATGTCCCATACCCACAAAGAGATGTAAAATAAGATACGTATACTCGAAGAGAGGTCATTACAATTCGGGCTAAACATACACAGAGACAAAACACGGATATTGAAAATAAATGCAATTAACAATCATAGAATTGGATTTGGAACCACCCACCTTCAGAATGTGGAGTCATTTCCATACCTTGGCAGCAATATATACAAAGTAGGAGGAACAGAAAACGATGTTCAGTTAAGAATACAGAAGGTGAGAAAAGCTTTCTCATTGCATTGAGGAATTTATGAAAATTTATTTAAAGAAATTAAAACCACCACCAAAATAAAACTATTCAACTCCAACGTAAAACCGCTCTGTTATATGGTTCTGGAACATAGAGGACAACATAGGTACTTATGAAAAAGTTACAGATTTAGGTAAATTGTTGTCTACGCAAATACAAGGGTGGAAATGGTACGACCAGTTGATAGCATTACCATACAAGCTCTGTTCTGAAATCCACAGGACAAGAGAAGTAGTCAGAATAGTGTGTACAGGTGTGGAGTCCTTATCATAGAGGGGATATAAACATGCTGGTAAGAATACAAATTAGGAAAGACTCAGAAAAACCGACCTACAGTGTCTAGAAGAGAGTAGAATTCGTGGTAACTTAATACAGGTTTATAAGATGATCAGAGGAATGGATACATTAGACTATAACAAGTTTTTTAAAATACAGCCACCCACAAGAACAAGAGGGCATAGCTACAAGTTGACTAAAGAGAGGTTCAGATTAGATATTAGGAAATATTTTTTTTAGTCAGAGAGTGGTGAATGCTTGGAATGCATTGCCATGGAAGGTAGTTGAGGCAGGGACAGTTAATGCATTTAAGAATAAATTGAATGCGCATAGCTTTTAGAGCAAGGTGATGTAAATGAAACTGGTTGTATACAGACTCTGCAGGGTCTTCTAAACTAGTATAAAGACGTTAAGTTAAGTAAAGTTAAGTAGAGGAATACCAAGACAAACATTAAAAAAGAAACTAGAAGTAAATATAAATGCAGCAAACAGGACGTGGACATAATTGGATCAGATGGCTCATGGTAGAATTACTTAGCAAGTATTTGTTGAGGACCTATGATCCACAGGGAACTGACAGGTCTTTGATTGATTGATACATTTCTCTGATAGTGCATGTTTCTGCAGCAGTCTGGATATTTTCACTGAGATGGAACCAGTATTTATTTGCACGCGGCGAGCTGTTTGCTGCACTTGGCTCCTGACGAATTTTCGGGATTGCAGAGTAATTGCATTTTGAAGACACTTGTAGTTAAGTTGAGCAGTGCGCTTTGCTTCGATTATGGGTGTCATTTCATATTTTTTTAAATGTCGAACCAATCATTGGATTTTGCAGTGTTTCTTCCAAAAATAGCAAGCGCAGTGCTGTGGATGTTGGATCGAAGTTGTTTCCATGTGTCTGTAGCCATGGTACTACTTTGGGTAATTCTTAGCGTTCTCTCGTAGGCGTCGTTAAAGATTATGATCAGTGCAGGATCTGACATTTTGCTCGTGTCGATGCGTGGTTTGCCTTCCTGTTTGGTGTGATGCCTCTTTCTTGGTTGCAATTTTATTTTACACCGAACCAGTGCATAGTCTGCGTCGCAGTTTGTGATATAGTAAGGAGCGCGCGAGGAGAACAGATTTGAGAAGAGACCTTCTCACAAGACTCAGATCAAACTTGATGCCAGTGCTTGGATCGTGAGTGCATCAATGAGGTCTTAGAGTCCATGGAAGACAGATAACTCTAAAAGCCGTTGCCAATTTTCATTAACTTCTCCGACTAGAAGAGCGCGTGGCCAAATGGTTTCCAGGCCTGCCTGCCGACAAGGAGGGCAGCGGTTCGAATCCCCGGTATGGCATATGTTGTTTTTCTGTTGTGGGTGAAATAAACAAACATAGCCAGCACACGACGTGGTGACAGCAGTGGCGAAGTGGCCTGTTGTCCTCAGCCTTCAAAACTCCTCGACTACCCCAGCAATGGGAAACATGTCGAATGACGGCGTGACCTAGTGGTTAAGTGGCACGGCTCACAACCCGAAGATACTGGGTTCGATCCCCATCACAGCACCGGCCGTTACCCCGGGGAAGCAAACCCTTAGAAAATGCAGGAGGAAGCAGACCCTTACATAAAAGGCATGCTGAAGTCGGATGCACTGGGCCGATAAACACAAAATAAAAACACAGTGCAACGCACACCGCCTTTGGGGATTACAAAAATAAGGCGAACGCAAAAAAAAAAAAATAAAGGTTTGTTTTCCTTCCGACAACAAAGTTACCAAACTTAAAGGCAACGAGTCGTGATCAGCACCAACGTCGGCATTTAAATCGCTGAGTAGCACAAATTGTTCCTGACTGTATGTATGTTTCTAACGACTGCTGATAGATTCTCATAAAAAGCATCTTTGGCTTCAGCTGTGGAGCACAAGATAGGAGCATATGCACTGACAAGGTTGACGGTACGAGCTGTAGTATGGAAACGTAGTGTGAGCAGGCTTTCTGAACCATTTTCGCCTGGTTCAACCATGCGTGATAGGGACATTTTCACTGCAAAGCCAACTCCCTACTCTCTTTTTTGTCATTGGGATCTTTCCCTTGCCAGTAGATAAGTAATTATTTTCACTTAGTGATCCTGATCCATTAAGCTAGTTTCTTGTAGCGCTGTGAATTCAACTTTGAGTCTTTTTAGTTTAGGGAAGCTGTTTTCCTGACATCTTTTATTTTCTGTTACCTTATTGAAAACCATACTGGAGGGGCAGGTTGAAGGTCTATGGGCAAACCGTGGCAGCGATATAGATGGGAGAGCAACATCAACAGATGGACTAACGCCAGTCTGGCAAAGTGTACAGCCAAGAATAGAGGATATTAGAGGTTAATTGCAGCCAACCTTCGTGGCGGAGACGGTACTTGAATTAAATTAAACGTTGATGCTGTGTGTAGCTGTTTTTGTTTTGATCTCTTCCTTGCCAATTTGTTTGCTTTGTCATTGCCAGGTGTGTTTGAGTATCAAGGATCCACCGCATAACTATTTTGACGAAATGCGGTGATATTATGATGAGCGTATAAGATCTATTTGGATAAGACCAGGTGAGAATGTCTAAATAGTCACTCTAAAACTTCGAAATCCTGCTAATTTCTGTCATAATGTGTTAGATTTCTCAAGGCACTGACAGAGACGTGTGTTTATCATTCTCTCCGATAATTTGCACAGGCACGATGTTAAGAAGATGAGCAAATAGATGTTAAGTTTATTTGGAGGTCTTTTTGTTTTTCAATTTTGGCTCTATCGGTGTATTACTCTATGCTTTGGGAAGCTTTCCATTTCCCACATTTCAAGTTCATCAATTTTTGAACAGCTTCTCTTCCTCAAATCCCTTGGTGAAGTTGCATTTAATTATAAATCATGTCCGGCCTACCTTGGTAGTCTAAAGTGTCTGCAGAACTCGTTGGATGCCTTGGATATTTAAAGTCACGCTTCAGCTATGGAGACACTTCCTTGTGGAGCTTTCTCTTGGTCCGTCAGGTCGTGCTAATGTTTCCTATCCTGTTCAGTCAGTTGTCATGGTCTGTTTACTTAAACAGAGTAACGTTTAAAGTGGTAGTGTGTTGGTATTCGTTGATTTCTCTTTTTCCATCTATCACTGGTCTCGGGTTCGTTTTCCTGTTTCCTTCGGACAGACTGTCAACCATTGATCAGGCTTTAATTCCCCTATGTCTGAGATCTATTTTGCAGCATCTTTCTGCCAATTTTCCGCTTGTGGAAAATCTCCTCACCTATTTGTAGAAACACGTTTACTCAATCTTGTTGGACATATATATATTAGGAGGATTAGTACAAAGTGTAGAAGAAGAAGAAGAAGAAGAAAAATTATAAAAATAATAAGAAAAAGAAGTAGAAAAAGAAGACACACATGCATATTGGACATAGATATAGAATGAGGATTAGTTCAAAGTGTAGAAGAAGAAGAAGAAAAATAATAAAAGTAATAAGAAAAAGAAGTAGAAAAAGAAAAAGAAGACACACATGCATATTGGACATAGATATAATATGAGGATTAATACAGTGTAGATTAGTACCCAGTGTAGAACTTGTTGGATATCTCCTCACCCAGTTTAGATATACGATTACTCAATCTTGCCGGACATCTCCTCCCCAATGAAGATATACGTTTACTCAATCTTGTCGGACATATCCTCACACAGTGCAAACATACGGTTATGGCACCAATATGTCAAGGAGTAATTGAGCATAACTCTGGAGCAGGCTGGACATATTTTAGTGACTTTTCTCTGCTGCTTTACGACTTTTCCACAAACTTGGCTGGCAAGGTATTATTTCCAATTCGGACATATTCACAGGAGCTGCAATAACAAAATTTGGCCAGCAATCTTTGATACCTGTGTAATTCATCTACCAAGAATGACAAGTAGGAGTTACACGTTAAAAATATTGTAATAAGTAAGTTATGTTATTGAAATATGTATCCCCCCCCCTCCCACCCCCCTCCCCTTCATTCCTCAATTCTGCGGGCTCGCATGCCTGTGTGTTTTCTTCTTCTTTTTCTTCTTCTTCTTCTTCTTCTGCCTCTTCTTCGTTCTCAAACTCCCGCTACCAAGCCCAGAAAAGGGCGTTGCAAGTAGCAGGATGTAGTCCGGAGAATGGAATGCGTTGTATCGTAGTTTCAAGCTTGACTGCGAAATTTGCACCTTTCAGTCTCCCACATCTGACTTCAGCAGGCATTTTTGAGTACCAGACTTGCCTTCCCTCTTTGATCCCCTTCTTCTTAGCCAGTCTGCTCTGTTGGAGCCTGTTATCCAGAATCATAACATGGAGGCGAAGGCGCTAGTAGTCAACTTTGGGTTGCTGACCGCTACAGCTCGAGCACTGCATGCATAATGACGAACCTCCCCCCTTGCCTAGTTGTACCCATCTTGTCTCCCTGTCCAAGGAGGGTGAAAGTGTGTGTCTTCCTTTTAAAACCAATTTGAGCTGTTTTCCTTACCTCCCACTTGATCCTTCTTCTTCTTCTTCGTACGCGGTAAGACGTCAACTTGAATTTGTTCGAAGAAAGCAGCTGCCATCCTGAGGCTGTCGACACTGCCATAGAGCTTGTCTAGTGTTGCCACTGGTGATGGTCACATGTGCTTTCTCTGGTCCTCGTATGTCGGGCAATTTTGCAGCAGATGTTCAGCGGTCATTTTCCCTGTACAACATGTGCATTCGTCAGGGCCACATCGCCTCAGTTTATTTAATTGGTGGTACCTCAGTCTGTTGTGGCCTGTGCGGAGTCTGAAGACCACGACCTGCTCTCTTCTGTTCAACTGGTAATAGACATCATTTTTTGTGTAGCCAGTATGTTCTGTTTCCCATTTGGCCATATAGCTGGCCATAATAAACCTTTTTGGACTCTTCGTAGGTTACACTAGAATCTGGTTGTGGTAGTCTTGCACCTTCTTTTGTCAGTCTGTCTGCCTGTAGTTTTTCCTTGCCCCTCTTGGGATGGTCTCGGTGGCTGCTTGAAGGATTGCTTTGCTTAGGCTTTCCACCATATGTTTCATATTGTTATTTCGTGTGTTGATAGTTTCGCACAGTCCATCTGTCAGCATTGCAAATCTGTCCCAGTTGGCTCGTCTGTAGTTCCAACGTGGCAGCGGTTTTATTTCCTGGGGGCCTACTTCCATATCAATATCTAGCCTAATTGGCCTGTGGTCGCTACCTGCCAATTGGTCGAGCACCTGACGATCTATTTTGTGATGAATATCCCCTGTGGAGAAGGCCAAGTCTGGAGTGGAGGTGGTTTGCCATGCTATGGAATAGAAGCTAAAGCTGTCGTCCCGCCTATTGATAAGAACGAGATTTGTGTCTATTTCCCAGTCTTCCATTTCATGCCCTCTGCTGTCTGTGTCTGAATATCCCCATCTCTCCGAGTGACTGTTGAAGTCTCCAACCACTAGGCAGCTGGAGTCCTTGATTTCCATACTCGAGAGCGACTGGTCTTTGTTGGGTGGGCCATACAGCTTGAAGATGCGGATCTTCGTTTCTTATGTCATAATTTCGACTCCTACAATTTCTGCTTGTCCGGTGTGATTTACAGATACTGCGCTACTTGGTATGCAGTTACGTGTCAGTATCAGAACCTGTCCTTTGTGACCTTCTACTTGAAAAATTATTACATAATTCCACCTATCATATCATCATCATCACCACATGCTTTCGACCCGAGTGGGGAAGACTCGATAGTCCTGCAAGACAACTCTCCTAAGAGAGACAACTCTGACCTCAAACAACTGCTGCCTTGCAGATGGGCTGGGGACAGCCAAAGGCTAAGGAGGGCATCCTTACCGAAACGCCTGTTGAAATCGGATGCACTGGGCCACATGCCTAACGAAACAGTGCAAGTTAAAATGCTGTATGTTGACGCCACTTGATCCTACCATTCTAGGTGACGTGTAATTGTGGGTTTTTTTCTTGTTGAAAGAAAGAAGGTCGCAAACCAGTTTTCTTGACGATTTTGTTGGTTTCCGCCATAGACTCTGTCAGGATGGCATTCTCTTTCAAGAAGTAATAATAACAATAATACTAATGATAATAATAATAATAAGTTCGCTTAGGCGTCTGAGGCTAGTTGCTTTGGTAAGCCACTGCTGCGGTGGATTCCAGACTTCGTCAAGAGCGGAGGTGAGGTTGCTACTTGCTGGATCCATACTCTGCGCCTTCAGTCGGTTGGGGAAGACTTTTGGCGCTAAGGAACGACTTGTGTAATATCTTGTGGGCCAGGGTTTTCTAGTCCAGGCGTACAACATGACCGAACAAAGAAACTCGGCGCCTGTCGAGTGTTTCTAAGATTGGGTGGAGGCCTGTTTTAGCAGAGACCTCCACGTTGCGGATGTAGTCATGCCATCGGATGCCCAGGATACGCCGCTGGTTGTGCATGTTCAAGAATGGGGCTTGCAAAATAAATTAGTTGAACTTGGTTGAATCTCAGACCGTCACAATGATAAATACGCCCTGATATAACCACACGGTAGGTCAGTCTGTGGTTGAAAGTACCGTGCTTCGCCACCATGAGACAAAAATTCCTTATCAACCGGATGCTGTTGCCAGCGGGTTAAGTATCTGGATTTCTTAACGCGGAATTGGACATTTACGTACAGGGCTAGGTGGTGTGAGGTGGAGAGGGGGGGGGGCGGTAGGGAGTGGGGTGGTTTGCAAGGTCTTCTATCTAGAGTTTGGCCATGGAAAAAGAGGACCCAGTGACATAATTGTCGCGCATAAATGAGGAGAATTTCGACGTGTGAAATGAAATGTTTGAAGAAAGGCATCGGTGTTACCAGACAGGACAGAATGTGGAACAACGACATTCGTAGTATGGTCGGCACTATGGTTTGTACTGAATACATTTCCAGACGGAAGATACGCTGGTTTGGTCATCTCATGAGAATGCACCCACATCGACTTCTACTGATGGCTTACAACTTTGGTAGATCTGACTACAGGGCAAGAGGGCGGCTGTGAGGCAGGTGGATAGATGGCATTAGAGTGATTGTGCAGCGACATGGCCTCACATTGACCTATACAACGGAATTGGCGCAGAACAGACGACTTAAGCTCTCCACGTTGGGTCTAATATGGAACGGGTGCTGGATTTGGATGATTAGAAATCTGGGGTTATGCCCTCTGTGGCTCGGTTGGTCTGCATTCAGTGTTTGATAAAGAAATTGACGGAAGAGCACTACCAGGAGTGGAGCCTGCGGCTTAAATTGACTTAACACGCCAATACTGTAGAGTGACTGTCAAATTGAGAGCACTTCCGTTGGGTCCAATAGTGAACGTGTGCTGGTATTGGACCCACGGAAGACAGGACAGTCATTGACAAAACTAAAAAGCCCTCTATTCATACGTCCGGGTCTAATATTGAACGGGTGCTGGAAATAGACCCTCGGAAGACAGGTCAGTTTTACCCTACTAATGACAGAGCGTTGCTACGGTAATCCTGCTTAACTCGAGAGGAGCCGCAGACATTTGGTTCACGTACTAGAATGATAAGCCAACGGCGCGAGGCTACAAGGTGAGGGATTACGGCCGAACGCCTCTAAGCCAACATCCCGCCCAAAAGCTCAGCACGATTGCAAAGGGAGGCTTCGACATGGTGGGGACCTGTGGCTCCCGCTCCAGCCCCACCCGGTCGAGCCGCAGAATGAGGTCTCTGCCGTCCGCCGATCAAAGCGGGCGGGAAGCTGCTCGATATTCACCCCATACGGCGATGAGGTATGAAACCATTTGTAGAAGACTTAGTTCTCGGTCGGGGTGCCCTAAGCAGTAGATCAGCTACCTCACTGCGAACTGCTGAGACCCAACCCTTGACCATGAGATATGTCCGCACCAGGCGAACAACATCTCCGTGCAATGACCAGGCTTGTCCCCTGGTCAAATGCACTATTTCGAGAGGAATCACAGGTCGCTGACATTTGGTCCACGTGCTTGGCTGATAAGCTACCATCTGAGGGACTACGGCCGAACGCCTCTAAGCCAGAATCCCGCCCTAAATCTCAGCACCGCTGTGATGGTAGGCTACGACATGGCTGGGATTTGCGTCTCAGCCCGGCCCGGTCTAGCCGCAGGAATGCACCTGGTAAAATGCTCTCCTTCCTCGCTCTTTGCCTCTGTCTGCTATCAGTCATTCCAATGGACGCAGAAGAGATGCAGTCCAGCCGACATTGCAACTCCTGCCCTATGGTGACAACCTCCCGGGTGGCGGGGAATGCTAGGCGTACCATCACTGCAGATGAGCCGAGAAAACAAAGCGAGCAAAAAGATACCTCACTCAAATGCATATGCTACGTTTCTGGCAGGACGTGACGATCCTGGGAAAAAGTCACACTGGACTGCCTCTCTTCCGGGATAGTACAAACTAGGATATAGTCCATCATATCATTGCCAAACCCTATAGACACGAGTAGGGAAGACTCGATAGTCCTGCAAGACAACTTCCTAAGAGAGACAACTCTGACCAAAAACAACTGCTGCCTTGCAGTTAGGCTGGGGACAGCCAAATGCTAAGGAGGGCAACCCTACAGAAACGCCTGTTGAAATCGGAGGCACTGAGCCACAGGCTAACAAATTAAAACAGTGCAACGTAAATATCGCTGTAAACAGCGTACGATGAAGAAGAAGAAGCTCTCCACGGCGCTTAACGGCATAAGTGAAATAAAAACTAGCTAACTAAATGAGGTTAAAATAAGCAGAAGAGTTGGATTACATGACCTTATTCTGTCCTTCCATCATGATTGACACGCCTCTAATGTACTGGGTTGCACTGTCAGTTGGCAAACAACCCTACCGTCTCGATCTAACCAGAAGATATGCATACCCACAGCACCTGCCATGTTATTAAGTAGTGAATCGGGGTTTTTCCTCCTTCAATGGTAAATGCTGAGAAGGTAGGCCTATCAGGATTCTACCTTCGGCTTGTCACAGGAATTAGTCAAATATAGAAGAGACGAGCATTAGATAAGGAAGTGACGCAACTAGTCAAACATAACCGAGGAAGGCTGGGTTGGTTCTTCATGACAGAGGTGTAAATACTGTCAGGGCCCAGGTACCAGATGGACCGTACTGACTGGGTTAATGACATAGTTTGTGTCGAATACCATATGATCAGTTTATAGTTTGAGCTGAGCTTGATTAGCTGCCCTTTATTAGCTGCTCTCACGATTAGCTCCCGTGTTTGTGAACGGATTAATATTTGCTCTGATCGTTGCCCTGCATAGCTTCTTTACTATGAGAGTGTCTTTATTAATCTGAGTGGTGTATTTCGCAGGCTGCAATGCATTTTGTTCATAGTCTTTGCATCGTTTAGTAAAAATATATGGCCATTTTCGGTCGAATATCGCTCATCTCCCGGTCGAATATCGCTCATCTCCCGGTCGAATATCGCTCATCTCCCGGTCGAATGTCGCTCATCTCCCAGTCGAATATCGCTCATCTCCCGGTCGAATATCGCTCATCTGCCAGTCGAATATCGCTCATCTGCCGGTCGCCGAAATTGATAACTAAATGACAAGACTCGTTCCGCTAGGCTGCTGCCCAGCCTCAGGCTAAGAAAAGATGCCATATACAAGGAGTTTTCTTAACAGCTTGATGTCAATTTTCTCTCGCCCCTCACCGGAAACCCTAAGCACCCTCTCATTTCTCCGTATTCTAAACGGAGGAAGAATTTCATCGTCTCGCAGGAGGAAACCATTCAGAGGGTGCAGAGGTGGAGCTCGAGAACGGAAGACGGCAGCCTCTGACACTGGTTCTACACCTAGGAGAAGAAGAACTCCTCAAACATTCTCTTCACGCGGTCCCCATCCCAAAGCAGCCGAGTAACGGGCTCCCTCCCAGGAGCCCAGATGGATCGCGGTTGACATCCCCACTGCCCAATTGGGACGTAGCAGGACTCCCACGGTCCCCACCGCTGGGGATTGTAGACGAGACCTGACAGAGCGCCGTTTTGACTAGTCATGTTTGCGTCCGACCGACACAGCGGGTCTCAGATGCCTAGGCGAACATTATTATTATTACACCATCAAGGAACTGCTCAGGAGAAATCAGAAGTAGATTGGTAATGCAATGCATAGGCTACAAAACCTGTGGAAAGTATGGCCTAATACCAGCAAACCAACAACAGTAAACATTTTGAGAACTTGTGTTTTTCCCGTGATAGCATACGGCTTCGAAACATAAATAGTTTGACAAATATCCAGACAGAGAATTGAGTCCTTCGAGGTATAATGTTATAGAAACGTTCTCAAATTAGCTCCGACAGTAAAAAAGCTTTGGGCATAGAGAACTGGTTCATAAATTCCACCACGAACAGAACATTGAAATACTTTGGCCTCATCAAAAGACACAACAGTCTTGAGAAAGCGATAATGGAAGGTATGATGACGGGCAAAAGAGGAAGAGGCAAACCAAGAAGGCGATGACACCAAGATGTCAAGGAATGCTTGAGTCCAACTCTAGAGTAGGCTGGAGATCTGCAAGAGATGGAGCTTTTTTCAGACGGTCTGACGGAAGTTCTGCAAAGAACAAGTTACATGATGATGATGCTATATATATATATATATATACACACACACACTCGCACACACACACACACAACACACCCACCCACACACGGAGCAGCAGTGAATAGATGTTGCAGTAGAGATTGATATATGGTTTCGATAACAGGGGTGAAGAAAGTAACATAAGTCAAGGAGAACAGTTAAATTGTTGGTTACAAAGAATTTGCAACACATGTAAGATTAACGAAGGCCCCCATCTTAGCCATTGTTGTGCGATAGATTTTGTCAAATTAAAATAAATAGGCGGCCCTTCACATGTTAAAGTGCATACAAGCTGGTAAGAGAGAATGTGAATAAGAGGGAATAATTGGAGTCATTAAACGCTGTATTTATTTCTAGTGACGAGAGAGAGGGAGAGAGAGAGAGTGGGGAGAGAGGGAGAGAGAGAGAGGGAGAGAGAGAGAGGGAGAGAGAGAGAGGGAGAGTGAGAGGGAGAGAGGGAGAGAGAGAGAGAGGGAGAGAGAGGAGGAAGAGAGGGAGAGTGAGAGGGAGAGAGGGAGAGAGAGAGGAGAGTGAGATGTGAGTGAGAGAGAGAGAGAGGGAGAGAGAGTGAGAGAGAGGGAGAGTGTGAGGGAGAGTGAGAGAGAGAGAGGGAGAGTGAGAGGGAGGGAGAGAGAGGAGGGAGAGGAGGGAGAGTGAGAGGGAGAGAGGGAGAGAGAGAGAGTGGGGAGAGAGGGAGAGAGAGAGGGAGAGAGAGAGGGAGAGAGAGAGTGGGAGAGAGAGGAGGGAGAGAGGGAGAGTGAGAGGGAGAGAGAGAGGGAGAGTGAGATGTGAGAGTGAGAGAGAGGAAGAGAGAGTGAGAGAGAGGGAGAGTGTGAGGGAGAGAATGAGAGAAAGAGGGAGAGTGAGAGGGAGAGAGAGAGGGGGAGGGAGAGAGAGCGGGAGAGAGAGAGGGAGAGATAGGGAGAGAGAGCGGGGAGGGGAGTGGGAGAGAGTGAGAGAGAGGGAGAGTGAGAGAGAGGGAGAGAGAGAGGGGGGAGGGAGAGAGAGAGGGAGAGAGAGGGAGAGAGGGGGAGAGGGGGAGAGGGAAAGAGAGAGGGAGAGAGAGGGAGAGAGAGAGGGAGAGAGGGAAGGAGAGAGAGGGGGAGAGTGGGAGAGAGAGAGGGAGAGAGAGAGTGAGAGTGGGAGAGAGAGGGGGAGAGGGAGAGAGAGAAAGGGAGAGAGAGAGGGAGAGAGTGTTGGAGAGAGTGAGAGAGAGGGAGAGAGAGGGAGAGAGAGGGAGAGAGTGAAGGAGAGAGAGGGGGAGAGGGAGAGAGAGGGAGGGAGAGTGAGAGGGTGAGATGTGAGAGAGATAGAGGGGGAGAGGGAGAGAGAGGGAGAGAGAGGGAGGGAGAGTGAGAGAGTGAGATCTGAGAGAGATAGAGGGGGAGAGGGAGAGAGAGGGAGAGAGAGGGAGGGAGAGTGAGAGAGTGAGATGTGAGAGAGATAGAGGGGGAGAGGGAGAGAGAGGGAGAGAGGGAAGGAGAGTGAGAGAGTGAGATGTGAGAGAGATAGAGGGGGAGAGGGAGAGAGAGGGAGAGAGGGAGGGAGAGAGTGAGATGTGAGAGAGAGAGAGAGAGGGGGAGAGAGAGAGGGAGAGAGTGATGGAGAGAGTGAGAGAGAGAGGGAGAGAGAGGGAGAGAGAGGGAGAGAGTGAGATGTGAGAGAGAGAGAGAGGGGGGGAGAGAGAGGGAGAGAGTGATGGAGAGAGTGAGAGAGAGAGGGAGAGAGAGGGAGAGAGAGAGGGAGAGAGTGAAGGAGAGAGAGGGGGAGAGGGAGAGAGAGGGAGGGAGAGTGAGAGAGTGAGATGTGAGAGAGATAGAGGGGGAGAGGGAGAGGGAGAGAGAGGGAGAAAGAGGGAGAGAGAGAGTGAGAGAGTGAGATGTGAGAGAGAGAGAGAGAGAGAGGGGGGAGGGAGAGGGACAGAGAGGGACAGAGAGGGAGAGAGTGAGATGTGAGAGAGAGAGCGAGAGGGAAGAGTGAGAAAGAGGGAGAGAGAGGGAGAGAGAGAGGGAGCGAGAGAGGGAGAGAAAGTGAGAGAGAGATGTGAGAGAGAGAGTGAGAGAGGGAGAGAGAGGGAGAGAGAGTGAGAGTGAGAGAGAGTGAGAGAGACGGAGAGAGTGAGATATGAGAGAGAGGGAGAGAGAGAGGGATAGAGAGAGGGAGAAAGAGGGAGAGATAGAAAGGGAGAGAGAGAGTGAGAGTGAGATGTGAGAGAGATGAGAGAGAGAGATGTGAGAGAGAGAGAGAGTGAGAGAGAGAGAGAGAGAGAGAGAGAGAGTGAGAGTGAGATGTGAGAGAGAGAGTGAGATGTGAGAGAGAGAGTGAGAGAGAGAGGGAGAGAGAGAGAGTGAGTGAGATGTGAGAGAGAGAGAGTGAGAGAGAGCACCAGACGACAATGAAGGAGGGCTTGTAATTTCTTTCGTGACAGTCCAGACGGAGTAGGTAAGGTAGGCTCATAGGAGACACTGCTGTCGGCGCTAACGTGTTAGAGACTTTATTTTTGAAATCACAGTTTTTATAAGGTGCATACATAGTCTCAACTTGTGTACAATGTCACGAATACAATTGTGACATTGCCAATGTCAGGTATGGCTTGGCTAGGCTTCGTTCGTTCTCAATCTCCCACTACCAAACCCTGAAAGGACTTAAGTAGCAGAATGTAGTCCAGAGAACGGAATGCGTTGTGTCGTAGTTTACAGCTGGCCCTGACGCTAGCAGTCAGCTATGGGTCGCTGACCACTGCAGCTCGTGCGCTGCTCAGCATCTTGATTCCCAATGTCAGGTATGAATCATGGGATATATGTATGAAATATATGAGATATAACTTCCAACTCGGCCACTGATGGCTAAAGGTAACTTAGAAATTGGAAGCTAATTTTAGCAGCCAGGTGAGTTCAGACAGAGGTAAGGTACTATTGGATTTTTAGCAAATCCGGTCTGGATTTTCATAATCTTAAAATCAGGTAATGGGAAGGTTAGATGGCCAGAATTTGCTTTCGCTGTTTTCAGGAAGTTAGTTCTATTTATATTGGTAGCTAGTTTGGTAGAGGTATAGAGCCGCCAATACTGTAGTGTCTAGGTCACAAAAGAAGATTGGTAGAGATAGAGCTGCCTATGATTTAACGACAATATATCAAATGAAAAGTTGGTAGGGGCTCCAGAAATGGAAAAACTTGACATATTGACAGGCAGTGCAAGTCTAACTGTGATACGAGCTACGAGCTGGTCAACGGAGTAGTGACAGAACTACCCCGTGAATGGTGACCATGTCATGGGATCACAAGAAGGAGCATGGAAGATCCGTAAAGGATGAATCTCAATTTGAGTTACATAGAGAGAGTTGGGGACATAAAGTTTAACTCTGGATTCCATAGACATTGTGCTGGCCTGCTGGAAATAATAGTAAACTGATCCCATAGCTGGAGAGAGAGTGTGAGAGAGAGAGGGAGAGAGAGGGAGAGACATAACCGACAGGAACGCCGACTGTTGATTGGTCTGGCCTGCTGGAAATGACAGTAAATTAATCCCATAGCTGGAGAGAGAGAGAGAGAGAGAGAGAGAGATAACGGCAAGAATGTCGACCAGAAGGCTTGAGTTGGCAGTATAAACTCTAAGCAGTGGTAACTTTGGTTTAGCCAAACAAATACTGCGTGCAGAAGTGCGGTAAACTCAGGGGCGCGCACTAGCCGCCCTTGGAAGGAAGTTGTAGTCTTGGTTCCAGTAAGTAGGAACCGGTCCATGTCAGAAGCACGTAAGGTGTAGGCAAGACACTTAAATGAATGTCTCGTGGACTGTATTAAACACTGTCCGTATCAGATTAGTATGAGGTGTCGGCCAGATCCCGGCTCAGAAAGTAAATTGAAAGGGAGACACCAGGGACCACGTTTCAAGAGTACAAGTGGTGTAGCCTAAATCTTCACGGAGCACGTTCCCAAAACACTTGTAAGAAATCTTTGGTTCCACAGCGGAGAATAGAGGGACGGAAGCTGCCATTTTGTCAGAGGCCAGTCAACGACAACGACCACAAGACTCAAGATGTAAATTTAGTTTATTATTTGCTATTAATAAAAGAGAAAAGGAATAGAACGACAACGAAGCAATACAAGAGAATTTACTCATAAATACATCAGTTGTTAATTGTATAAATCTAGTTTATGTAAATAAATAAGTAACCATCTTTTTATATTGAAATGTTGGTAGAATTCTCCGGTGAGCCCGTCCGGGTGACTTGTTTGTTTTGTTCATTGTGTTTCCTGCCAAAGTTATGATGTTCTACTAGTTCTTCTTTATGTTGTGATTGTTGATGTTCTACTAGTTCTTCTTTATGTTGTGATTGTTGATGTTCTACTAGTTCTTCTTTATGTTGTGATTGTTGATGTTCTACTAGTTCTTCTTTATGTTGTGATTGTTGATGTTCTACTAGTTCTTCTTTATGTTGTGATTGTTGATGTTCTACTAGTTCTTATTGTAGAGGATGTACTAAATATAGTTTATTTTTTAATGAAAATTAACAGTCTCAACATTTGTGCATTATCATTTAAAAAAATTGAAATGATAAATTATTTTGTATCTGGGCTCTGGAGTAGGAGAGGGATGACGGGGGGGGGGGGGGGGGGGGGGGTGTGTGTGTGGTGTTCTTGAGATACAACTTATTGTAGATACAGACGTTCTGAATACAAATCTTTTTGAAACGCTATATTCCACGGCTAACTAAATAACTTAACTTGCTTGTGTCAACTATCAGTGGAACTGTAATAGCGTGTTCGGGGAAACAAAGATGGGAATGGAGTTGATTTCAGTGTAGGATCAATCTCAACGTTGATTTGTCTTCTTTTTGCCGTAAATTTGTTTTATTTCTCCGTGTGGATCATGGATTGATTATAAACCTTGACACAATAGGAGTTCCGTTATTTAGTCTGCGGTGGAATGTGACGTTTCATGGGGTTTTCCCGGTAGTCAGACGTCCTATCTAAAGTGGGTCATGGTTGAGGTGTGCAAATAGTGTACTTCGGGGAATGCACAAAATATCCTGACACCACGTCCCGTTTTGGTCAGAAAATAGTGCCACGGGATTTTCCACGTAGAAACGAACTTTCGAAATTTGAATAAGCAAGAATACTCGAGTCTCAGCAGCCAAATAACGCGCATTCTAGTAACTCACATTGTGTTTTCGGCCAAATATACGATTTTGGGGGGAGACAAATGAAGACAAAAATTACCAGTTCCAGCGCATCAAGAAAAGCAAGCAGCTAAAGTTTTGAATATTTCAGAACATTGATTTATTTGTGAATACTACACAGAAAGATAGAGCTGTAAGGCTATTACATTGAAGGGGCAAGACAGTTATACATCTGATATGCTGAATTGAAGGTGTGTTTTTGGTGTCTCAATGAATGATAGGACATGTGTATATGTCCTCATGATGCCACCTTGCAATTAGTACAATTTCTCTTGCGCGTCAGTTAGCTGCATGAGCTGCAGTGGTCAGCGACCCATAACTAACTGCTAGCGTCAGGGTCAGCGACCCATAGCTGACTGCTAGCGTCAGGGTCAGCGAACCAGAGCTGCCAAGACCCTTCCACACCTCCACGCGGTGATCCTGGATAACAGGCTGCAGCAGGGCAGACTGGCTAAGGAGAAGGGATCGAAGAGAGAATGCTAACCCAGTACTCAAAATATGCTTCTGAAGTCGGATGTGTTGGACCGAAAGGTGCAAGTATCGCAGCCAAGCTGTAAACTACGACACAACGCATTCCGTTCTCTGAACTACATTCTGCTACTTACCCTTTCATGGTTTGGTTGTGGGAGCTTGAGAACGAAGAAGAAGAAGAAGAAGAAGAACCTCGTTGACATCAAAGATCTGTAGTCTGCGAATTGCTGATTCCTATATTGTGGTGCAGTCATATAAAGGGCGATCAATGATAGACTTCAAAATTCCACTCCAATCCATATCTAGTCTTCCCTTAATTGATGCCTGTGAAACCTGGATGCCAGCTCTTTCGTTGCCCTGGACCGCATTTGATCACAGGAGTAGATCCACACCGGCTTCTCCAGGTTTAATGCCTCTACAGCTGCCATCCACTCAGGCCTTGGCCAGCCCTTTTGTGCCTTCCAAAGCAAGAATTGATAGTCTGAAACGATGAGTGTCCCTGTTAAAGAGGTCCCATCTTAGAACTGCAGTCACAGCTTCGATTCCCTTATTGGAGGTTGTTGAAATGTATGTCCTGATCTGCCCACCGACATTCAGCTCTCTCACTCTAGCTGAAAAGCTCCAACTAGATATTCCACATTGTATCACCGATCCGTCGTTATATAAGATGACATTATATTGCCTGTTATCATTTATCAGCTTGTTAACCTCCAGAGGTGCTCTCCATGTTGCGCTACTCTGTGTTTCCTGCCCAGTGTAATGATAACTGTGGTAATCTGCCATTCCATTCCCGGTTGAACCCATTATTTTCCCTTGACTGTGGCCCTCTGTCCAATTGTTGTCTTTGTCTGTGTCATACATGACGCACCTTTCTAGATTCTTGATACCTTGATGTCTGATGTGATATTGTGCAGTGGATTATTAAAGGACTTGCAATACGGGCACAATCCTAAGCGTTATGTTGGTTTAGCTGGCAGATAAGAAGCTATCAAAGAAAAGAGTTTGTAACTCTGGAAAGATTTCTATGCGAGTGAGTTACGGTATGTAGGGCCACTTTCAAACCGAACTACCTTCTTCATCGCCCCTTCCCCTCTTCTGTGGATTTTATTTATTGCATAAACAGCTCACCGGCACACCTCTTCCCCCCCCCCCCCCCCCCCCCCCCAATCAATTATCAGACAATGATATAAAAATACTGCCATTCGTCATTTTGATCAAACATGGAATTTGTTTTGCTTTTTCTTAAAGAACAAGAAAAATAGAAGACGAATAGACACATTTAAATCAGATTGGCTTGAGATTACTTCGGGACGTCAATAGGCATTTCAATCGGTTGCTTGGTGACTTCAATCGGTTGCTTGTGGACTTTGATTGGTTGTTTAGAGACTTCAATCAGTTGTTTGGAGACTGATCGGTTGCTTGGGGATTTCGGTTGGTTATTTGGGGACTTTGATGGGTTGTTTAGGAACTTTGATGGGTTGTTTAGTGATTTGATAAGTTGTTTAGAGACTTTGATCTGTTGTTTAGTGATTTGATCGATTGTTTAGAGACTTCGATCAGTTGTTTAGAGACTTTGATCGGTTGTTTGAAGAATTCGATCAGTTGTTTGGAGACTTTGATCGGTTGTTTGGAGACTTTGATCGGTTTCTTGGATACTTTGCTTGGTTGTTTAGAGACTGATCGGTTGCTTGGATACTTTGCTTGGTTGTTTAGAGACTTACAATACAGAGTAAACTCCAGTCGTTGGTCAATAAACGTGTACGGTGAATAATGGATACAGGCTGGCAAGGCATGGTGAGGAATTCAGATCAATGGGAATAACGCCAACAACAGGAGCAGCACATTAGTAACAGTAACGGAATTGGGAATATTATCAACAAGCCGCAAGGTTCAATTAATGATTGCAGGGATGTGGAGACCAGAGCTCTTTATTGTGGTGGGAATAATAATGCCACTTTGTCGGACTATCCATGTTGTGCAATACGGCCAGGAAGGTGCTAACCTCATCATGCGCAGACACATTAAACCATGGCTCATGGAAGATTAAACACTAAAATATATATTCTCATAAAATTTGAACCGCAGGTCAATGAGTCAAGAATTGATGGCAGATCGATGACAGATCGATGAAGATCGATAGTAGATCGATGGCAGAATTAAGATTGTTTGGGAACTTTATTCGGTTTGCTTAGAGAAAATGAACGTAATGGAACATTACCAACATGCCTCAACATTAAAGAAATAATTGTAGCTTTCGTATGGGGAATCCATAGTTCTAATAATAATACTAATTTTAATAACAATGTTCGCTTAGGCTTCTGAGGCCCGCAGCGTCGGTTGGCCACATCCATGACCCACTGCTGCGGCGTGGTTTCAGGCATGACCTTGTTCCAGGCCTTGTCCAGGGCGGAGGTGGAGGCTGCTATTTTCTAGAGCCATATTGTGCAGGGACGGTTTCTTCTGTGCCTACTTCCGGTCGGGGGAAGTTTTTTGGTGCTGAGACACGACTTGTGAAGTATCTCGTGGGCGGGGTTTCCTGACCCAGCTGAACAACGTGAACGATCTAAGAAACTCGGCGTGGGTCAAATGTTTCTGAAATTGGAAGGGGGCCTATTTTAGAAGAGACCTCCACTTTGCGCATGTAGTCATGCCATCGGATGCCCAGGATACGCCTCTGGAAGGCCTCCAGAGTCGACAAGTCATGTTTGAGTAATGTGCAGATGTTGGAGCAATAAAGCAGGACTGTGACCACGCAGAACTGGTAGATGAGGATTTTTGTTTCACACTTCACACACGTCAAAGGTCGTGCATAGCAGATGCAAATAGTTTGACCCGCCTTGGCATATCGATCGGTACCGATACGCCCAAGAGATGATATCATGGCTTCCGAGATAAAGACATCGTTGGTGCACCCTCACATTTTCGATAGCTCTGGTATTCCTAAGGCCACTACGTCCATTCATGTGCGATACGGTCAGGGAGGTTCCACGATTGGCTAACGACCTTATCTTGTGCAGACACACTAAATCAGGACGTACGCGAGATCGAACACTGGGGTGAGATCAAGACGCTGAGCAGTGGATGAGCTTCAGCGATCTTTGACTAGCGTCAGCCTTAGCGATCCAGAGCTACCAAGACCTTTCTACACCTCCACGCGGTGATCTTGGATAATAGGATGCAGCAAAATAACGTTTGGCTAAAGAGAAAGGATAGAAGAGAAAGGCTAACCAGGTACCCAAAAATGCCTTGCTGATGTTGGATTTGTCGGACCGAAAGGTATAAATATCGCAGTCAAGATGTAAAAAACGGAACACTGTTTCATTTGACTGTCCAACAATCCCACATTACACAACCTTGTCCTGCAACCACACTCTTACACAACTCTATCCAATAATCACACTCTTACACAACTCTATCCAATAATCACACTCTTACACAACTCTATCCAATAATCACACTCTAACACAACTCTATCCAATAATCACACTCTTACACAACTCTATCCAATAATCACACTCTTACACAACTCTATCCAATAATCACACTCTTACACAACTCTATCCAATAATCACACTCTTACACAACTCTATCCAACAATCACACTCTTACACAACTCTATCCAATAATCACACTCTTACACAACTCTATCCAATAATCACACTCTAACACAACTCTATCCAATAATCACACTCTTACACAACTCTATCCAATAATCACACTCTTACACAACTCTATCCAATAATCACACTCTTACACAACTCTATCCAATAATCACACTCTTACACAACTCTATCCAACAATCACACTCTTACACAACTCTATCCAATAATCACACTCTTACACAACTCTATCCAATAATCACACTCTAACACAACTCTATCCAATAATCACACTCTTACACAACTCTATCCAATAATCACACTCTTACACAACTCTATCCAATAATCACACTCTTACACAACTCTATCCAATAATCATACTCTTACACAACTCTATCCAATAATCACACTCTTACCCAACTCTATCCAACAATCACACTCTTACACAACTCTATCCAATAATCACACTCTTGCACAACCCTATTCAACAATGACACTCTTACAAAACTCTGGCCAACAATCACACTATTACACAACTTTGTCCAGCAATCACACTCTTACACAACTCTCCAACAATCACGCTATTACACAACCGTGTCCAGGAATCACACTCTTACACAACTCTCCAACAATCACATTATTACACAAGGTTGTCCAACAATCTCACTCTTACACAACCTTGTCCTGCATTCACACTCTTGCACAACCCTATTCAACAATGACACTCTTACACAACTCTGTCCAACAATGACACTCTTACACAACTCTGGCCAACAATCACACTATTACACAACCTTGTCCAACAATCACACTATTACACAACTCTATCCAACAATCACACTCTTACACAACTTGTATACGCGCCCTTAGGATGAGACCCTTCCGTTGCACTTTGGTTGTGATAACCTCTGAGAGCGCCCACACTAGCATAGGTACATGCAGACGCATCCAAGCACTGGTTAATACGTCCTAATATCGCCCAATGGACTTAAGGCGGGGTGAAAAGTGACGTGCCTTCGCCAGTACAATACCAAAAGGCAAATCTTTAAAAAATATAAAAAAAAATGGACACAACGTTTTCCGTCCTATATTCTGCTACTTGCAAAGCGCTTCTCGTGGCTTGGTAGCCGGGGTTTGAGAGCGAACGACGAAGAAGGAGAGGAAGAAGAACACTGGAATATCTGCTCATTCTCAGACTTCTGTTTCCACGATTTTTAGCACGCGATGTAGCCAAGCGAATACATGGGGACTATATCATCAAATTGGTAGACTATACGCGCATCTGCCTCGGCACCTCCGAGCGACCAGGTAAAGGCTGGCGGATAAACCTTAATTACATAGACAGTTGGGTGAATCAGCTGAGGCCACGCCTCTATCACGGCATGTGCACAGCAGCGCCGACAGCAGCACGCTAGTCACACATCGCTACACGAGCCCGTCTGAGTGAACTTAGCGGTCGGCCTGCTTGAGACAGCTAGTGTACACTGACTTATCTACGGTTTTACCTACCTGTGGATATATATGTGGTATTCTCGGTGTGAGAGCCGGACGGAATACAAACTTTTCGTATCACGAATTTCAGGACGGATATTGTGGTGAAATGTGTTGATTTAGCAATGTGTAGGTGTATATGTCTATATAAATATAAATACATACGAATGTTTATTCAACATAAAGATGTAATATATATCTATAACATAGTATGTGGTCATAAGCATTCAACCAAATTGAAATCAAATATAACACGAAGAAAACCAAGCTGTTTCAAATTAACACCGGTAAGGAAGACTAATATCTGGTCAGGCAAAATATACTGGTCAGACATGTTAGGGTCATGCAAAATATACTGATCACTCATGTTAGGGTCAGGCAAAATATACTGATCAGACATGTTAGTCGGGGTCATGGGTAAAACAAAACAATTATGACTAGCCAATACCCTCACCTCGGCTTCCCTGTAGCCCTTCCTGGAAACGGGCTGTTTCATGGCAGCATGGCTAACGAGATGAGAGATTGACGTGATCCCCGTAGTAGTGAGCGACACGCAGATGAATCCAAGCATAGCACAACCGACTGAAGGACCACGTTCACCCTTCAACAGCACGCTCGGGATTTGACGAAAGCTGCGACAACCCACCACATAACGTTGGTTTCTGGACGCACACAAGTGTAATCCTACTCATTGTGAACATTCAACAACAACAAAATGAACACTTTAAGCAAAGAATCAGTCCTGTTTGTAGTTGAGGCCCGGGAAGAGGTAGACACCTTCACATGTTTAGGCAGCATCATTGGTACTTGGGGGAGTGGGGCAGATGTAGGCTTAAGGGCTAGAGTTGACAAGGCAAGGACACTATTCCTGTTTATCATCATCATCATCATGTAGCATGTTCTTGGCAGAACGTCGCTCTCATCACAGGCATTCGATATGAATCTCGACCAGCAGTCAGTCTACTCGCCTGCTCCATCTTCATGTCTAGGGTGTCTTTGATGTCTTATGTCCATCTATGTCTTGGTCGGCTTCTGCCTCGTATTCCTGGAACAATGCCCCCCAGAACTGCTTTTTCCAGTCCGTTATGGTACTTGATTCTTGTTTCTGAAAAATATATGAAAATCCAGGGAAATAAAGACTAATACCAAGTTTGGCTAGAAAATGCAAATACTTTGGTCACATCAAGAGACACAACGGTCTCAAGAGAAGAGTGATGGAAGGTATGGTGCCAGGTAAAAGAGGAACGGGTAGACCAAGAAGACCATGGCACCAAGACATCCAGGAATGCCTGGGTTTGACTGTGGCGGAGGCTGGAGTTTTGGCTAGGGAACGAGTTTCTTTCAGAGAGACTGTGATGGGAGCGACATTCTATAAAGGGCATGCTACATGATGATGATGACCAAGTTAAGATTGTTTAGTACCAATGTTATGTCAGGACTCTGGTAGGGAAGCAGAAACATGGTGAACGACAATACAGAGGAAACTCAAGTCGTTGGTCAGAAAATGTCTACCGCGAATAAATGGTGTTTGGATGCAAGACATAGTGAGGAACGAAGACCAAAAGGAGAGGAGGCATTAACAGACCAAACGTAGGAAAGGGAGTTGGATAAGACACATGCTTACGGAAGTCATCAATAAAACGTGACCAGACATGCCATATCATGGAATCTAGAGAGTAAGAAGAAGAGAGGTAGACCAAGAAACACCAGGAGAAGCGACTGAAATTTAACTCCAGTCCTTGGACTTGAACTAGAGAGACGAAGAAAGGGCAGCTCAAAACTAAACTTAGTGACAGAGGGTTGTTAATAGACTGTGCCCCTAAAGAAATGGCGGGCATTGATTGATTCATTGACGTGGTTATATCATTATTTTACCATTTGGAGTTAATAGTGAGCAGCACCTAATCTACTCCATCAGTGATTTCTGATTCCAAGAGGTGTCTGGATTCACCAATGATGACAGACCTCTGCCCCTGCCTATAACAGCCATCACGGTGGTGCGTTATGTCTGCCACAGTTCCCAGTCTCCAGCACAACTCTCTTTATGCGTATTCACGATATGGGTAGTGCCGTGTAGTGGCCATATATTCTATCTAGATCAAGAGGGCCTGGGATCCACAATGGAAGAAGTGGTTCTATTCTTTCCTCTACATTAAGGTCTTCAAGGTCTGCAAATCAACTCTTAGACACAATCATTATTTCAACATGTACACATAATTAACATAATATTTAAACATATGCACATAGTGGAAGTCGTACCAAAGACTTTTAACATTTCCACATAATGGCTAAATATACACATGCAATATTTAAACTAACTTAACTATACTGGTTTAGAATACCCTGCAGAGTCTGTATACAACCAGTTACATTTACATCACCTTGCTCTAAAAGCTATGCGCATTCAGTTTATTCTTAAATGCATTAACTGTCCCTGCCTCCACTACCTCCCCTGACAATGCATTCCAAGCAGACACCACTCTCTGACTAAAAAAATATTTCCTGATATCTAATCTGGACCTCTCTTTAGTCAGCTTGTAGCTTTGCCCTCGTGTTATTGTGGGTGGCTGTATTTAAAAAAAAACTTGTTATAGTCTAATTTATCCATTCCTCTGATCATCTTATAAACCTGTATTAAGTAACCACGAATTCTTCTCTCTTCGAGACACTGTAGGCCGGTTTTTCTGAGTCGTTCCTCATAACTGTAATTCTGGAATCCCACTATTATCTTTGTCGCTCTTTTTTGTATTCTTTCCAGCAAGTTTATATCCCCTCTATGATAAGGACTCCACACCTGTACACAGTACTCCAATCTAGGTCTAACTAAAGCTTTATACAGTTTGACGATCACTTCCTTGCTCCTATGTTTAATATTTCTTTTTATCATACCTAACATTGCATTTGCCTTTTTCACTGCTACCTTAACTTGCTAACTCACCTTTCCTCTATGATCTATTATAACCCCTAGGTCCTTTTCCTTATCTATCTTTCTAATATTGTTTTCTCCCATTCTGTAATTATGTTCCATATCGGATGTACCCATGTGGATGACTGTACATTTATCTACATTAAACTCCATTTGCCAGCTTACAGACCATTCTCGAATTTTATCTAAATCCGACATCAATATATCCACTTCCGCTTTAGATGAGACACTACTGCATAGTTTTGTGTCATCAGCAATTTTTGCAATCATGGATCCCATATCAATGTCCAAATCATTTATATATATCAAGAACAAAATTGGCCCCAAAACCGAGCCCTGTGGCACACCACTTTTCACTTCACACCACTCAGAGTACTCCTTATTTATGCCCACCCTCTGCCTTCTTCCCGTTAACCATTTTTCAATCCATTTGGCAACTTACCCACCTATTCCATATGATTTTAACTTTCGAAATAATCTTTGATGAGGTACTCTATGAAAGGCCTTTGCAAAGTCTAGATAAATAACGTCCACTAGCTTCCCTTTATCTATCATTTTAGTAACCTCCTCCACGAATTCTAATAGATTTGTTAAGCATGATCTCCCTCTAGTAAACTCATGCTGACTATTTCTAATTAGATTAAATTTGTCTAAACGCATTACAATGTTTTCTTTGATTATTGACTCTAACAATTTACAGACTATGCTCGTTAAGCTCACCGGTCTATAATTCGCTGGATCTGATTTTTTGCCTTTTTTGAATAAGGGGATCACTGCTGCATCTTTCCAGTCCCGTGGAACAATCCCTTTTGTATGTCATTGAAAACATAATATAGCCAATGGTTTTACTAGTTGTTTTTGCTAGTTGGTTAAACATTTACACATAATGACAGTCATACAAAATACAATTTTAATATTTGCAAATAATAGCTAGTCATAAAAAGGCCATTTTAACATTTACACATAATGGAAGTCATACACACAACTTTTAATATTTTCACATAATGGAAGTCATGCAAAAGACTATTTTAACATTTACACATACCATACAAATGTACTATTTTAACATTTACACATACCATACAAATGTACTATTTTAACAGTTACACATACCATACAAATCTACTATTTTAACAGTTACACATACCATACAAATGTACTATTTTAACAGTTACACATACCATACAAATCTACTATTTTAACAGTTACACATAATTACATTTACGTCATCACGTGTATCGTACGTATGTTGACTTGTTGCAGTTTGGTCCGGTTTCATTTGAACACGCCTCGTATTATCTCAGTGTAAATATCAAGGTACTAGAAACATACCAATTCATATTTGGGATATTTCCCTCAGTAAAAAAAGCAAGATGACGAGCATGATGCCCAATGCAATTACCCATAACTACGCCACTGCACACACGCGTTTTTTTCTCATTGAAAGCAATGGATACCTCGGTGTAAGTAACTGCTTTTGTCGGGACAATGTGGCCGTGGAAAAGGACAACTGAAGACCATTTGTGTCTGAAGAACACAGCCGATTCAAATGAGGATCCACTTAACAATTGAAAAACTGGTCTATATTTAGACAAATACAATTTTTTTTTGTTATCAATGATTTGTTTATTCTGAGATTTCGTGTTGTTAAGTTCTAGACCAAGACATTCTCAGGCCCAATAGTCGGGCCTTGTTCGTATAATTTCCTATTCAACAACGCTTTCGAATCGTTTGTTTATTTTGGTTGAATTTATACACGGGCAACTTGTTTTATATTTCTTGGTCACGTTAAAAGACGTTACAGCTAGACAAGATTGATAATGGAAGGTATGGTTCCTGGAAAAAGAGAACGAGGTGGACATCCTCGACGCTGGACCGAGGACATAACTAAGAGTTTGCCTGCATCCCTGGAGTTTGCAAGTCGTCTTGCCTCGAATCAACTGAACATCCATGACAAAGACAATGTTCTGAAATAATATGTCATATATGAAACCTATTGTCATAGAAGAAACCAGATCTGATCAGTGACAATGTCTTGTGTGGCCTGGATCTAGTCAGCTTGTGTAGCCTGGATCTAGTCAGCTTGTGTGGCCTGGATCTGGTCAGCTTGTGTGGCCTGGATCTGGTCAGCTTGTGTGGCCTGGATCTGGTCAGCTTGTGTGGCCTGGATCTGGTCAGCTTGTCTGGCCTGAATCTGGTCAGCTTGTGTGGCCTGGATCTGGTCAGCTTGTGTGGCCTGGATCTGGTCAGCTTGTGTGGCCTGGATCTGGTCAGCTTGTGTGGCGTGGATCTGGTCAGCTTGTATGGCCTAGATCTGGTCAGCTTGTGTGGCGTGGATCTGGTCAGCTTGTGTGGCGTGGATCTGGTCAGCTTGTGTGGCGTGGATCTGGTCAGCTTGTGTGGCCTGGATCTAGTCAGCTTGTGTGGTCTGGATCTGGTCAGCTTGTGTGGCGTGGATCTGGTCAGCTTGTGTGGCGTGGATCTGGTCAGCTTGTGTGGCGTGGATCTGGTCAGCTTGTGTGGCCTGCATCTGGTCAGCTTGTGTGGCGTGGATCTGGTCAGCTTGTGTGGCGTGGATATGGTCAGCTTGTGTGGCCTGGATCTGGTCAGCTTGTGTGGCCTGGATCTGGTCAGCTTATGTGGCCTGGATCTGGTCAGCTTGTGTGGCGTGGATCTGGTCAGCTTTTGTGGCGTGGATCTGATCAGTTTGTGTGGGCCTACATCTGGTCAGTTTGTGTCGCCTGGATCTCGTCAGCAGCGATGACTTGTGTGGCCTGCAAACAATTGAAACAAATTATTTTACAATACAAAATTGCATACGTTTGTGGTAGATATGTGGATAAGTTACTGCTATACATATATTATATCAAGATTTTTGGTTTTTTGGGGGAAATTAATATTTAAGTTATATATGCATATATATATATATATATATATATATATATATATATATATATATATATATATATATATATATATATATATATATATATATATATATATATATATATATTTGCATGTTGCGGTTCTAGGGACCAATGGTCAGGAGTCTTTCCAAATACTGGGAGACAGCTTAACCGAGGGATACAAACAGTTTCAGCTCAACATAAGTCTGAAAAAGACGAAGGTCTGCATACAGTATAATAACACTCTCACTCCATTTAAGAACGATGGCGTCACTCAGGAGATTGTTGTCAACAGCTTCATGTATCTACAGTTTGCCATCAGCAACACCCTCTCGCTCGAGTTGGAAATAGACAGTAGGCTTAGCAGGGCGAGTACCGTCATGGCCCGCCTGACGAAGAGAGTCTAGTAGAACACTGCGCTGTCCCACTACACCAAGGTCTGGGTCTATCAGACCTGTTTTCCTGACACTCTCATGCATGTACGCGAGACTTGGAGGACAAACTAAGCAGAAACAGCGGCTCAACATCTTTCACGTGAGGTGCCTAAAGCGTATATTGGGGATTTAGCGGAAAGAGAGAGTGCCACATAATGTGGTCTCACAGCGAGCAAACACTCCCAGCATGTACTCCCTGGCTCAAGCCAGCGATGTCTTCGATGGTTGGGGCATGTTTATGGCATGGAAGATGAGAGGCTGCCAAAGGATATCCTGTATAGACAGCTGGCCATTTAAGCTAGAAGAATCGGCCGTCCCACACTGCGATTCAAGGACATATGCAAGAGGGGCATGACGTCATGCAACATCCCATCCTAAAGGCTGGAAAAAGATTGCTCATGATCGAGTTGTTTGGAGACAGTCAGTTGAAGGGGACATAGTGGCTGCCGACGTTTGTAGAGGCCTTCTGGCTGAAGAGAAAAGAGAAAGACTGAAGAGATCGGGGGGCAGCCCAGCAAGTCAGCCTCCACTGCATGGTTGTACGATCTGTGGCAGGGACTGTCACTCGCGGATCAGCCTTTACAGACATAGTAGACAGTTTCGAAATGTAGGAGACAGAACTGGACAAAACTGACAGGACGCCACGCGCGTGGTCTACAAAGACTGAGACTGAGCTGGACAAAACTGACAGGACGCCACGCGCGTGGTCTTCAGAGACTGACACGGAGCTGGAAAAAACTGACAGGACGCCACGCGCGTGGTCTTCAGAGACTGAGACGGAGCTGGACAAAACTGACAGGACGCCACGCGCGTTGTCTATATAGACTGAGACGGAGATGGACGAAACTGACAGGACGCCACACGAGTAGTCTACAGAGACTGACACGGAGCTGGACAAAACTGACAGGACGCCACGCGCGTGGTCTACAGAGACTGAGACGGAGCTGGACAAAACTGACAGGACGCCACGCGCGTTGTCTATATAGACTGAGACGGAGATGGACGAAACTGACAGGACGCCACGCGCGTTGTCTATATAGACTGAGACGGAGATGGACGAAACTGACAGGACGCCACACGAGTAGTCTACAGAGATTCTAAGGCGCAATGATGATGACGATGATGATATGTATAAAGTTAGTAGCGAGTTTTTGCCCTTCGCAAGCGATGATGACCACCATCAGACCGTTTTGTTTTAATAATGTGATGTGCACTGTATTTGGATTATAGTGAGGGAGTTAATGCGCTGGTCATCAATCTGACTCTCTTGACCAAAGTTACCCTGAATCAGTGGCAATACTATTGGTCGAGACGAATGAAGATAACTCAGGATGCAAGCATTCTGTTCTTACCTCCCGTGAGACTAGGGATAGCTTGAAACTTGCGGGATTCGATCGCCCACCGTTTCCATTCATCACTGTGAGAGGCGAGTGCCTTAACTTCTTGACCACAGCGACTCCTGAAATGTATATACGCACACACAAATATACATAATTCCCTTCATACAAATTTGAACATTACACCAGTGTGTTGCCGGATTTCGAAATGTGAGCAAAGAATAGTTTCAATGAAACCTGTGTGACATATCCTTAGAGACGACTAAGCAGGGTTGGGTTATGCATGGAGCAGCCACTGTATCAGCAAAAAAAAACAAAAAAACAAAAACAAGATAGATATAAAAGCCAACTACACGTCAGTGTAGACGGAAGATTAACGACTAAGACGTCATTAAAATATTCCACACAATTGTCGCCATGTTTTTACTTATTTTATGCCTCACGTTACAACTATTTTGTAAATCCTACATTCTATAGTTCCGTGATTGAAAAAAAACCCAAAAACATCGTTCTGTTAGCAGCTGAACATAAAAAAGCAATCAATGTGATGTTTAAACAATAGTAGACGAGTCACAAATAGTATATCTGTATACGATAATGAATGATTCACATTAGTAGTAGAAAAGTCATAGATATTATTCATATCTGTTCAGTGCGGGTGTGATTAACTGAGATAGTTCGTTTATTCTGGAGCATAGCACGAAAATGTGTTTGGAACAGAAGGTAGATCCCTAAACTGTTTACAATAGGCTTACCACGTGTTCGTAGCATTTATTGGCCTGTGCTACCTTTGTTTTCGTGAGTGAAGCAAGCACGCAGCCCGTTCACGTGAAGTTAGAAAGTTCAAGAAAAGTTGATCGTATCCTGGACAATTCCACGGTCATAATGGAGTCTGCAGGAAAGAGGTCAAGGTCAAGAATGGAACTGCCTAAGGATTACAAGGTGAGAATATTATTTATAAGTAAGCACACACACACACTATGTTTGTGATTGAGTGTGTAATCATGAGCTTCATTATTTCTCATGCCTGGTGCGTTAGACGATTTAGGACCTTCACAATTTCTTTCGTGTGCTCCGAATTTGGCATTACCTAAACTACTTCATGGTAAAAATCAGATTTTCATTTGTAAAATTATTTTTTCTTAAGTAATTAAGCGATTAAATAATAACAGAAATAATTTTCTATGAACAAAGACAATAAGTGATATGTATCAGTGTCAGGTTGAGTGTGCTGGCAGGGAGAGCGTGTTACCTGCACTTTCTTCAGCCAGTCTGCTAAATATGAGTTATCACTCTCTTTTATGATCTGTTTATAATTGAGTAAATGTTTGGAGAGCTCTCGTGGAGACCTAATGACTGCTCCACACATGGCTAGCGCTGCAAGTTCTAGGTGGTTGAGAGCTTTATACGCTACCAAGGTTTATTACCGCAGTATATACTGGAAGCTAAAAGTACATTTTCCTCTTCTTCTTTTCTTTCTTCTTGTTTTTCCTTTTCTTCTTCTCCATCTTCTACTTCTTTCTTTTTAGTTGCTTCTTGTTCTTCTTCTTCTTCCTCTTCTTCTTCTGTGTTTGTTATAAATGTTGTCAAGCCATGAATAGGGCTTTGCAAGCAGCAGTACGGAGAAAAGGTTGCGCTGTGTCGCTAGTTTACAGCTTGACTACAATATTTGCAGTTTCGATCCAACACATCCGTCTTCGCCAGCTTTCTTCCTCATCATCTTCTTCCTCATCATGATCAGCATTTTCTTCTAACCTCCGTGAATTCAAGTTATTAGCTGTACATTGATTCTAGTTTTATGTGAAACCCTAAAGTCTACTACTCTATACACAGCAGGATTCTGGACTGTATGAATGTATGAGTGTTCTTAGCTAAGCAATGGTGGAGTCATGTAAAATGGACATCTAAGTTTCATTGCTATTAAACACAATGAAACGGTACGATAGAGTTTCGGGTATGTTACGACAGCCAGCGTGGCCACAATAGCTGATACACTCTCTTCAATCCTTCATAAAGTCTTATGTTCTGGAGATCAGCAACTACTGTTCACCTATTTGCCCACATAAACATATAGACATCTACCCGGCGGTCTTGTTCCGCCCCGAGGGTACCAGACAGCTTCCGACTTTTCCGATAGTCATCCATTTTCTGGCGGCTGCCCACCGATAGTTGACCTTGTTTTATATCTAAATAAATCATTAGCTTCCTCTTCCTGCCGAGCCATTCATTGAATGACATATTCTAAAATGTAACATAGGAGCTACTGTAAAGAAGCAGACCATGATAAACTTGGTAGACAAATTACAGATCTATCTGAAGTTGATATGTCCCTAAAGTCCGTGCCAGAACAAACCGATTGGAGAGAGGAGCATGGGTTACCAGTATGTATCCAAACAAATGTGAAGGGAATACTAGACAATGATGAACAGAACAATGTGCAACATAGGGGCAGCTACTTTCTCCGTTTCCTTGATGAAAAATACCCACAATACCTTTGGGTCCAAGTATATAAAGATGGGTCAGCAAGAGTGCAGTAAAGTCAGATGGGTCAGCACGAGTGCAGTATAGTCAGATGGGTCAGCAAGAGTGCAGTAAAGTTAGATGGGTCAGCAAGAGTGCAGTAAAGTCAGATGGGTCAGCAAGAGTGCAGTAAAGTTAGATGGGTCAGCAAGAGTGCAGTAAAGTCAGATGGGTCAGTAAGAGTGCAGTAAAGTCAGATGGGTCAGTAGAGTGCAGTAAAGTCAGATGGGTCAGCAAGAGTGCAGTAAAGTCAGATGGGTCAGCAAGAGTGCAGTAAAGTCAGATGGGTCAGCAAGAGTACAGTAAAGTCAGATGGGTCAGTAAGAGTGCAGTAAAGTCAGATGGGTCAGCAAGAGTGCAGTAAAGTCAGATGGGTCAGCAAGAGTGCAGAAAAGTCAGATGGGTCAGTAAGAGTGCAGTAAAGTCAGATGGGTCAGCAAGAGTACAGTAAAGTCAGATGGGTCAGTAAGAGTGCAGTAAAGTCAGATGGGTCAGCAAGAGTGCAGTAAAGTCAGATGGGTCAGCAAGAGTGCAGTAAAGTCAGATGGGTCAGCAAGAGTGCAGTAAAGTCAGATGGGTCAGCAAGAGTGCAGTAAAGTCAGATGGGTCAGTAAGAGTGCAGTAAAGTCAGATGGGTCAGCAAGAGTGCAGTAAAGTCAGATGGGTCAGTAGAGTGCAGTAAAGTCAGATGGGTCAGCAAGAGTGCAGTAAAGTCAGATGGGTCAGCAAGAGTGCAGTAAAGTCAGATGGGTCAGCAAGAGTACAGTAAAGTCAGATGGGTCAGTAAGAGTGCAGTAAAGTCAGATGGGTCAGCAAGAGTGCAGTAAAGTCAGATGGGTCAGCAAGAGTGCAGAAAAGTCAGATGGGTAAGTAAGAGTGCAGTAAAGTCAGATGGGTCAGCAAGAGTACAGTAAAGTCAGATGGGTCAGTAAGAGTGCAGTAAAGTCAGATGGGTCAGCAAGAGTGCAGTAAAGTCAGATGGGTCAGCAAGAGTGCAGAAAAGTCAGATGGGTCAGTAAGAGTGCAGTAAAGTCAGATGGGTCAGCAAGAGTGCAGTAAAGGCTGGAGCAGCGCGAGTGTACATAGAATCCCTAATCAACGTTAGGGATACGGTCAGAGTAATAACGAAAAATTATGTCATAATGATGCAGAACTCCAGACAATCAAGGTGGCAACTGAGAAACTGTTGAACACAAATCTAAATACTCAACCAATAGTATTTATGACAGATGTATCATCATCACTCATGGACTAAGATTCGCTTGCTAGGGAAAAGCAGGCATTGCTTTTACTGCTTACAAGGATCGACTGCTACTGGTGTGTGATATATATATATATATATATATATATATATATATATATATATATACCACACAGACACACACCACATATACACATATCTTTAGTTTTGCTTAACAGGGAAAGGTCACAGAACCAAAATATATTCATTATTTACTGGGTGTTTCACAATAAGATATGCTTGTTCTTTTTACTTTGTTTTGTTCACTAACAGTTCCAGTGTATGGGCCGTTACGTTGCTGTTGTTATTGATTGTATTGTTATTTGTGTGTGAATGAAGTGTTTGTGTCTGAACCCAGAGCATGCTGGATTATCCAGTGCTTTGTGAAACAGTAGTAGTATTGTCAGGAGTTTTCAGTAGGTTACGTCACTATATGGTGTCTAATACAAAAATGTTCTCTTTTCTTCTTATTGTGGTAACCAGGTAGCTTTTTCTTTTTCTCCGTCTTCTTCGTCGTTCTTTCTCAAACTCCTGCTACTACTAAGGGGACGCATGGGCTATTGGTTAATTGACACGGCTCACAACCCGAAGGTGCTGGGTTTGATCCCCATCACAGCACCGGTCGTTACCCCAAGGAAGTAAACCCTTAGAAAATGCAGGAGGAAGTTGACTCTTACATAAAATGCATGCTGAAGTCCGATGCACTGGATCGACAGGCGCAAAATAAAAGCCACAGTGCAACGCACACCGCCTTGGAGATTAAAGAAAATAAGGCGAACGCAAAAAAAAAATCAAAACCGAAAAACTCCGCTGCCAAGCAGCAGGATGAAGTTCGGAGAACTGAATTCGTTGTGTCGTAGTTTACAGCTTGACTGCGATACTTGAACCTTTCGGTCCGACACATCCGTCTTCAGCATGACAAATTTGGGTACCGGGCTAGCCTTCCTTCTTCGACCCCTTCTCCTTAGCCAGTCTGCCCTGTTGCAGCCTGTACCGGGTTAGCCTTCCCTCTTCGATCCCTTCTCCTTAGCCAGTCTGCCCTGTTGCAGCCTGTACCGGGTTAGCCTTCCCTCTTCGACCCCTTCTCCTTAGCCAGTCTGCCCTGTTGCAGCCTGTCATCCAGGGTCACCATGTGAAGGGGGAGAAGAGTCTTGGCAGTTCTGAGTCGCTGGTAGTGACGCTTGCAGTCAGCTTCGGGTCGCAGAACGCTACAGCTCATGCTCTACTCAGCATCTTGATCCCCTAACCAGTTAGCTATGTAGCCTCAGATTTGTCCGTTCTTACATTGTGTTATTGCGTACACCATTATGCCATGCCAGGAAACGATTACTCTTATTTGTTGATGTGTTAACTAACTTTCTCACGTGTTGACATCAACAATCTTATGGGACAGCACATTCTTGTGTGACTCAAGTAGTCTCCTTATTTATGTAATGATTGTCTATGATTAGCGAGACGAGACACGTATCTCTCACAGAAAAGGACTGCTCTTTTAGATTAGTAATTAATAAATATCTTAAACACCATCTAACCATTTTCTCAACTTTGCTTGTAACGAATATAACATAAAGACCAACACAGACAAGACAGAGACTTTCAGATTCGTTACAAGCGAAATTGAGAAAATGATTAGGTGGTGTTTAAGATATTTATTAATTACTAATCTAAAAGAGCAGTCCTTTTCTGTGAGAGATACGTGTCTCGTCTCGCTGTAGAGCAACTAATCATAGACACTCAATACATAAATAAGGAGATTACTTGAGGCCACAAGAATGTGCTGTTCCATAAGATTGTTCAAAAGACCCAAGTAAGTTGTGAAAGAGAGTAGTTTGTAGTAGTTTATGGTAGTTTGTGGTAGTTTGTGGTAGTTTGTAGTAGTTTGTTCACCAATGACGGCACAGTGGACAGGGAGATGCAACATAGAATTCAGAAGACGAACGGTGTCAACTATCAAATTGCACCGATTTTGAAATAACATGAAGTGCTTTTTAAGAGAAGGCTGATAAATGCACTGATTATTCCTACATTGTGTTACAAATGTCAGTTTTGGTCCTTATTAGAAACCCATAAGAGTAAGATCCAGAGCTGTGAGATGCGTTGTGTGAGAAGTGCAGCCGGAAAGACAATCCGTGACCGAATCCGCAACACCACGCTGAGGCAGATAGTAGGGACGAACCCAGTTAGTGCCAACATTCACGCTCAATAATCAAGTGGTTTAGTCATTTAGACAGAATGCATTATGACCAGCCTGCAGCGAGAGCATATCATATGAAGGTGGGGGACGACGTGAACTATTGGTTAGCTGGCACGGCTCACAACCCGAAGGTGCTGGGTTCGATCCCCAATCCAGCACCGGCCGTTACTCCGGGGAAGCAAATCCTTAGAAAATGCAGAAGGAAGCAGACCCTTACATAAAATACATGCCGAAGTCGAATGCACTGGGCCGACAGGAGCAAAATAAAATAAGTGCAACACACACCGTCTTGGGGAATAGAGAAATAAGGCCAACGCTAAAAAAAAAATATAAAAAATATGCAGTTCTCTGGTCCACATGCAAGGTGCAGACCTTGAAACTCTGAGAAAGTTACACCTAAAGACAACACAAGCCTCACACTTCGCGGTAACATATGCGCATTCTGTCCTTCTGCAACGCCTCATGACTAGACCGGTAGGACAAAAGAAGAGAAAAGAAGATAACAATTGGTTTTATAGTTTGAATACAAACGAACAAAATGTCAGTGCCACTACAACGTTTGTCGTCAGAATAAAAATATATAATTTCCACTGAGAAAGAATTGTTGAATATTCAGGCTTTCATGTTGTTCTAAGCGTATCTACTTCGTATATTCTGCTCACCATCTATGAATATCATTTCGCATCTAATGCTACTAAAGGTTGAGCAACTTACGTCTATGCTATGTTAAGCTAAACGAACGAAACCGCACCAGTCTCTTGTAACAGATGGCTAAGAGCTTGGATTTGGGTGATTCCCTTTGCATCCATATTTACGAATGCCATCTGCTGAAAGTATCTACGTCACTGAACAACGCGATATCCCTAGCTCCAGTGACTATTCATGAAAATGAATGGCCGCGTTCTTAAAATGTCCCGTTTATTTTGTTATTATCCGTTGCACTTTTCTGTCTTATAGTTGACGTTTAATTCTGTCATGTAACTGATGCTGACCTTTATTTATCTTTGCTGTTTCTGTTAAAGAATGCAGATTTGACAGAAAAATCGAAAGGGGATACAAGAATGTCTCCACCACGACCATTGCCCTTACTTCTCAACCATCCGAATTGAGCTTGTCAACGAAACAACAACTGATTAACAATAGAATTGTGCTGAGGTGTTAGTGTCAGACTTGGCACTTATTCAAGGCCCAAAACAGGAAATAATGAGATTTTAAGTGCAATGTCGACTTGGAATCCTGGTATATTAATGTATGTTGCCAGGTAGCCCAAAGCTACGGCTATACGTAGTAGGTATCTTAAAACTTACTGCGGCCTGGGGGAAGGACAAATAATTTTGGTAGGTTTTTCACTAGAATGTTTGAATTTTGTTCGTGCAGCGGTCATTACGCCTACTCTTTTCGATTTCCAACTTCCAAAAGATTTTTAACGTGCTCGACATTGTATACGGGAGTCCGATCTCACTATCCAGAGATCAGGGTAATTTTTGCTAGAAGATCCACGTGAACAAATTCTGATCTCCACAGTGATTCGAACCCGCGACCTAAAGCACTCGAGGCGAACACCTTACCTCGAGACCACTGGGTCTCACAATATAGACATCACATAGCTGTAAGCTCGATTAAAGTAGTGTTTCGTTTGTTGCAAGTTGACCTTTGAACATTTTACCAAGCTGATCCAATCCCAATAAGGGCAATTATTACACTTTCGATAGGTCGCACTTTTGAAGCTTCGTATTTCTTACTGTATTTTTGCTTTACAGTAAATTACTTTTGAAGACCTCTTGGCAAAAGTCTAAAGAAGAAAACTCGCGTGGTACGGTCACATATCGAGATCAAATGGTCTTGCAAATACAATCCTCCACGGAAAGGTGCAATGCAGAAAACGAAGAGGCCGTCCCAAAAAGAGATGGGAGGACAATATAAAAGAATGGACCAATCTACGACCAGAAGAAGCACAGACAGCGGCCGCTGACAGAGATGGGTGGCGTGGTGTTATCTTCATGTGTGCCTCAACGACGTCACCGGTTACGGAACGACCTGACCTGATTTGTGCTTTCTGCTGGAATAGTCCTGGTGTTGGACACGTGTTTATCGCGAGAAGAACTATTTTGATATTTGGTAGTACCAGAGAATGAACAAGAGAACATACATGTATAATATCAACTGTGTACCAAAATTATGTATACAGGAATTGCGCTTTACATTTTCACATCGACATCTTTTTAAGAAATGAACAAAAATAGTGTGTAATGATCATATCTTTGTACTTCACGCCGAGTGTGGGATAATCTGCTGTAGCTGTAGAAAGCCTTTAACCAGCTCTCCAATTATAGTACAAGCAGTATCGAAAGGTAATGATCATTTTAGGGTCATGAACGTAAAGGGGCACACTTAACGATGTCAGAAAAAATGTTGAAACATTACTTCCTGTTTGTAGGGAAGAACACTAACGTCCGGTCAGGCATGATATACTGATCAGACATGTTAGTCAAGGTCAGACCAAACATACTGACCAAGACCCTCACTTCGGCTTCCTAGTAGCCCTCCCTGGAAACGAGCTGTTTTTATGGCAGCCTGACTAACGGGGTGATGAATCGACGTGGTCCCCGTAGTGGTGAGTGACACGCAGATAAAGCCAAGCATAGCACAACCTCCTGCAGGACCCCGGTCCACCTTCGTCAGTACGCTCGGCATGTGTGGAGAGCTACTGTAACCCACGACTTAACGTCCTTTTTAGGACGCACAGGAGAGTAATCTGCTCATTGTGTGCCTTCGCAAACAACTTCGTGTTTATGCGAATGAGGTAATTTGAACCCCATGCTGTCGACGTACTTCTGCACAGTTGTCTACGTTTTCGTGTAAAACGGTTTTAAGCGCCTTTGTTTGATCTCTGAAAATAAAATATATATCACACCCTCCCTTGACACGTGATCTTGAGTCAACTTACAAGAAACTTTCTTTTCTAATGAAATAGTAGCCAGATTGGAAATTCTATTATTGGTCATACAATTATGTAGATATGTTTCAATTCTTGTCAATGTACTTATTGAACGTTCTGCAGTAGTCGAGTACACTGGAGTACTAAGAATCAGTTGCAGCAACTTGCCCGTCTGTTCATATACTGTTTGGAGGTCTATATCTACAATGAAACACAATAATTCAATGCAAGATTCGACTTTGTCTTATGAGCTATAGATATTTAACAATTCATTGTGTAGTGTCATGTTTTTTTTTAAATTTTTGAAATTGACTGTCAGGAAAATATTATTTTGAACTGCGTAGATTTTGCATGGTAATATTCTTTTCAGATGTACTTTTTGTTCAAAAGACAAAGCATAAATATAGTTTGTGAACAAAAAAGTCAACTGAATCGAAAGAATCATTGTTGATGTCTATAGTGTCTTCCAGTTGTAACAATATTTTCACTAACTCCTAAAACATTACTAATATTATAATACGAAATTTGACACAAGTTCAAGCAAGTTGAGAGCTTGGAATAAACTATTCAGTAACATTATCAAATTGACTATATATCATTACAACTAAAATTGTTAGATATCCCTAGAAAAATGTAATTCAATAATATATCATGAAATTTCAGGTTATCTAGTAGAAATAATATCATTCGTCACACGTATCACACAGTTCAATTTCTCACGGAACACTTTTTGAATAGTTCACTTGTTCTAAATATAGAAATCCAGTCTGGAAAGACCGGCCTAAATTGGGGCTATGTGGCTGTGAGAAAAAATATCGCCTTTGTGACCGTCTCCTAGCTGCCAATTGACCTGATTCTGTGTTAATCTGAACGCAATCAGCCTAGCCGCTAGCGAATTTGCTAACATGTCAGTTCTCTTAAACAAAAATGATCATCACAATTTTAATTTCTAATTTATTTCATATCCGTTTATGTAAAGGGATGCCTTCCTAATTCTTAAAACGTTTTTTGAATAGCTCAGCCTATCCTATCTATTCTAGCTCGTCGCTACTGAGTACACAAATGAGTACATCGTTTATCCCTAAAGTAAAGAAGCAGCAGGCAAAGAATGACCGATTGCAACTTTCCATATTCAATTGTGATTATATGTCAGTTATCATTATTATTACTATTGTTTACGAGTATTTTCCATCTAGCGTGCCATAAATCAAACCAAATGCCCGTAAACACTTACTACCTCCGTAAACACATGTTTATGTGTTCTCATTTAGCGTAGGAAGGTGGGGCGCACATGAAGTGGCGTTAGCACTTATTACACGACATTGACATGTGATTTATTATCATGAATTACCTCACCATTATATTTACCGTGCATGTCATAGCCCTCCAAATATCGCGCCCGGTCAGAGGTTACGTGTTTTACCACACACAAATTGACACTATGAAGGCTTACATCCACACTTTCAGGGTCATATGTATGTAGGAGAGAGAGAGAAATAGAGATGGAGAGAGAGAGAGAGAGAGAGAGAGAGAGAAAGAGCCGTATCTATAATTATTACCTGTAGAGATGTTTGTTCTACTATAATGATACTAGAGTTGCTACATGATCTGTTCGCGATCTGATCAGGCGGAGTCCTGCGTGCTATTCTCTGAGCTACTCCTTCTTTGAACCTGTTAAAGATGATTCTGTTGAATATCTTGTCTGGCACTACAGCAATGTAAATATCTTGTAACTGTTGCAGTTTGTCAGCTCCCTCCTTTGATAGCTCTATCAGACGTCCTTCGTTCCATTCTGTGGGCACTGACTATTCTTTCCATATCATCTTGAATAATAATCCTTGTAATATATTTATTTCTTTATATATATATATATATATATATATATATATATATATATATATATATATATATATATATATATATATATATATATATATATGCCATTTTATCGTTTCCGGCTATTCCGATTGGTTCTGTGCTGCAGCGCTCTATGGACAAGTTAGCGAAACGTCCTCTCTAGGCCTGTCTATATCCTAGTTCAGAACCTCCTTTCCGACACAGCACACCAGTGTATTTAAACCCAAGGTCACACTGCGGAGGGCACCAGCGCATTCATCTATCTTGGTAGCATGATATGATCCGATGTGCGCAGCGGGCCCGATATGTCAAGGCGGATCAGACTAGATGCGTCTGCTATGCACGACCTCCGATGTGTGTGGAGTAATGGCAAGATCTCCCTTTGGACAACAAACCAGATCTACCAGTCCTGCGTGGTCCCAGTCTTACTTTACAGCTCCAAAACCTGAACATTGCTGAAACATGGCATGTTGATACTGGAAGCCTTCCACGTACGCAGCCAGCGGCGTATCTTGAGCATCCGGTTGTATGACTACATCCGCAACGTCTGCTAAAATAGACCTCCCAATCTCAGCAACACTTGAACGGCGCCAAGTTTATTTGTTCGGTCATGTTGTACGGCTAGACCTGAAAACCTCTGTCCACAAAATACTACACAAGTCGTTCCTCAGCGCCAAAAGTCTTCCCCCAACCGGTTGGATGTGCAGAAGAGGTCGTCCCAGCACAATATGCCTCCTGCAGATAGCAGCCCCCGCCCTGGACGAGGCCTGGGATCACGTCACAGCAGTGGGTCATGGATGTGGCCGACCTATGCAACGGGTTTCAGACGCCTAAACGAACATTATTATTGTTTATTAATGTTTTCCGTTTCTGTAGTTTCAACAGGGCCTTGTCAATTTATATCTTGTTAGATTGTAGTTCAAATATACGTTCTCCTCTGTTGGTTTGATACTTTGTCTTGTTGTGGCGGTCAGTTTATACTTTTCTTGAAATACCCATAGTTTCTGTTGTTCTTCCGACGATGTCAGTTTTGTCCTTGTCTATCTTTTACTGATTTATACGTCTGAATATATATATTTGCCATTATTTAAGTATAGATCACTTTGCTGCTTTACTGGGCTAGTGTATAAATATATACCTTTTGAAAAGTTTTAATTTAACATGAGATGACCGTTGTCCGCTTGAGTGGACTTCTATTTTTCTTATTTTAACCGACTTCCACATAATCTAGACAGCTGACATTTACTAATGCGACCTGTTAATCCATCACATTTTGACTGATTATTTACCCAGTAAATAAATATTTAAAAAAGACCAATACACATATTAACAAAATAAAACAACACGCACAGAAATGAAAAAACAAAACAAAAACAACCCAAATATTTGCAGAAACATTAAGGAGACAATTTACTTCTTTTGTTCCCACATTGCGATTGACCCTCATTTTGCAAGCTTTTTATTCAACTTGACATTTATTAGTTCCAAAAACCAAACCCCCAAATAACATGTTAGCATAAATAAGAGCTTGAACTGTCAAACATTTTTTTATATTCACTTGCTATTTTTGCGTGTCATATGCCTTGACATTGTTTGTCTGGAGTAGCATAGTCTTTCTAAGCTTCTGGTTTGATGGCTCAGGTTCGGCAAGTGTCGAGTACAGCTTTATTTTTGTTCCTTTATTCAATTTTATGAATGTCTCTGATCGATTCCTAGTGCTGAGTTTTCTTGAATTCTATAGTTTCCTCACATGTCTTACTCCACACCTCCCACATGTCTTACTCCACACCTCCCACATGTCTTACTCCACACCTCCCACATGTCTTACTCCACACCTCCCACATGTCTTACTCCACACCTCCCAGATGTCTTACTCCACACCTCCCACATGTCTTACTCCACACCTCCCACATGTCTTACTCCACACCTCCCAGAAGTCTTACTCCACATCTCCCACAAGTCTTACTCCACACCTCCCACATGTCTTACTCCACACCTCCCAGAAGTCTTACTCCACATCTCCCACAAGTCTTACTCCACACCTCCCACATGTCTTACTCCACACCTCCCAGAAGTCTTACTCCACATCTCCCACAAGTCTTACTCCACACCTCCCACATGTCTTACTCCACACCTCCCAGAAGTCTTACTCCACATCTCCCACAAGTCTTACTCCACTCCTCCCAGAAGTCTTACTCCACATCTCCCACAAGTCTTACTCCACATCTCCCACAAGTCTTACTCCACACCTCCCACATGTCTTACTCCACACCTCTCACATGTCTTACTCCACACCTCCCACATGTCTTACTCCACACCTCCCAGAAGTCTTACTCCACACCTCCCAGAAGTCTTACTCCACACCTCCCACAAGTCTTACTCCACATCTCCCACAAGTCTTACTCCACATCTCCCACATATCTTACTCCACAAATCCCACAAGTCTTACTCCACACCTCCCACATGTCTTACTCCACATCTGCCCCCCCCACATGTCTTACTCCACACCTCCCACAAGTCTTACTCCACACCTCCCACAAGTCTTACTCCACACCTCCCACATGTCTTACTCCAAATCTGCTCCCCCCCCCTTCCACATGTCTTACTCCACACCTCCCACAAGTCTTACTCCACACCTCCCACATGTCTTACTCCAAATCTGCTCTCCCCCCCCCACATGTCTTACTCCACACCTCCCACAAGTCTTACTCCACACCTCCCACATGTCTTACTCCAAATCTGCCCCCCCCCCACATGTCTTACTCCACACCTCCCACAAGTCTTACTCCACACCTCCCACATGTCTTACTCCACATCTCCCCGCCCCCACATGTCTTACTCCACACCTCCCACATGTCTTACTCCACACCTCCCACATGTCTTACTCCACATCTCCCCGCCCCCACATGTCTTACTCCACACCTCCCACATGTCTTACTCCACACCTCCCACATGTCTTACTCCACACCTCCCACATGTCTTACTCCACATCTCCCCGCCCCCACATGTCTTACTCCACATCTCCCCGCCCCCACATGTCTTACTCCACACCTCCCACATGTCTTACTCCACACCTCCCACATGTCTTACTCCACACCTCCCACATGTCTTACTCCACACCTCCCACATGTCTTACTCCACACCTCCCACATGTCTTACTCCACATCTCCCCGCCCCCACATGTCTTACTCCACATCTCCCCGCCCCCACATGTCTTACTCCACACCTCCCACATGTCTTACTCCACACCTCCCACATGTCTTACTCCACACCTCTCACATGTCTTACTCCACATCTGGCTAGCCTGTTCTCATCGTCCTCATATACCTTTTAAAAAGGACGGCGTGGCCTAGTGGTTAAGTGACACGGCGCACAATCTGAAGGTGCTGGTTTCGCTCCCCAATTACAACGACCACCGTTAACCCAGGAAAGCAAACACTTAGGAAATGTAGGAGGAAGCAGACCCTTACATAAAATGAATGCCGCAGTCGGAAGCACTATTCCGACAGGCGAAAAATAAAAACATACTGCAGCTCACACCACTTTAAGGAATGGAGAAATAAGGCTACCACCAAAAAAACAAAAACAACAACCCCAAAACAAAAACAAAAAAACCCCAAAAACAAACAAACAAACTAAACATTCTCAAATAGCTCATTGTTCTGTGTTATGCTCTGTTCTGCCTTTCTGTCCTGGTCTTGTAAAAGAGGAACGTTATAATATATTATATCTTTCCTTTGTCTCCTTCACTGGATGCTTTTGTTAGTTTGAACTGCAAGATTTCCAGCAACATGTGGTGATCTGAGGTAGCGTCTGCACCTCGCTTTAGTCTTACATCTTGTACTGTACTTTTAAACGCTTGACTAACGCTGATATGGTCAAATTGTTGTTTTTGTATGATCTCCACCTGGCCATCTGTATAATCTTTTGTGGAAACATACTTCATCCAATTATCATTTTGTTTAGCGTACATCGCTTTGCAATCATGTCTCCATTCTCTTTCATCTGCCCCGTGCCTGGTATGCCCATAATGTGTCCATAACCCAGGTTGTGTGCTCCCACTTTAACATTCGAGTTCTCCATCGGTATTATATTTCCTTCTCTAATTTCTATGTGTCAAGGACCTGTTGCAGCTCGTTATAAAGTGATTGTTTGTTTTCTCATCTTCGGACTCATTTGTTGGGACAAATCAATGACTGATGTTCATATTAATATTCTCATTTTTGGTCTTACAGGTTGCACTCATAATTATATGACTAATAGCACCCCTCTTTTAAAGCGCCCTCTGTATCTAGCTAGAGAGCATCAGTGCCCATCACTCTATACAGTGGGCATCAGATCCCACGCTTCCATAGTGAATAATCATCTCCCTGGTTGTCAGTCTTTCCTGATTGTATCCATCTTGTTTCGCACAGCCACAGAACGATCAAGTATCGGTTTCTTTGCCTGGTATAATGTTCTAACATTCCATTTTGCTATTTTGGTTTTTCTTTTTTATAGTCAGAAGGGAAGTCAATCGTGGTTTGTGACTTTCACTTCATTGCGTCATTCTACTCTTTATGTTAAGCAATTCCTTTCTCAAGGCCATGTGCATTTGTTTTGTTTTAAATGTTTCCGACTTTTGGGGGCTTGCCTTTAATCTAACCTAATAAACTAGTCTATTCTCTCACCCAGGATTTGTTAAGGCCCGATATATATATTCGTTAATTTGCCATATTTACCCACTCTTTTGGATAATGTATCAAATATAGTAGCTGCGTTTCTTATCAATGTATTGATTTCTCAGTCAAGTGGTAGGGTGGTTGGGACATTTGACCCCAAATAGCAGAACTGCTGTGTTTGCGCAATTGGGTTGTCGTTTAAAGTGATACTTGTTCGGGTGGTAGTTCCTTGACTTAGAACTACAGTCTTTGTAACACTTATCGTCAGAGAGAACAGATCACACGCCTTGGCCATATTGTTAATTGGGGACTGCAGGGTAGACTCACTGTGCACCATAAAGGCAGCGTCATCCGCCACGATAACATCTCTGAGAAGAAGTTCTGTAGTTTTTGTTTTGGCTTTCAAGTGAGCTGCGTTGAACAGTGGACTATCATATCTAGGCTTTCAAGTGAGCTGCGTTGAACAGTGGACTATCATATCTAGGCTTTCAAGTGAGCTGCGTTGAACAGTGGACTATCACCTCTAGATTCATTCATCTATTAAGTTCAGAGGCTTTAATTCTCCTTGGTTGCATATGCTGCTACATTATCATTGCCCCGTTTCATCTTTCAGGACATAGGCCAACCTCCTCCAGGTAGATCGGTCTTGTGCTGTCATCTCTTTCAGGACATAGGCCAACCTCCTCCAGGTAGATCGGTCTTGTGCTGTCATCTCTTTCAGGACATAGGCCAACCTCCTCCAGGTAGATCGGTCTTGTGCTGTCATCTCTTTCAGGACATAGGCCAACCTCCTCCAGGTAGATCGGTCTTGTGCTGTCATCTCTTTCAGGACATAGGCCAACCTCCTCCAGGTAGATCGGTCTTGTGCTGTCATCTCTTTCAGGACATAGGCCAACCTCCTCCAGGTAGATCGGTCTTGTGCTGTCATCTCTTTCAGGACATAGGCCAACCTCCTCCAGGTAGATCGGTCTTGTGCTGTCATCTCTTTCAGGACATAGGCCAACCTCCTCCAGGTAGATCGGTCTTGTGCTGTCATCTCTTTCAGGACATAGGCCAACCTCCTCCAGGTAGATCGGTCTTGTGCTGTCATCTCTTTCAGGACATAGGCCAACCTCCTCCAGGTAGATCGGTCTTGTGCTGTCATCTCTTTCAGGACATAGGCCAACCTCCTCCAGGTAGATCGGTCTTGTGCTGTCATCTCTTTCAGGACATAGGCCAACCTCCTCCAGGTAGATCGGTCTTGTGCTGTCATCTCTTTCAGGACATAGGCCAACCTCCTCCAGGTAGATCGGTCTTGTGCTGTCATCTCTTTCAGGACATAGGCCAACCTCCTCCAGGTAGATCGGTCTTGTGCTGTCATCTCTTTCAGGACATAGGCCAACCTCCTCCAGGTAGATCGGTCTTGTGCTGTCATCTCTTTCAGGACATAGGCCAACCTCCTCCAGGTAGATCGGTCTTGTGCTGTCATCTCTTTCAGGACATAGGCCAACCTCCTCCAGGTAGATCGGTCTTGTGCTGTCATCTCTTTCAGGACATAGGTCAACTTCCACCAGGTAGTTTGATCTTGAGGTGCCATTTCTTTCGCTTACCAGTTTAGGTCCAGAGACCGAAGTTCATTTTAACGTTTCTTGTTTTACCTCTCTTGACCTGTGGATTCCATGTCAGGGCCTGTTGGCTACGTTTGACGGTGATGTTCGTAGCGAGCGGGTATCCTTTCAATTTCATGCGTTTGATTTGTTGCACCACTGGTTGTTGTTGGATCCTGTCCCACAGACCTTTGTTCCTGCCAGCCCATTATATCCTCGGCAGACATTTACGACTCGAGTTTTCTTTGTCGTTCTCTCAATTTCTGCCCCTTAGTGCTGGCTTTTTTTTTTTTTTTTTTTTTTTTTTCGTTTACCTTATTTCTATATTCCCCAAGTCGGTGTGCGTTGCAGTATGTTTTTATTTTGCGCCTTTCGGCTCAGGACATTCGACTTCAGCAAACATTTTATGTAAGGATCTGCTTCCTCCGGCATTTTCTAAGGTTTGCTTCCCCGGGGTAAACGGCCGGTGCTGTGATGGGGAGCGAACCTAGCACCTTCAGTTAATGAGCGGTGTCACTTAACCACTAGGCCACGCCGTTCCCGTTTGTGCTGGCTTGAAATTGGAATTAAATAACCTCAACTTGAAAAGTAAAGTAAAGTGGAAATGCTGCAAAATTAACCGCTGGTTGGAAATGGAGTTTTTGAAGACTCCATTGCACTAAGCCGCAGCCTGTGAGAGGTGGGATAGCCAGTGCCCTTCCGTGCTGTTTTTAGTTTCCCTAAGTCATACGTCAGGTAACCATTTACAGCTGGGTTGACCGGAGAAGCAGTCCCGATTAAAATCACGACCCGAATTTTGTTTTCTCAGTCTCCTGACGCGATTCGAACCGAGGCACACTGTTAGCACAGAAAATAACAAATTGCTCGCTATGAACTGAACTAACCCACCCCACCTTAACTTGGTATTAGTCTTTATTTCCCAGGATCTGCATATATTATTCAGCAACATGAATGCTGTCCTTGTCTTTTCAATTCTAGCCCCTACATCTGCTACTAAGCCACACAGTATAGTCGAGCAGACTTTATCTGTCTCAATTTTCATGTGCGAGTTATTTGTTAGCATGTCAGTACTGCCTCATGTTGACGATAACAGCTTTAGCTAGCCTTCTTCTCTTATTGATTCACATTGTGCAATTCTTCTATCTTTGAAGCATCTTTCTCTATCTTACTATCCGCGAAGAATCGTTGCAATAACAATCAAATAGCAGCTTTGTAGCAAATTGTAGACTATTTTGTATCAAGCCTTTCAAACCGGTATGGTTTGTCGGGTTCTATGTGTATGACAAGAATAGCACGACTGCCTCACAGAGAGCAAGTCGTATGAAGCGACTAACTGTGTAGCCTGGCATAACCCCGGCCATAGGTGATTTGTTAAGAGCAGCATAGATGGCGCCTAACAGGTTACGGGTCTACTTTTCTCTAGTGTTTGAATCTATTAAGATGGACTCACGCATCAGTTAACCACCCTCCACTATGAAGTGATAATCTGCCCCAGCCTAGCCCGCTAAGCATAAGATGTTTCTACTGGCTACATCCAGCTCATTCCAGAGATAGGACCCGCACAGAGGTTTATGCCTCTGTAGAAGTACAGGTCGACTAAGCCTAGGATCTCACAACTTGTCTGAACTTAGCTTATCTGTCCTTACAGTGATACTAGCAATATTCAAGCAGAAAATCTGTCAGTCTGTCAGTGGACTGCACAAAATGAAAGAAGGAACAGCAGCTAAACAATTGAAGGATCTCTCCCTATGTGTGGGACACCTCATCTGGCTTACACCCCCCATACATCTCAAACCACTCCCCAGTCAACCGAATGCCTCCATAATAGTGAGCCTAATTTTGTCTGAGAGATTCAATCCAACATTATCACGGTCCTGGACGGTTGCCAAGACCATAACCTACGGGCCTCTCTTTTCAATTTCACTGCGCCCCTTGATATGTGCTACGGTGTTGAGACATGGACACTAAAAAAATCACTGAAGGACAAATTGAGAGTGCCCTGGGTCTCTCTTGGTAGACGCTTGGTCGGAAACACTCTCCGGAACTAACGTATACAAAAGCTCCACAGTTCCAACATACGACGATTGTCCTTGGTGAATGTTGCGGTAATCTATGCAGACAAAGACAAAGCATAGATGGACAGCTCACATGTTGCGACGAAATGATTGTCGATCGAGCACGGCGACAGCAATCTGATACCTCCAATGCGTTCGTCAGACTTCCTTGCTAGGAAATAACATCCGAGACGCCTCTGGACCAAGACGTACCATGCACTTGACGTTCGGGGCCCAAGACAAGGTTCTCTGGAGATAAAGTTGGGAGCCACAGTTACGCTGAGGAACGGGTAATTAAGATCAAGATCAAGAAGATAAGATTCAACAAAACACTTACATTTACGATGCAATTTAAACAACAATCGTATATTTTAATTGAATGTTCGACGGATAACTCTCAAAAAGGACGACGCTCTGTTTACATTTTGAGGTTACAAGAACGATTGGTTCGCTAATTATTTAAAGCTCAATGGAAGCAGCTGAGCTAACTTCAAGTGATCTCTCTAATGTATCACTGAGACTACGCGTTGCTAAGTGAGTTAAGGTGCTAGACCAGCGGGAAATGCCAAAATATATGTGGACTAGTGAGCTAGTCTTTTTTGTCATACTTGTCTTGGGATCGTTGTCATGAACAAACATCGTGATGACCCGGTCCTCAGCGTAGCTGTGGGTCTTAACTTCGTCTCGAGCGGACTCTGTATTGGGTCCCGGACGTCCAATGCATGGTAAGCCTCCTCCAGAGGCGTCTCGGATGTTGGTGTATACATCAGGGAAGTCTGACCAACGTATTGGAGGTCTTCCTCGCGGTCTCTCTTTCCTTCAGGAGTACCAGATTGTTGCCTCGATATTTTCTCATATTCCCCTACTGATAAAGTTCCTTAATTACCACTCTTAATTGTGTGTCTATTGCGACACAAGCATTCATGTACGGTTAATGCATGATGACAGGAAAATTAGGAAGTAATTGAGTCTATAAATTTGTCTGGATCGAACTTGACCTGTATACCATAGACGTAAGTATTGAATGCCGAAAAGCTAGAGAAGTTCTGGCACCTTTTTTTTGTAGTACTCGCCTGTCCTTAACTCATCTCTCTTTTATGGCAACACGCTTCCGTCATCTAGAGATTCGGTGTTCGAATTTAAAGCTACCCAATACTTCACTTTCTTTTCTGTTGTTCGTTATGTATTTTACCTAAGTGCAGATAAACACTTGCCATATGATCTTTATCACGAACAAACATTCTTTATTTACAACACACTTCCTCAACATGTCCTCACATTCCCTTAGTTTTTTAACGATAGTAAGAGATCAACATATCTATTCCTTGAATATTCAGGTAACATAGTTTGAATTCAGTCTATTTTATCGATTTATTGAATTTAATATTGATTACCTTCACACTAAAAAGTGTGTAGCAGTGCCGGCAGACAGTTACTGCAGAATAAAAACACAAATCTTATTCTTTTTAAAATTGTCATCGTATTATTTTCCTAGAACAAACCATTTTACGGAAGGTATTATCTGTTCAACTGTAAACATGCATACAGGCACACATGCATCCAAGGCTGAACTCTTAATCAGCGCTGATAAGTACTTACTTAGCCTTGTATTGGAACCTCGCATGAATCATGGTCATCTGTCTAAACTATAGATGGCCATGCATGAATCGTGTGATTTTGTACTGACATCTGAATATAACGACCGATAACTTCTTACTTTGTGCAAGTTGAGTGTAGTTGTACTAGTTGTTTCCCTTAGACTGCAGAATTTCTTGTTGGTGTGGAAATGGTCATAATAGGAGCGTTTATTTTAAGCATTAGCATTCAGACTTGCTTAACATTTCAGATCATTCTTCATTTTGCTGTCAAATGGGAGTACCAGGTCCTTACCCCAGTTGTCCGCCTTGCAGGAAGCATGGGACTGTTATAGTTTCTGTAGCACTTTCTTTCTTAATTTATTAGGTTGCGATTCCTATGAACAATCCTCCATGAACGCCTTTTCCCATCGTGAATAATATGCTCAGCGTCCTTTTCTTTCATTCTAGTGAAGGCTGGTCTTGATCTCACAAGCAGGCGTTCTAATCCCATAATGACGCTGGCTAATCTTACAAGGTCACTGGCTAATCTTACAAGGTCGCTAGCTAATCCTACAAGGTCGCTAGCTGATCCCACAATGAGGCTGGCTAATCCCACAATGAGACTGGCTAATCACACAATGAGGCTGGCTAATCACACAATGAGACTGGCCAATTCCACAATGAGGCTGGCTAATCCCACAATGAGGCTGGCTAATGCCACAATGAGACTGGCTAATTCCACAATGAGACTGGCTAATCCCGCAATGAGGCTGGCTAATCCCATAATGAGGTTGGCTAATCCCACAATGAGGCTGGCTAAGACCACAATGAGGCTGGCTGGTAATCACCGAAACACACATACACGCGCTCGAGGGAAAGAGAGAGGGATAGAGAGACATAGAGAAAGGGACAGAGACAGACAGAGAAAACAAGAGAGAAATATCAATTGGCAAACAGTCGTTCCTATTCAAAATCACGGCGTTCAACTCCCACGACCGTAACGCACCAGTCGACCCAGCTGCCACACAACTACGGCAGCAAAAAGCAGCGAGGAATGGAACTGGCCATCCGCCTTATTCAAGCTGTGGCTTCCTATACTAAAGTCTTTAACAACTTCATTCCCCGAGAGTAGTGTAACTACTATGGGACAAACCTTGACATAGTATACTCAAGTCACTAACAATTTCATTGTCCAACAGTATTGTAACTACTATGGGACAAAGCTTGACTTAGTATACTGAAGTCTCTAACAACCTTATTTCCTTACAGTAGTGTAACTACTAAGGGACAAACCTTGACTTAGAGTACTGAAGTCTCTAACAACTTTATTTCCTGACAGTAGTGTAACTACTATGGGACAAACCTTGACTCAGTATACAGAAGTCTCCAACAACCTTATTCTCCAAAAGTAGTGTAACTACTATGGGACAAACCTTGACTTAGTATACTGAAGTCTCTAACAACTTTATTTCCTGACAGTAGCATGACTACTATGGGGCACGCCTTTATACCAAAGATAATAGCAGTATCATTGGTATCTTCCTCGTTGTACTTGGCCAGAGGTCAACATCAAGTTTATCGAACGACAGCAGGGGTTATATCTCGGCAGAGCGTGCCCTAGAATAGTATTTTAATGAAAACCGCTCGTGCTCCCTCGGATGTCTGTAATGTTGTCGATATACCTGGTAAAATACTTTATCGCGATTGATATTTGAAAAAGTTGTAATTATTCACACGTATTTGATGTCTGTAAGAACATTTTAATTGATGTTACCAGAGAATATCATACAAAATATCGTTGATCCTTGCATGTTAAACACTTTTGCAACAGATCTTCAAAGGTCATTCCATTAATGTCAGCATCAATTATACTCATAGATAGCTCTTCAATGTTAGTCTGATAAATATTTGATATCTCGACCTTGTGTTTCATGTGTATTGTCTGGAAGCAGTAAAGTTAGTGGAGCAGAATCTAGCATTATTTAGCAGCTGTTGTTGTAGAAGACGTAGTAATGGAGGAAGAAACTACGCATGTTGTTTGTACACCGTGAGCCGCCCTCACACCGAGAAGCCTTTTCCCTTTGCTGACTTCAAGGATATCCTGATAGGGGAACTGTCAGTTAGTCGGAGCAGAGACACCTAGCAGCCTTCAGGCTGTTCTATTGTCCAAGCCAGGGAGAAAACCAATGAACATGGAGCTTGAGAGATACCAGGGTGCAGCCCATCTCATTGACTGATGGAAAAGACTCACTGTGCGTACATTGTGCTGCTCAGAAAAAAAGAAAGCGAAGCAGTTATTACTGCACAGGTTGTTCGCACAAGCCGCATCTGTGTGCTAAATCATGTTTTAGAAAATACCACACAAGATAAGCACAGCTGTGCTGAATAAAACAAAAAACTTATGGAAATAATTGAACAAATAATGTAAGTTGTGATTTTAAAAATATTTTTATTGATTTTGGCCGCTGAGGAAAAATGTAGATAATTTCAAAATTTTTGGAGATAAATGCATCAAATAAATAGTGTTTTGATGGACTTTGGATACTTTTCTGCAAAATTACCAGACAAATTGAAATCAACAATTCAGACCATTGAAAAATGATGGTGAGTTACAATATTTTGACTTATAAATTATCTACCCCTTAAATTATTTCTTTTGTACAACATATTTATTCTTTCAAATAATGAAATATCATCAATTTACTGATATTTTCATTTTCTGTACCCATTTTTCTTGACAATGATATATAATGAGTACTATATTTGTCTATGCTATGTTGTGTAATAGTCAGTTGTAAAAGGGATGCAGTGAAATTTTTCCACAGCTGAAAATTAATTTGGTCCAAACCTAAAAAGAATTGGTCCTGAAAGAGTTAACTGGTGCATTCTCAGAACCGATACGTCGACTGGGAAACTTTCAGAAAATACCGTAGGTTGGATATTAAGATATAAATGGGATCTATTATTCAATAAATTATAAATGTTCTATACATCAATTTTTATAAAGTGGGAAAGGAGGATAACTATATGGATGGGAGGAAAGGCGCTTGTCTGTCAAGGTGGGTCGCTATTTATCTGAGAGGAAAGGCGCTTGTCTATCAGGGTGGGTCGCTATTTATCTGAGAGGAAAGGCGCTTGTCTATCAAGGTGGGTCGCTATTTATCTGAGAGGAAAGGCGCTTGTCTGTCAAGGTGGGTCGCTAAATAATATAGATGGGGGATAAAGCGCTTGTCTGTCATGGTGGGTCGCTATATAATATAGCTGAGGGGTGAGGCGCTTGTCTGCCAAAGTGGGTCGCTATTTATCTGAGAGGAAAGGCGCTTGTCTGTCAAGGTGGGTCGCTATTTATCTGAGAGGAAAGGCGCTTGTCTATCAAGGTGGGTCGCTATATACCTCAGGGGTAAGGCGCTTTTCTAAAGGAGTGTCGCTATATACCTCAGGGGTTAGGCGCTTGTCTGTCAAGGAGTGTCGCTATATACCTCAGGGGTAAGGCGCTTGTCTGTCAAGGAGTGTCGCTATATACCTCAGGGGTAAGGCGCTTGTCTGTCAAGGAGTGTCGCTATATAGCTGAGATGCAAGGTGCATGCCTCCCAAGAGACCAACCAACGACATAACGGAGTGTTTCCGAATCCAGAAAATTTCAAGCGTTCCCTGGTCTTAAGAGTGGTGAGACTTGCATCTAGTCACATCGGAGACCGATGATAAACTCGAAGGTCCCGTTTACACTCAAAAGAACCACAAGCAGCTGAAAACCAACAGGAGCAGGCTGATAGCCGCTATCAGGAGAATAATAAGAGCGATAATGCATTCCTCACCCATTACGCTACGTATCTTCACCCAGGCCTAATACTGCACAGGAAGTTCAACCGCAGCATGAACCTACTAAAGAAAGCTTCGGCTTCCTGGCAGTATGCAAAACCTGATGGGTTAAGTAACAGAATTCCAGGTAAAAAATTAAAACAAAATGATTATTGTTATATGAGGGACACATCACTGTCTCACTCCAGTTATTATTTCAAAGGATTCAATAATTCCTCCATCATGTAGAACTGATGTTTTCGTAATCGGAATACTTAGAATCCTGGTATTCAAACAGGTATGTTAATGTGTGTTGCCAGGTAGCCGAAGGCTTTGGCTATCTGCAGTGTGTGTTTTAAACTTACTGCGGCTTACAACGCCTGGGGGATGGTACAAATAATTTGGGTAGATTTTTAACTTGAATTTAAAAAATTTTCCGGGCAGCGACTATTAAGGCTACTCTTTTCGATTACTAACTGCTAAGGAATGTTTTACGTGCTCGACACTGAAGACGGGAGTCCGATCTCCCTACTTTGAGATCAAGGGCATTTTTACCAGAAAACCAACGTGAAAACATCCCGGATTCCACCGTGATTCGAACACGCGACCTCTGGTACCCGAGGCGAATATCTTAGATCGAGACCACTGAGCCCTTATGTTTTCGTACGTTTTCTTAATAATTTTAGTGAAATTCAGAGGCCTTTCATTTTGCCTGAGCAATTTCCAGAGTAATTCCCAGTCTAAACCGACAAACTATTTCCCCTAATCCACAAACTCGAAATAAAGTGGTGCGTTCCATCCAACACATTGTTTAACAATAATTCGCAGTGTGGATTTCTTATTTACACATAATCTATTTGATTCTTCTTATAAACCACGGTAATATTCATTATGCATGCCATTTATCTGAAAAATTTACTGGCAAATGATAAGATTATTCTTTTGATTTAAAAAAAAAACTGATTTGTCGCAATAATTCCGCTATTGCCCTATTTAATCGCCCACACAGTTTCTTCTGCAACGTGAAAAAAACATAACGCCAGCACTTTCGTTGCTGATAAAAAATAAGTGTCAAGTATTTCATTTGCATGGAACCTTATTTTGCTAAAATAAGTGCAATGAGAGCCTCTACAAATATGAGAATGACTGAATTCAGACATTGATTTGTTTTCCTCTATTTGCATTAAGATCACTCGAGCAACCTAGGAGTAATAATCACCAGGGGAGGAAACAAAACGTGCGATTAATATACACACGCACGCACGCAAGTACGCACGTACGTACGAACACAAGCGCACACACACAAAACGATATATAAATATTATTATTATTGTTGTTGTTGTTGTTGTTGTTAGTTGCTTAACGTAAGCGATGATAGAGACATCATCATACTTGTTTGTCGTGATGATGTAACTTGCGCATTACTTGGACTATGGTGAACAGAAGAAACTACCCTGGCCATCAACCTCACTCTCTGGTATTAAGCCACCTTGAACCAGTAGCAAAATATAAGTCAAGATGACTGGAAAGAACTCAGGGTGCACAGACACTTTGATCCCACCTCCATTGAGACCACAGATCGTTTGAAACTTGTAGTCCTCGATCGCCCACCGTTTCAGTTCATCGATTTGAGAAATATATATATACAAACATACAAACAAAGAACACAAACTAATGATCCCAAGAATATGCACTTTGTAATGTGGCAACCTATTGATGTGAAACAGACTACGACTACGAAAGCAATACGAACAAAGATCGGTGCTATAGAAGAGTCATGATTATTCAGTGGACAAAGAAAGAAATCCATCCAGCAAAACCTGAATGTACAGGAGAATTTGCTCATAAATGATGTAGCAAAACCTGAATGTACAGGAGAATTTGCTCATAAATGATGTAGCAAAACCTGAATGTACAGGAGAAATTGCTCATAAATGATGTAGCAAAACCTGAATGTACAGGAGAATTTGCTCATAAATGATGTAGCAAAACCTGAATGTACAAGAGAATTTGCTCATAAATGATGTAATGACCCGAAAACTGAGGTTTTTTTTTGACACGTTAAACGACACAATGGATTGCTGAAAGTGGTTACGGAGGGCATGGTCACTGGTAAGTGAGGCAAGGGCCGACCGATAGGAGGATGGACTTAGGACATCAAGGACACGCTGGATTTGACCTTGGAGCAGACCGAGTGACGGGGGGAAGACAGAGTTTCCTACAGACAGGCTGCCACGACAGCAACATTCTGCAAAGGACATACTACATGATGATGTTGATGATATATGTATCAGTGGTGTGCATAACTGGAATAGTAAGACTAGACTAGTCCTCAGACCTTTTGATTAAGCTATTTTGTGTTATATTTCCATGGGACATAAACGTATAAAATAACAATATTGAATAAACAGCATTAGTATTCCTCACTTTGTGAGCATCAATTTGCGTCACAATACTCTACGATATTCCACTTTTTGCGCACCTCTCCATTTCTCAAATGACATCGGAAGCGCTCGAATGTTATCGGTTCTCTCTGAGTAAAGAACTAGCTGAAGTTTTCCAGTCTCTCAGTTATATAAAATACATGCTAATCGCTAGACGTTCTGTCATAAGTAAATATAATGTTCGTCTGCTTCTTTTGAGTTGTAGTGTTGGGGTTATTACAATTATGTAATTATTCCCGTTCATGATAGAGATCGTGTGAAGTGTTAAAGTGTTCGATTGTCAATATAGTTTCACAGTGTTGCAAAGTGTGAAAACAGGAAGGGCACTCGGATTTGGAAACTGTTCCCTCACAACAAAACTTACCAGAGACAAGTAGCAGAGTTAGTGTAAGTAGGTCAGCGGCTGTAGCATTACCTATCACGTGTCGCAGTGCTGTGTGCTCGACCGATTATTTACAGTTTCGTTTGCTGTTGTTGAATACTCACAATGTTTACTATACTGAGCGCCCTGAAAAGAGGAAGAAGTGGCTGTGTTTGTTGGCTTTCCTCCCCACCCGAGCGTGCTAATGAAGGTGGACCGGGGTTTTTCAAGCTGTTGTGTTATTCTTGGCTTTATCTGCGTGACGCTCACTACTACGGGATCACTTCGATCCACATCTCTTTAGACCGATTGCCTGGAAAACAATCTGCTGACAAAGAACGGCTATATGGAAGAGAGAATGTGGTCTTGGTCAGTATATTGCACCTGGCCCTGACGATGCATCATGAACAGAAATTTGTGCCTGACTGGACTAACGTCCCAGCTCTACTTGTGAGCGTTCTAAACGCATATATCGTAGAGCAAGTCTGCAGGTCTGTTGCTACTGGAATGGAGTTACATTGGGCATTTCATTTTCTAACTCATTTGATCTGCAACCTCAAGTCATCGAGAGAAGCCTGAGACAGACACCAATTGTCAGATAAAGAGAGAGAGAGAGAGAGAGAGAGAGAGGGAGAGAGAGAGAGAGAGAGAGAGAGAGAGAGAAAGAGAGAGAGATGGATGTACTTATGAATAATAATAATAATAACAATAATAAGATGATGATGATGAAGAAAAGGAAAAAGAGAAGAAATGGGAGATTCGTTAGACGGTCAGTTTGTTTAGTGAAATACTCGTGAATGTGGATTATATTGATCATTTCCTGTTTGGTTCACTTTATCTCTTAACTGGCACGCCGAATCTCAGAAACCTGGCACATCTAGTTAATGACGTCCAACTTAAACAGCTTATGTTACATCATTCATTGTTTTGTTTTGGTTGTGATTTATTTGATGTTTTTGTTTGTTTTTTGGTCGTGACAAAGGCCTTTGGCCCGTTACTTAGATATCGTCCTGTTTTTTCCCCGGTCCGACCACTGAGACAATACCTGTATGTGTTTGTGTCCCAGTCAGACCACTGAGACATTACCTGTATGTGTTTGTGTGCTAGTCAGACCACTGAAACATTACCTGTATGTGTTTGTGTCCCAGTCAGACCCCTGAGACATTACCTGTATGTGTTTTTGTCCCGGTCAGACCACTGAGACATTACCTGTATGTGTTTTTGTCCCGATCAGACCACTGAGACATTACCTGTATGTGTTTGTGTCCCGGTCAGACCACTGAGACATTACCTGTATGTGTTTGTGTCCCGGTCAGACCACTGAGACATTACCTGTATATGTTTGTGTCCCAGTCAGACCACTGAGCCATTACCTGTATGTGTTTTTCTAGACTTTTAACTTTCGTTAACGCACCAGTTACGATCTATTTATTTTTATTCGTAATATGTGAGAAGGAAAGGGGAAGAAGGGGGTCAAAGAATGTATTTGTATAAGTGGTATACATATTCTAAAGGCTTTCAGCATAAACCACGAACCATGGGGATGTGCTGCTGAAGACCGTACAACCTGACCCACAGCTCTCCGCAGAGGAGCAGCATCATGCGAGGCTCCAAAGAGACTGCAGCAGAAGTATGGGGACAAAAATCCCGCGAACGATTACCGCAGCGTGAAGCGAACATTCCATGTCCTCATCGCTTCCGAGTATTCAGATCAAATATTGGACTCGTCAGCCATCTTCCCACCCATGCACAACCTCCAACTCACAGAATACTCAACTAAAAAGACTGGTTCAACGAATAGAGAAAATGTCTTCATTATCCAAGATTAACGAACAAACAAGACAAGAACAAAAAAAGATCACCAATATGCGCACTCGTTGTTTTTCGCGAAATGAAACAAGATTACACAATTCACGTTTCAACAATCCTATACAAGCCAGTGATTGGCTGTTGTTCGCCATTGAATTAATTGCGCGCGCGGGTACCCATGTTAGCCGGAAACGAGACAATCTTCAACTGTTATTTCCATTTCACTGTTCAATTTCCTGTATGTCATTAATACAATGCGCAGGCACTTAGTTCACTGCCCAGAATTATTTAAATTTGGCATTATGTTTTAATCACAAATAACATTGATATAGCGTTCATAATGTGATTCGATTTTATTTTCGCTCTATTCGTCAAAAGGACATTTTTTTGAGCTTCCACATCCTACGTCACAAACTGTGCCTGGATATACTGTCAGAAATGAAGCGTTGGATCAAAGTGTTATCCAAAACCCATCACTACTGTACGAAAACCTACCTGGAGGCAGGATATATTTCCAGAGATGGTAGAAAATATACCAGGTATTGGAAACAAAAACTGCCAGACTGAAAAAGAAAGGAGAGATACTACCCTAAGCTTCATATCGAAAAGCTACCCAAGCATGGACTGGACCCATGCATACACCGACGGTTCTGTAACAAACACTACACAGAACGGAGGGGCAGGAGCATTCTTGAACCTACCAAATGGCAAACAAATAACACTGTCATTCGCTACTGGTAAGTACACAAGCAATTTCAGAGCGGAGGCAGAGGCACTGAGGGCGGCAGTGGAAGAAATGGTGACACACAAAGAAAATGAAAGCCATATAGTCCTGCTTACAGGTGCTCTCGCCGTAGTCACAGCGCTAAAAAGCCAGAAAAACACTGAGCTTAATGACTTAAGAGCAGCACTCTGCAAACTGTGCCAGCAGTCCGCACCAAAAAGGGTAGTGGTACAGTGGGTCCAATCACACTGCAACATCCAAGGCAACGAGGAGGCAGACAGACTGGCAAAAGAAGGTGCAAGACTACCACAAACAGATACTAGTATGACGTACGAAGAGTCAAAATGGCTTATCAAAGCCGGATTCATGACCAAATGGGAAACCGAACATACTGGTTACACCAAAAACGATGCCTATTACCAGTTGAACCGAAGAGAGCAGGTCGTTGTCTTTAGACTTCGCACTGGCCACAATAGACTGAGGTACGACCTATTCAACAAATTGAAGATAGGGTGTACCGACGAATGCCCGTGCGGTACTGGTAAAATGACCGCTGAACATCTGCTGCAGAACTGCCCGACATACGAGGATCAGAGAGAGCAGATGTAGCCATCACCAGTGGAACTGCAAGACAAGCTCTATGGCAGTGGCGACAGCCTCAGGATGACCGCCGCTTTTTTCGAAAAAATAATGGTTACTGTCTGACTGCGTACGAAGAAGAAGAAGAAGAAGGATCAAAGTGTTATAATATACACAATTTATAGGGGAAAATAAAGGCTACAATCTAAAAAAAATATTGGACAGGTTAACACTCTGGCATTGAAGACATTCGACTACAGAAATGTTACATATCCACAGTAGGTAGAAAGTTATAAAGATCAATAATCGCCAATCCCGTCGATAGGGCACACGATGATGACAGGAAATGTATACTATTGGCCAACATGTGATCTGCTCAGTGTATTCATTGACCCATGTTCTCCTACAGGACACACTAATATCAGTGCTATAAGTACCAAACATGGCCTCTGTCCAAGGCGCAGTACAATAAAATTGCAGCCTGTGAAATGAGATGCTTGCAAAATGTCATCAGCGTCACCAGAAGAGAGAGAATGAAAAGTGAAGATATCAGATAAATTGTGGAAACAATATCCTCCCAAGAATACATGCATGAGCAACAGCCTCCCAAGAATACATGCATGAACAACAGCCTCCCAAGAATACATGCATGAACAACAGCCTCCCAAGAATACATGCATGAACAACAGCCTCCCAAGAATACATGCATGAACAACAGCCTCCCAAGAATACATGCATGAACAACAGCCTCCCAAGAATACATGCATGAACAACATCCTCCCAAGAATACATGCATGAACAATATCCTCCCAAGAATACATGCATGAACAACAGCCTCCCAAGAATACATGCATGAACAATATCCTCCCAAGAATACATGCATGAACAACAGCCTCCCAAGAATACATGCATGAACAATATCCTCCCAAGAATACATGCATGAACAACAGCCTCCCAAGAATACATGCATGAACAACAGCCTCCCAAGAATACATGCATGAACAATATCCTCCCAAGAATACATGCATGAACAACAGCCTCCCAAGAATACATGCATGAACAACAGCCTCACAAGAATACATGCATGAACAATATCCTCCCAAGAATACATGCATGAACAACATCCTCCCAAGAATACATGCATGAACAACATCCTCCCAAGAATACATGCATGAACAACATCCTCCCAAGAATACATGCATGAACAACAGCCTCCCAAGAATACATGCATAGACAGAAAGACGAGAATGAAACTAGATCGGCTGCCATTAAAAACATACAACAGAAGGAGATCGGGGTTTAGAGCAAGGGGGATATCAAGAGGCAAATGGGCAGGCAACATCAAAGACATCCTGTACCAACATGGGCTCACAACAACCACAGCAACACATCTGGCCCAAGAACGAGACCTGCACCTCCCCACTACACTTCACAGCATCAATGACAGTATAAAGTAAAGTATCCTATACCAGCATCGGCTCACTCACAACACATCTGACCAAAGAACGAGACCTGCACCTCCCCACTACACTTCACGGCTTCAGTGAAAGAATAAATAAATAAGTTTTAGTATCATGTGCCATGTCGACTTTCAAACCCCGACCAACCGTCTTCACAACATACTGTTTCTAGTGCAGCTGTTTATCAATGTTATTGTTAACTCTTTTACGCGCCATCAAGTTAAAATGCCTAGTACGATCTTTCTTTGTCTTCCTCGTCTCTCTCTCTATATATATTTCCATTTGTTGATAGATAAATAGGACCGAAGATGCAACACAATGAATGAGCTGACAGCGACCAGCGACTCATAGCTGGCTGCTTGTGCCAGGGTCAAAGAACCAGAACTGACCAAGACACCATGCCTCCACCAGATGGCGGGCCTGAAAACAGGTTTCACTAATGTCGTCTGGACAAGATGACCGAGATGGCAGCATGAAAGCAGACCTGGTATCCGAAAAGGCCAGCTAAAACTGGTATGATGGACAGAAAGGCGCATATATCGCAACCTCGCTGTAAACCGCAACACAACACAAAGTTGTACACGACTGATCTGCCGGGTCTATGTATATGACAACGACAATAATAGCACCACTGCCTCACAGAGAACATGTCGAAAGAGGCGACAAGCTGTGTGGCGTGGCATTTCCTCGGTCATGGTTACGTGATTTGTTAAAAGCATCATAGATGGGGCCTAACAGGCTGCGAGTCTTCTTTGCTCTAGTGTTAGAGTCCATTACGATGGACGTGCACATCGGTTAACTACCAATAAAAAAATGATTGCATACAGTTTCTGCAGAGTCTTCTAAACCAGTATAAAGACGTTACGTTAAGTTTTAAGGACGAATGACAAAGAAGAAGTTGAAGAAGAAGAAATAATAGTTTTTAAAAGTGTTCATACGACGGTGTGACATATTCATCGCTAACTGCTTGCGACAGAGTCAGAGGCTCAAAGCTAACTGCATGTGTCAGAGTCAGTGAATGAGAGCTGTCCAAAACCCTATTCTGACTCATAGGGGCGGCCCTGGAAACAGGCTACTCTCCTTTACTGGATCAAATAACTGCTTGAAACCTACCAGAAACTTACCGACAGATAACAGAATATCTATATGGGGAGTCTAGGTTTAATTTAGCTCTCACAGTGATCAGACCATATCGATTTCTGGGTTCGGGATGAGCGAGTGTGTGTGTGTATTACTGGGGAGTGGAAGCTGATATCTATCCTCATAGCACCATGGAAGCTGGAAATATCTAACTTTTTGTCAGGGCTGCGATATTTGTAGTGCAGCGTTTTTTGGAAAGATGGAAGAAAAAGAATGAAAAAACGGATAAATATTAGATTGTGAGAAAGTAGTTAAATGAATGGACGTGGCTGAGTTTAAAGGGCACTGTGTGGAGCTTGAGAGAATTTATAGTGGGAGTTATTGAATGAAATTTATAAAGAATGATTGATGTTAGCAATTATTGCTTTAACAATATTGAGGAAAGTTGATTTATTAAGAGAAATTAAAAAACAATGATAGATTGTAAGATGTTGAGAGAATTTGATAAAGAGATATTAATAGAAACAGATTAAGAAAATTTGCTAAAGGGATATTAATAGAAACAGATAGATTGAGAGAATTTACTAAAAAAATATTAATAAAAATAGATAGATTGAGAGAATTTGCTAAAGAGGTATTAATAAAAACAGATAGATTGAGATCATTTGCTAAAAAGATATTAATAGAAACAGATAGATTGAGAGAATTTGCTAAAGAGATATTAATAGAAACATATAGATTGAGAGAATCTGCTAAAGAGATATTAATAGAAACAGATAGATTGAGAGAATTTGCTAAAGAGATATTAATAGAAACAGATAGATTGAGAGAATTTGCTAAAGAGGTATTAATAAAAACAGATAGATTGAGATCATTTGCTAAAAAGGTATTAATAGAAACAGATAGATTGAGAGAATCTGCTAAAGAGATATTAATAGAAACAGATAGATTGAGAGAATCTGCTAAAGAGATATTAATAAAAACAGATAGATTGAGAGAATTTGCAAGACACTGATAACTTGAAACATGTTGAGATAGATTGATCGATTTGGAGATTGAGTGGAAGTTATATCCTGTGTGTTGAGATACATTTGATAGATTGAGAGATTATGAGATAGATTGAAAGATGTAGAGAAACATTGATCGATTGAGAGATAATAATAACAATGAATTGAGAGATGGGGAGAGACATTGATAGGTTGAGAGATTATGACAAGAATTAAGAGACATTGATAGATTGATAGATATTGAGATAAATTGAGAGATGTGGAGAGGCATTGATAGATTGAGAGATTATGAGATAAACTGAGAGATATGGAGAGACATCGATAATTTGAGAGAAAGTGAGATAAATTGAAAGATGTTGAAAAGACATTTATAGGTTGGCAGATGTTGAAATGAATTGATAAACTGTGAGCTGTTGAGAGAGATTGATAAACGAATTGATAAACTGTGAGATGTTGAGAGAGATTAATAAAAGGAATTGATAAACTGATGAGATGTTGAGAGAGATTGATAAACGAATTGATAAACTGATGAGATGTTGAGAGATATTGATAAACGAATTGATAAACTGATGAGATGTTGAGAGAGATTGATAAACGAATTGATAAACTGATGAGATGTTGAGAGAGATTGATAAACGAATTAATAAACTGATGAGATGTTGAGAGAGATTGATAAACGAATTGATAAACTGATGAGATGTTGACAACGAATAATACATTGAGAGATACTGAAAGAAATTGATAGGTTGAAAAAAAACGGATAGCAATTTAATGATTCAGACACTTTGATAGAAATTGGTAGATACCAATATTTTTGTGTGTGGAAAGAAATAGATAATTTTTTTAACGAAGATGATAACGGCAAAGAGATGTTGTGCCGATAAGATAAATTGATGAAGAACAACATAAATTGAAAGAGACTGAGACTTGGTGAGACGAGAGATTTTTTATATTGACAGAAATGTGTTCAGAAAATACGTGTGGCAGAAATGTTCCGACAATAGGTGGGATAGACAGATGCAGACACTACGCGTGACAGACATGTTCAGACAATAGGTGCGACAAACATGTTCAGGCAATTTGTGTGACAGACATGTTCAGACAATAGGTGTGACAGACATGTTCAGCCAATACGTTCGACAGACATGTTCAGACAATAGGTGTGACAGACATGTTCATACAATAGGTGGGACAGACATGTTCAGCCAATACGTTCGACAGACATGTTCAGACAATAGGTGTGACAGACATGTTCAGACAATAGGTGTGACAGACATGTTCAGACAATAGGTGTGACAGACATGTTCAGGCAGTTTGTGTGACAGACATGTTCAGACAATAGGTGTGACAGACATGTTCAGACATTAGGTGTGACAGACATGTTCATACAATAGGTGTGACAGACATGTTCAGACAATAGGTGTGACAGACATGTTCATACAATAGGTGTGACATACATGTTCAGCCAATACGTTCGACAGGCATGTTCAGACAATAGGTGTGACAGACATGTTCATACAATAGGTGGGACAGACAGATGCAGGCAATGGATGTGAAAGACATGTTCAGATAATACGTGTGAAATGTGTAGAATGAAAGCGTTTGACAGACTTGAAAAGGCAGATTATGAGAAGAATTGATAGAGTCTGAGGGAGTCAGGTAGAGAATGAGAAAGAACGACTAATAAGAAATAACAGAATATGATCGGAATTGATACAGAATCAGTGAGAAATGTGTACGATGAAAAGACAGAAATAAACTCGTGTGTACATTGTTTGTCGTGTTTGTCTCTCTCTCTCTCTCTCTCTCTCTCTCTTTCTCTCTCTATCGCTCTATCTCTCTCTATCTCTCTCTATCTCTCTCTCTCTTACTAAATATATATATATAATTTAGTTAGAGAAAGAGAGAGAAAGAGAGAGAGAGAGAGAGACAAACAAGATAATCAATGTAAAAAAGAAATTGCTATAAAATAGAGAAAATAATGAATAATATCGAAGGTGGGCTAAACCTTCTATAAACGTCACTGGTATCATGGTTACGTGGTACACCCGGTGTTATCTCACACTGCCTGGAGTTACAGGAGTGGCATATCTTAATAACGGTCGGGAGATGTTTACCTTACTTAAGCCCTGCGCTGATATCAGTCTCGTGTGTGATGATCACCTCGTGTCACCTTGCTATCGGTCTCAACTCGTATTTTCTGCACTTTTTGTGCCAGGAATTCTTTTTGTGCCAGGAATTCTTTTTGTGCCAGAAATTCTTATTGTGACAGGAATTCTTTTTGTGCCAGAAATTCTTATTGTGACAGGAATTCTTTTTGTGCCAGGAATTCTTTTTGTGCCAGGAATTCTTTGTGTGCCAGGAATTCTTTTTGTGCCAGGAATTCTTTGTGTGCCAAATGCAAGTAAAACTAAATACGACGAAGAAGCATTCAGCGAAACGGTCACTAAATATTTTAAATTATTTTTTTTGTTTATGTTTTTTTTTTTTTTTTGCGTTCGCCATATTTCTGAATTCCCCAAGGCGCGTATGCCACTGTGATTTTTATTTTTGCGCCTGTTGGCCCAGGGCATCCGACTTCGGCATTCATTTTATGTAAGGGTCTGCTTCCTCCTGTATTTTCTAAGGGTTTCTTTCCCCGAGGTAACGGCCGGTGCTGTAATGGGGATCGAACCCAGCACCTTTCGGTTGTCACTTAACCACAAGCCCACGCCCTCCCCTAGTTCTTAGTTGATCTGTACTTTTACAAGGGCAGATGGCCCTATGCAGGTCCTCAGTTGTGTTATGACTGGATGCAGTCAGGAGAAGGGTTTCCTGCTTAGCGGGCTAGGCTTGAGCAGCTTAATACTCCACTGAATTGGGACACGCGCTTACGGAGGGTAGTTAACCGATGTGCGAGTCCATCTTAATAGACTCATACACTTGAGCAAACCAGACTCGCAGCCTGTTAGGCGCCATCTATGATGCTCTTAACAAACCACCTAACCATGGCCGGTGTTATGCCATATCCCACAGTTAGTCGCCTCTTACGACATGCTCTCTGTGAGGCAGTGGTGCTATTCTTGTCTTTGTCATACACAAAGACCCCGACAGACCACTTGGAACTAAATATTAACACAAAGAAAAGCAAAATGATTAATATCAACATCTTCATAAAGGAGTCATCCTTAGAGATGGTGTGCACCTTTACGTATTTGTACAGCACCATAGATTCTTCAGGGGCGTGGGGGTCAAGGTGTTAAGCAGTACATGAGATGTAGCGGTCAAGGACACAAATTGACTGCTATCGTCAGGGAAAGCGATCGATTGGTGCCAAGACCATTCTCCCCCAACCGCAGTGATTCTGGATAACAGTCTGCAACCCTGCAGACTGGCTAAGGATAAGGGATCGAAGAGGGACCCACACATGTCTGCTTAAGTCGGATGTGTCGGAACGAAATGTGCAAATATCGCTGTCAACCTGTAAACTACTACTCAACGTATATTGCTCTTCGGACTACATTCTGCTACTTGAAAAACCCTTTTCATGGCATTTTAGCGGAAGTTTGAGAACGCGCGAGATATAAAAAAAGAAGATTCGCCACGGGGCACAGGGCCAGATGTAAGGACTAGAATTGGAGTGACAAGTACAGTATTACTGTTACTGAATAATATAGGGAAATCCATGGAAATAAAAACTAATACCAAGTTTAGATTACTCAATGACAATGTCAAGGCAGTACTCTTGTACGTAGGACACATTTGAAGAACGTCAAAGGTAATACAAAGGAAACTCCAGTGATTTTTTGAGGATCATGGGTAAAGCCTGGCAGGACATGGTGAGAGTTGAAGTCCTATAGGAAAGAAGCCATTAAACAACCAACAGAACAGCAGATCAAACGTGGGAAATGGGGTAGATCGGACACACGTTACGGAAAGCATCATCAAACGTGATCAGACTGGCCCTGAGAAGGAATTCACAGGGGAAGAGAAGGAGAGGTAGACCAAAAAACAGATTGAGAAGAGACTGTAAAAATTAACTTTGGTCCCTGGACATCAACGGGAGAGACAGAGAGGCTAACTCGAGACCAAGCATGCTGAAGGAGGGTTGTCAATGGACTATGCATCAAAAGGAGCGACGGGCAGTAATGATGGTGATGCGTTTTCTTCGTAATTGAACCCATTTCTTGACTGTTCATCCGTCAAGACCGTAAGGCCATTACATTTTCGATGACCTTACGTAGGACATGCTATAATCAAAAGACATTGTTTCAGTCCCAAACATGGTATATCAATCAGTGTAACTAGGAAACGTAATTAAGTGTGGCATAGTGTCAATCATGCCATTCTGAAGGGAATCATGGACATTCAGTAAATAAACTAGCAGACCTCTCTGGAAGGCAAAGACATATTGCTTTACGAGTGACCGTTGACAATGCCATCCAGAGCACATATGACTATTGAGGTAATGCCTAAGTAGTCTAATGTACAGAAGGTACTGGAATATCATTAGGAGACTCACTTTAATTGGGGTGGGGGGGGGGGGGGAGGTATTGAACATGAGAGTATGTTAACAAAAATTGCTTTTTTCAGTAGAGGGGAGGGGGTCGGGGGGCAAGTTACGAGAAGAGTGAGATTGAGAGGAAACTAACTTCCGGTCAGACAAAACATACTGATCAGAATATTTTAGTCAGGGGCAGGTTAAACATACTGATCAGAATATTTTAGTCAGGGGCAGGTTAAACATACTGATCAGAATATTTTAGTCAGGGGCAGGTTAAACATACTGATCAGAATATTTTAGTCAGGGGCAGGTTAAACATACTGATCAGAATATTTTAGTCAGGGGCAGGTTAAACATACTGATCAGAATATTTTAGTCAGGGGCAGGTTAAACATACTGATCAGAATATTTTAGTCAGGGGCAGGTTAAACATACTGATCAGAATATTTTAGTCAGGGGCAAGTTAAACATACTGATCAGAATATTTTAGTCAGGGGCAGGTTAAACATACTGATCAGAATATTTTAGTCAGGGGCAGGTTAAACATACTGATCAGAATATTTTAGTCAGGGTCAGGTTAAACATACTGATCAGAATATTTTAGTCAGGGTCAGGTTAAACATACTGATCAGAATATTTTAGTCAGGGGCAGGCAAAATATACACACGCATCTATGCACTGGCCAATACGTTTCGATATCGCCCAAAGGATTACAGTCTGGGGTGGAGAGAGAGTCTGCATTCGCTAGTAGAATCCAGAAGCTCTAATCAAACAAAACAAAAAACCCATTAATGTGAATGCTGTCTTTATTTTTTTACGTTTAAGAGTTTACCTTTTTGATTAGCGATGGCCCACCGCTTTCAACCTCAGATATAGTCCTTAAGTTATACCAGAACGTGTGGGCAATTGTATAAATGCGTGTGTGTACTGTATGTTTGTGATACGCTGATGTTCTTCTGTTGCTGTCTCTCACTTCATTTCCCCTTTATGTGTCATGAACTGAAACCACCCCTCCCTGTTTCCATTCTCTCCCCCCCCCCCCAAGTCATCTTTCCAAATGGTTGTCGTCCCTCAGTTTGGGGCCCTTCATATTTTGTGATGGAAGCTGCGGCCCATCTATGTGGCTGCCAACTCTAAGTGGGGTCTCCCTTAATATTTTATGATAGAAGCTGCGGCCCATACACGTGGCTGTCGACTCTAAGTGGGGTCTCCCTTAATATTTTATGATAGAAGCTGCGGCCCATACACGTGGCTGTCGACTCTAAGTGGGGTCTCCCTTAATATTTTATGATAGAAGCTGCGGCCCATACACGTGGCTGTCGACTCTAAGTCGGGATCCCATTTATATTGTGATAATGAAGATGATGCCCTTTGATGGGGTTGTCGTCTCTCAGTTCATGCCCCTTTTATATATTTCAATATAGAAGATCTCTCTCTTTCTCTCGCTCACTCTCTCTCCCCTCACCATTTCCGTGTAGTTTCTGTTCTCTAACGTATGCCAGTTTCCAACTGTACCAGATAGAAAAGTACTGACGTTGCAAGATTTGGGATGATAAGAGTATAAGATAAATTGAGACAGGATCAGAGAAGCAGATATACATTGTGAGGGAAAGAAAGAGTGAAATTAAATGAAAAACAAATGGTATTCTGATATACCCTTTCGCGTAGAAAATAATAAATCTCAAAAGCCCGTAGGACATTTATGCTATTCTAAAGTGCTGCTCCAGAAAGACCATAACGTAGAATCGATCTCATTTAGAGTAGGGAAGGTGTATGATTCTCCCATTGAGACTGATTACTAGATCAATCTTTGTCTGTCTGGGTCACGCCAATCGATAACACACTGGAGTAAAGTTATCTGGCGCCTGTAATACACGTTCGCCTTCGCTTATTTCTTAAATCTGAACGCTTTGAAAAATGTGAATTGGTACCGCGAAGATGCATGGAAGAAACACTAGGAAGTGTCCCCACAATAAGGATTGGATTGCATCTTGTGTGCGCAATGTTTACTCGGTGTGCAGAATATACAACATTGATGCCCATATGTTTTTACAGTGAGAAAAAATACTAATGACATAATCACAACAACACGCCAGAACATTTTTATCATTCTGTCACTCATTAATTATTAAAAATAGTGTTCTTAATTTAGTGGGGAGAGAAGACTAGCGTCTGGTCAGGTTTAACATACTGGTCAGACTATGTTAGTCAGGGTCAGGTTAAACATACTGGTCAGACACTTTCAGGAGCATGTGAAATATACCGATCAGACTATGTTGGGGTCAGGTGAAATATATGGATCAGACAATGTTAGGTAAGGTCAGGTCAGGTCATCCCGTAACCGGTGAGGTCGTTGGGGCACACATGAAATATCCTCACAACCCCACGCCATGCTTCTCTGTCAGCAGCCGCTACCTGTGCCTCTTCTGGTCGGAGATTGGTCAATTCTTTAATGTTGTCCTCCCACCTCTTTTTGGGACGGCCTCTTCGTCGTCTGCCTTGCACCTTTCCGTAGAGGATCGTATTTGCAAGACCATTTGATCTCGATATGAGACCGTACCAAGCGAGTTTCCTTCTTTTGACAGTTGCCGGGAGGCTCAAAAGGCCCTATTGCTGTTGTAATTCTGTCTCGTATTTCCTCATTTGTAACTTGATCTTTGTACAATGTAAGGGCCAGGTGAAATATATTGATGAAAACCCCATCTAACTTCCATGTAGTACTACCTGCAAACAGACTGTTTCACGACAACCTAGCTAACGAGGTAGGAACCGACTTGATCCCTGTAGTCGTGAGCCATCACGCAGATGAAGCCAAGCATAGTATTACAGCCTGGAAGACCCCGGACCACTTTCATTAGGAGACTGTGGATGTGAGGAAAGCTACTGCAACCCGCCGTTTAACATCCTTTTCATCACGCGCGAAAGTGTATCCAAACTGATTGTGGACATTCAATAACAGCAACAATAATAAAAATAACAACAACAACAAAAACAACACAATAGTACTTGACTAAAGTTAATAAAATTGTACGTCTCGTATTATACGAGTATATATCATCATAATCATGTAGCATGCCCTTTGCTCTCATAACATCCGATATGCAAGACAGTCGATTCCTGGCCAGCTCTCCTGCCTCTGCCACTGTCAAACCCAAGAGCCTTTGTTATATCCGTCGTTCATCTTCTCCTCGGTATGTCTCTGCCTCTTTTGCCAGGTACCATATCTTCCAATGTCGTTCTTTCTAGGTCACTGAGACGTTTTATGTGACCAAAGTATGTTAATTTCCTGCAGGTAATGATGCTTACCAGCCAGTTTTGTCTTATATCGAACTCCTGTAGCATTTCTGTGGTTTTCTTTGTCCGCCTTGTAGCTAAAAGGATTCAATCGTCTTTCCTAGAATTTGCCTGGTTGACCATCCTCGCACCAGTACGTTGCCACAGGGAAGATGCAAGTCCTCAAGATCTATATTTTTTGTAATTTGTTACTGCTCAAGTTTGTCATTTCAGTTAACCTCTATAGTGCCATGGTTGAATTGTCTCCTCTCCTTATTTACTTTCGTCAATCTCGTCAATCTCCGTTGTTGCTTCGAGCCAAGATGTTCGAAGTTCGTGACATTCTGAACATTTTGCTTCTCTAGGATAACTTTAAGTCTGGTTTTGATGGTATCAGTGCTCATTGTTTTAGTCTAACCGGTGTTTATAAATATATGGTGTTCTTCGCTAAGTCGTTTAACTAATATCATCATCTGTTCCAGCCAAGCATCCCTATTCAAGAGAACAACTGCAAATCTTAGTTCTGATATTTCATTCTCGTCGACTGTGAACTTGTCGAACTTCCATACCGTTTCTCATTCTTGACACTTCTCATTATGTTTTCTGCACAGACATGAACAGATAAGGAAAGAATTATATATATAAATATATAATTATGTATATCATTATATTTTCTAAAATAAAGTATTATTGTTGCGAGTTAAACTACATTTCCTGTGAGATGGACTAGCCTGTGACTTTAACTTGATCTCTTTATACTGGTTTAGAAGACTGTATACCACTCATTTCTTGGAGGGTTATTTAACCGATGTGCGAGTCCCTTTACACTCAAACACTAGAGCTAAGTAGACCCGCAGCCAGTTAGGCGTCATCTATATGTTGCTCTTAACAAACTACCTGGGGGAAGGTACAAATAATTCTTAGGTAGATTTTTAGCAAGAATATTTTGAATTTTATCTTGACAGCGGCCATTAAGCCTACTCTTCTCGATTTCTAGCTGCCAAGGGATTTTTAACGTGCTCAACACTAAACACTGATTTCCGATCTCGCTACCCAGAGGTCAAGGCAATTTTTACCAGAACATCCATGTGAACAAAATTTCAGTCTCCACCGTGATTCGAACCTGCGACCTCCGACACCCGAGATGGACACCTTCACTCGAGAACAATGAGTGCCCCCAGCGTAGCGTAGAAGAACGATTGAATATATTGATCTAAGACTGCTCCTTGAAGTCTGAATAGTTTTCTGTTCTAGCACCCGAGGCTGGCAAAATGTATGAGAATGCAATAGAGTGTCTCTTCATTCTTAGAACTTGTCGGTACATCAACCATTTGTACAGCTGGTGCAAACCATTTGTCTAATCCCAAACATCTAAGTGATTTTAGTATATCTGATGCAGAACTCATAAGCAAATCAAGAGGCCAACATATTCTTTAGAGAAGGAAGCACAGACCTAAACCATATAAATATAGGAGCGAGAAAGAAGATGTCCACTTTGATCTGGACTGTTCCATGCATAATCAGAAGTGATGTGGCCTAGGCTATGAAGAAATGTAATCTGGGGGTAAAGATACACGACGAAAAACTGGAGGCAATAACGCTTGCCGATGACCAAACCATTTTAGCAGAGACAGAGGAAGACTTACAAACACTGCTAAAAAAAATCAGTGAAACGGCAAAAACCAATGACATGACAATAAATAAATCAAAGACAGTGATCATAGTTAAAGAACCAACGGAAGCTAAGCTAACCATCGAAGAGGATCAAATCGACTAGGTATACCAAGTGCCCTACCTGGGTCAAATCATTATCGAAGTTGCACGGTAACAAACAGAACAAATGAACCAGTAATCGCCTTGACAAAGAGAGCATTTAGACAACAACAGAGATTCCTGATATCAGGTAGCATTAGTATGATTTTAGAAAAGAATCCTTACCACATTTTTCTGGTATGGGGTATTGTACGGTTGTGAAACATGGGAAATATATGAAAGAGATAACACATGTTAGGAGGCTTTTGAGATGTGGTGTTACCGACAGGTGATTAAACTGAACTAGACAGAGAGAAAATAAAACGTTGGGGAAAGTAAGAGAGAAATAAGTTGCTACAAAAGATACTAACACGACTGGCTTGGCTGGATCACAATATACGTCATTAGGGCGCAGTGAAAAAAGTCTTGGAGGACAGAACACAAGGAAATAAAGGTAGGGACAGACAAAGAAATACCTTTGTGAAACAAGCGTACAGAGGATGAACATTTATGCTGAACTAACAACGGCCGCAGATAACAGACAGATCAAAACACATAATTCAGAGCTTGCAAACCAGTTTCAGGACTGAACGACGAGACGATGTGGAGTGAATATATCCGCTGATCATTAAGAAGATGAGGTTAGAAAAACGCGCAAAGAGCCAACTTCGGGTAGCATCTTTACTACAAAAGCATCCAATTGTCGGTACATAATCCACTTATATAGTTGATCCATCCATATGATCCAGCACAACGCTAAGCAGTCAATTTCCAGGGACATGTCTATCGTGGAATTTACCCGCCGCCTTGATCAGTCTAAGAAAAGTATAGCCACTTTAGCGTTAGGCGAAGCTCCATAATGGTTGTTCAATGCGAGACGTACGGTATGTTCTATCTGCTTCTTATAGGAACATATATGCTTACATGTTGTTATCATTTACACTATTGTCATCAACACCATCGTCATCACTAACATAATCGTTATGGTCAACATCATCGTTATCCCCAACATCATCAACATCACCATTTTCATCAACATCATCATGAACATAAATATCACTGTCATTATACCCATCATCAATACCGCCATCATCAACATCTCCGTCATTATCAATATAATCAACATCACCATCACAAATATCAACATCCTCAACATCAAGATCACCAACATCATCAACGTAATAACCAACATCACCAACATCACCAACATAATAACCAACATCACCAACAACATAACCAACATCACCAACAACATCAAAATTACCACCAACAACATCAAAATCACCAACATAATAACCAACATCACCAACACCACAACATCAACATCATAACCAATATCACCAACAACAACAACATCAATAACATCAACTTCACCAACCTCACAGTCAACATTACCAACATCAACATCTGCAACATAAACATCACCAACAGTCTCATCAACAGCATCACTAACATCACCATCATCCACGTCAACATCACCAACAAAAACATCACAAACATCTACATCATCAACTTCAACAATATCATCAACTTTAACATCACCAGCATTACCACAATAATCAACATCACAAAAATCACCGACATCAAGATAATATCCAATATCATTACCATCTCCAACATCGTCAACATCCCCAACAACCAACATCACAGTCATCATCAATATCACCAACATCATCAATATTATAAACATCACATCTATCGTCAAAATCACCATCATCATCAACATCACAATCATCATCAACATGCATCAACATCACCGACATCGTCCACATCCCCAACATTAGAGGCACCATCATCATGATCTCTGTTCAGACGTGGGGACAATCTTTTCTCTTGCCGTGTCCGCTAAAATGGGTGCATTGCGCGACGATTTGGATTGAAGTGAGGAAGAAACAGTGCCATTTGTCAACCTCTCTCTCTCGTCTTGAGCTACCTTTGGCTAATGGCAAGAGATTATCGAGACGACTGGAGATAGGACAGGATTAAGATTTTTCCTCATTGTGTATTCCCGAAGCCTTTCAAGTAAACAGGTATCCCACAAGGCAGCGGGGGGGGGGGATTGGGCGGGGGAGGGGGGTGTTGAAATGACATCTATCGTTGTGTGTCTTGCCTTTCCCATAACCGTGAGAGGTCGTATGGACATCACTCAGCGTGTGAGTGAGTCTAGAGGTCGTATGGACATCACTCAGCGTGTGAGTGAGTCTAGAGGTCGTGTGGACATTACTCAGCGTGTGAGTGAGTCTAGAGGTCGTATGGACATCACTCAGCGTGTGAGTGATGTACTGGGCATCTCTCCCAGGCAAAGTGTTCCAGTCCATTATAGTCCCGTGTCTATATTTCTGTCACACTAAAACCGACTATCTGCAGCTAAGCGGAATGGCGCCAACCTTCCTAAGTCCAGCCGGATGCACTAGACCGTGAAATACGACACAGGTCTAACCGTATTACTAACTCATTTAGCCAATATACATGCCAGGGTAATCGGAGGGAAGCAAACACAAAAAATGAACGAATCAACTAGTCCAATTAGAGAACAATTGCACGTTTTCGCGAACACAAGTGTATGTCGTCGGCTAGTGTGAATTCCAGGTAAATCCGTGTCCTGGTGGCATCCAAAATTAACTAAAACACCAGATCAATGTTAGGCCCGAAGTCGGTACGGCGCTATCTTTGTTGCTCTTTACACAACAAATATACTTGTATGGCTACCTGGTATGCATATTATTTGTTTTGTCTGAATCCTGCTTGTTCGCCTTTTACATTGATAGCTACACCTGTCTTTTAATCTTCTTCTTCTTCGTACGCTGTTTACAGCGATATTTACGTTGCACTGATTTAATTTGTTAGCCAGTGGCTCAGTGCATCCGATTTCAACAGGCGTTTCTGTAGGGTTGCCCTCCTTAGCCTTTGGCTGTCCCCAGCCTAACTGCAAGGCAGCAGTTGTTTTTGGTCAGAGTTGTCTCTCTTGGGAAGTTGTCTTGCAGGACTATCGAGTCTTCCCTACTCGTGTCTATAGTGTTTGGAAATGAAATGATGGACTATGTACTAGTTTGTACTATCCCGGAAGAGAGGCAGTCCAGTGTGACTTTTTCCCAGGATCGTCACGTCCTGCCAGAAACGTAGCATATGCATATGAGTGAGGTATCTTTTTGCTCGCTCTATTTTCTCGGCTCATCTGCAGTGATGGTACGCCTAGCATTCCCCGCCACCCGGGAGCTTGCCACCATAGGACAGGAGGTGCAGTGTCCGCTGGACTGCATCTCTTCTGCGTCCATTGGAATGACTGATAGCAGACAGATGCAAAGAGCGAGGAAGGAGTGCATTTTACCAGGTGCATTCCTGCGGCTCGATCGGGCCGGGACACAAGCCCCAGCCATGTCGTAGCCTCCCATCTCAGCGGTGCTGAGATTTTGGGCGGGATTCTGGCTTAGAGGCGTTCGGCCGTAATCCCTCAGATGGTAGCTTATCAGCCAAGCACGTGAACCAAATGTCAGCGACCTGTGATTCCTCTCGAAATAGTGCATTTGACCAGGTGACAAGCCTAGTCTTGCACGGAGATGTTGTCCGCCTAGGGAGCGGACATGGTCAAGGGTTGAGTCTCAGCAGTTCGCAGTGAGGTAGCTGATCTACTGCTTAGGGTACCCGACCGAGAACTAAGTCTTCTACAAATGATTTCATTCCTCATCGCCGTATGGGGTGAATATCGAGCAGCTTCCCGCCCGCTTTTATCAGCGGACGGCAGAGACCTCATTCTGCGGCTTGACCGGGCGGGGCTGGAGCGTGACCCCGAGGTCCCCACCATGTCGAAGCCTCCCTTTGCATTTGTGCTGGGCTGCTTTTAGGCGGGATTTTTGGCTTAGAGGTGTTCGGCCATAATCCCTCACCTCGAACCGTTGGCTTATCCGCCTAGTACGTGAGTCTTTTAATCTAATAAGTATAACCCTATTAACACCTCGCCTGGCACAATGTCATCCATACAAATGGAATAAAATATAGCAAAATCTTTACCTTTCCTTGGTGAATAACAGAACCAACATCTCATTTTCCTCTCGTTATTTGCTAAGCATTTGTAAAACATAGATTTTGCATACTTTTCAGTTTATTACAATTGTAAACAGAGTTAAACAATGCTAACATTGTTACTTCTATAATATTAGCTGCCCATTCGTGCCCAAAAATCTCACATATGCTCTGTTACATTGACGGGCCAAAATCCAAGATGGTTGTCAATTAAAAGATTAGATTTATTGCTTCTTCAACTCACTGGTTGTACAGGAATAGAATCAACATCGTCAGTTTCGTAACACAATTTCCTTAATGTGTCCAGCAATACTGTCAGGACTTTCTGTTATTTCCAAAGTTGCGATGTTCTCTGTGTCATGGTTGTGATTATTGTCAGTTTCAACTACTCACAATCAACAGATTCTTGAGCTTCAACCTCACCCGTTTCGAACATCTGGATTTGGTTTTTCACCCTAGAATGAACACAGAAAATACAAGATATTCTATTGTTTTTTGGTGTACCATTAAACACGTTGGTGCATTTTCTCAAGTTTTTGCAACCCACGTTATTGCTTGCACATTATTATATTTTATATCTTGCTGTAAGGCTATGCATACAGTAAGTACGCCACAATTCGCCTGAAAATTAAATCCCCGATCAATATCAAATATCTTTCAGGTCTCACGCGTTCTGTAGTTATAATACATGCAATATGTAATGGACCGTTTTTATTTGGATAGTGTCTTTTAAGTCTTCTTTTTAGAACGTTATAAAAGCGATTACAAAGTGTCAAAATGATATTTTGAACATCATCAAATTTCTATATCAATTTAATATATATATCGTTTCTCATGTAACATAGTCACGTTTTTTATATGATTCTAGTCAAATTCGCATCTGTGTGATATGTATGACATGACGTTAGTAAGCTGTCATGTTCGGTTTCTGGGCCTGTTACAGAATGGAGTTTTCCTGTTTTTTGCGATCTTGTCGCTGATGGAAAATCGTTTTGGTCGTATGATATAGACTTGGAATATATGTTTTGTACTTCAGACATCGTTTGCAATCTTCCGTACAACTACATTTCCTGTTTGGCATATTGTCCTAATAAACTCAGATAACGAAGCTTGGCATGTGTGCTCTTGTGGTGATGATTGCATTTTATTCTCATTTGGCGAAAGTTGACATTTTAAGAGAGAACATTTGTTTCTTGTTAGCTCATATTTGCAATGTGTTCCCACAAATACAATTCCAGAACGTGACTGAATATCGCTGACAAGAGTCACCATGACGTTATTGAATAATGACACTTATTGCGTCACTATTTACCACTGGACTGTTCTGTTTGGTGTTTGAAATCAGCTTAGCACCCGGTGACGATGTTGTAGAGCGGAATTGTGATTTCTAGAAGTTCCAGTCTCTCGGTTTGAACTTCCGTTGCATCCAGGCTGAAAGCACCTCCTAATATGACCTACATATCTCTGTGGATTGTAATATCTCTACCGTGCAAAAGAAACCATACCTACGTAGGTGGAACAGACATCCCTTAACCAGTACTGTCATCTTTGAGTTCGGTCTGAGCAATGCCAGGACCCGAAAGGGGACAGAGCATAGCAACACTATAAGCCTGGCCAGCATACCGTGGGAAATGACAGTTGAGAGTTGTAGATAGGACCAGCTACCTCACTATGTTCAATCATTAAGGCACACATACTTCATCCAATATATGGTGAGTATAATTAGAGGAAACATTCAACTCCACAATCCTAAACAAAAGCAGGCAATCTAACAGAAGGACTAATGACGCATTTCAGAGAAAGGCGTAAAGAATCGCATGGCGGCCTACCTATTTTCTTTCCGGAACATCAGCAAGCCCGGTGGCTGGAACATTTGTATACACGATTACTATCCTGGGTTAGCCGAAACAAGATAGAAAGGAGTTGAGAGGGTGAAACTGGTGTTTATAAAATGTGAAGCAGCAGGATTCTAAACGATACTGGCAACTTTTATAACCGTCAAGAAAGAAGATAGAGATAAATAGTATCCGATGCTATGCTTCAATCAATGACAAAGAAGTATCAGTCAAAAAGGAATTGTACACCAGACATTAAAGCTGGTTGGCTGGTTGGTTGGTTGGTTGGTTGGTTGGCTGGTTGGTTGGTTGATTGGTTGGCTGGTTGGTTGGTTGGCTGGTTGGTTGGTTGGTTGCTTTGTTACTGATCCAGCACCCTGTGAGTCCAAGCCCTTTGGCCCAATGCCATACAGTGGTATATACAAGTGTGTGAGCTGTTGTATAGTTCCATGCATAGTGTCCCGTTTTTATGGTCACCGAGGAATCAACTCTTCAAGATGTCATGTATACAAAGTGATTGAAAGACATTATGATTTTGATCATCACGTAGCATGTCCTTTGAAGACCATCGCTCTCATCACAGACCGTCTAATAGAAATTCCATCTCGTGCTAAATCTCCAGCCTGTTCCAGAGTTATGCCCAAGCATTCCTTAACATCTTGGTGTCATCGCCTTCTGGGTTCGCCTCTGCCTCTCTTGCCCGGCACTATACCTCCCATTACCGTTCTCTCAAAATCGTTGTGTCTTTTGATGTGACCAAAGTAATTCAATTTGCTGTTCATTGTGGAATTTATGAACCAGTACTTCTCTATTAGCAAAACTCTTGTCGAATGACTGCATTCTTTATTTTTGTGGGTCCATGGTATTCTGAGGACTCTTCTATCATATTTAAACGCGAAGAACATGATTATCTTTCTTGGGGTTTTGGCAACTGTCCATGTTTCTCAGCCTTATGCTGCAACGGAAAAAACACAGGTTCTCAAAATTGTTGTTTCTGTTGATTTGCTGGTTATGTGCCATAGTTTCCTCAGGTTGTGTAGCCCATGAATTATCAATGATTTGGATGGGCGAGCTAAATGCTTAGGTTTAGGTTGAAAAAAATCGGTTGTCAAGTGATCATGGGCACATATGGAAATGTGATTAAACACTTTTGACAGATACAAACACTTCAACATTCTTTAATATGTGCATTACAATTAATCAATAGCCATGGATTGTAAGGAACCACATATCGAGAGACATGCGTACCAACGTATTTGCAAATACAGCTATGATAAAATATATCTGATATATCTTTCTACACATATTAGATATGAAATTTTAAAATTCCTTATTGGGATAGTATTGTAACATATAGAATTCATCAGGCTTTGGTAGAATGCGCTAGATGGTGTGGGAACGTCGTGGTATAAGCATCAAGACCAAACTAAAAGTCTACCGTGCCACCATCATTCCAACCTTACTCTACTTCTGCTGGACTGTATACTCTGGACTGGCAAGGAGGTTAAACCACTTCCACACAGGTTGCCTGAGGCGAATATTCCACATTCGATGACAAGATAGTGTCACTGACATCGATGCTCTCTCGAGGGTTGACATGCCCAGCATCCATGCACTGCTAAAGAAAGCTTAACTAGGATGGGCCGGACACCTCGTCCGTATGTCAGACGAATGACTCCCAAAGAAGCTTCTCTACGGCGAGCAGAGAGAGGGATGACGCGAGAATGACGCCCGTTTTAAAGACATTCTGAGGGACTCAAAGTTGCCCGATAGATATCAACACCTAGTAATGTCCTACGCAAAACAGATCTGACTGGAGAAGCGCAGTCAAAGCGGGTGTAGCTAGCAGCGAAGACCACCGTGTTGTGAAAGCCCAGAGCAGACGGGAGACTCGGAAATTCCGAAAGGGCGGGAACACCATCACCTTCTGCAGACCTGGTGTACCCGTTATGCAGCAGATGTTTTCGTGACCGCATTGGCCTGTCCAGCCACATGCGCACCCACACCGAACAGGGAAATCTGTGACAAGGATGATGTCGGCGGTCCTCCTTGACAGTGATGGACAGCTTTTATTATTATAATTCATTGTAGGCGTCCATATACTCTCATTGTAATGGAAATTGCAGTCAAGTTTCTTAAAATACATGGCTCAGCGGAACGAAATACACTTGCTAATACAAAAGGCGTCGGTTTCAACAAGCGAGATCAGAATGTCAACAATGCTAAAATATGCGCAGTATTACAAAAGGAATGGCAAAATGTATCAAATATAATAAATACAATATAAGTATGAGTTTAAACATTGAAATAAAAGCTACTTGTTTACGGAGGCTTACAACTGAGACGTTATTATTTCACAGTGCAACGGAAAGCATCGACATACAAATGCAGAATGATGGAATAAATCAACTTTGCAAATGTTTTTGTTGTGTAATTTTGTAAATAAATTCACATAAACTTGTCGTAATCACGTGACCGAAGGATATTAAATATTTATATAGTTAACTGGAAACCTCTTTTTATTTAACAAAACCTTCTTCTTCTTCTTTTTCTTTTTGTGCTTCTTCTTCTTCTTCTTCTTCTTCTTCTTCTTCTTCTTCTTCTTCTTCTTCTTCTTCTTCTTCTTCTTCTTCTTCTTCTTCATCTTCTTCTTCATCGTTTGCTCCGAAATAATTGCATCTATTTCTGAATGAACTGAGCTGTTAGTTTCAGTTCGCAGCAAGAATTTTGAATCTTTATATCTTATTTGGCAAGTGGTAGTATGCTTCTGTTTTTGAAATAACCAATACCTAGCTAGTATCAATATTTAATTCAAAACATTCTTACTTTGAAATGACAGAATAGAATACAGCAGATGTAATGATAAAAAAGGATGTAATTTTACAGCGACTAAGCTCATGTCTGCAAACCAAATTCCAGATGACGGGTTTCTTAAAAAGTATGCCTTAATTAAACTGAACGCAATACAATCGTTTACAGATAAGCAGCAGTTCTAATGAACCTGTTTAGAAAGTCAGCAATACTTAAATATGGTCAGTCTTAAAAAAAAGTATGAAGATCATGTATCAAATATAATCGATACATTCGTTTACTTTTACAATCTTCTTTTCGCAATTTGTCCATCTTGTGCCTTTCAGCGTTAGGTTTTGAAGTTTCTTGACCTGGCCCTAGTATGTGCTTCGTACACGTGGCGCTTCACTGGTTCTGTTATTTCTGCTTTCAGTTGTTTAAGTGGTCGGCCCCTGGCTTTGTATCTGTATGGCATTGCTTTCTGATGGATACTATCTGGTGTTTGGAGTGTCACGTGACCGAACCATTTGGTTTGCCGTCTCTTGATGAGGTCAAGCACTGGTATTGTACCAACTTATCTCCTAATATATTCGTTTCTGATTCTAGGAATATCGTGTTGCAATGTTATTATTGTATCCATTGCCAGGTGCTTACAGTGTAATATCAGGGACATTTGTTCAATGATTTCACTTGCTTTATTACATCTGTTTTGGATTTCGGTGTCTCATTTTCATTCTGCTGAGATTATGTTACCAAGGTACGTTACATATTTACATGTTTTACTTGATGGTTTTTTTTAAATGAATTTTATTGTTTTCTATTTCTATTCTTGCAAGCGTCATAACTTGGTCAATTTTCTGACCGTAATCCGTACAGGCCTCATTAGGATTGTTAATATGTCTCTGCAGTTGTTTTTCTGAGGCTGCTATTAGTGCTTGCCCATTAGTAAAGATAAGTTCATTAAAGTGATCACTTAGGATGTTTCCCTCACTAGTGTTGGCTTTTTTTTTACATATTGTGTCTATATATGAGTTAAACAGTTAAGGGGATAGTACACAACCTTGCTATACACTGGTCCTATTATGTTGTTTTTTTGTTTTTTTTTGTTTTTGGGGGGGGTGCATATCCTGCGTTTGTTCTTACTCTAAATTGACTATTTACATAAAGGCCTAAAGACAATGGTTTGTCAAATGTTTATTTACTCCATAATGTTCGAATGTTTTCCACTCGATCGAGTGCATTCTCTTGGTCTAAGAAAACAACGTGTAGTGTCCATTGTTTTCTCCGCTAGTTGTCTGATCGCGAAGATTGCCCTTGGACAGTTCCTGTTTTTCCTAAATCCCATCTGTGCTTCGATAAGTTGCGGAGCTATCATTTGGTGTAGTCTTTATTACGGTATTTGACAGAACTTCTTTTCAGTATGGCTAAGCAATGATATTCCTGTTTGTCTGGGTAAGATAAAACATACTGATTTAAGACCCCCACCTCATTCCCATGCAGCTTTCAGTGGAAACCGGCTGTTTAGTGACAGCCTTGCCAACGAGGTGTTATGTAACATAATCGCCGTAGTAGTGACACAGGTGAAGTCACGCATAGCACATCCGCCTGGAGTTGCCATGTTCACCTTCATCCGCACGCCCCGGGATGTAAGGGAAGCTACTGCAACACTTGACTTAACGAACTTTTCAGAGCGTACGAAATAATACAAATACTCATTATGGACATTAAACAACAACAACAACAACACGTGGGCCGAATGCGTTAAAGTTGTGAAAATTGATTTATATCATTGTGAGTCCCAATAAAAGCTAATGTTTTGTTGTTGGTGAAAGTAATAATGAGAAAGTTATACGAAAATCGCGCTAGGAAACGAAAGCAAGAAAAGGAACCGGAAGAAATACCTAAAGTTTAAAGCCACTCATCTGATATGGCTTATTATAGCAGGCAGAAACAAAACGAGATAATTACAGAAACAGAACATTTGTGTTAACAAACAGAAGAGAATAAAATAGACAACACCGAGCAATCTGTGAAGATAAAAGAACAAACAGTTTATATAACAAGCACAGCCTCCCAAGAACTTTCAGGAAGTTGTCTGAAACTACTACAAGTACAGAATTTTCTGAAGGAAATAATTCGTGATATGACCTACAGGTAACAAATTAATACGCCCCGCTGATGGACCATACCACGAGATAGTTACACCAAGAAATAGTTCAGGCTCATTTCAGTCTTAAAGACGTATAAAGAAGCAAATGAGCATTGCAGATACACACATACAAACTGTTAATGTTACTACTTATTTCAGAGTCAATAATGACATGTTTGTGGACCGCATTGAAGGAAAACAAAATATAATTCTGGATTGAGAATGTCCACACTAGGGTTGAAATTATATCAGTTCGAAACGAACCTCCAAAAAGCCAAGTTCGGTTCTGGTCAAAGAATGTATTCCATACCGTCAAACCATTTGGAGAAAGCTACCCTTAAGAATGCCGAATGCATTCTCAAAGAAAATAAAAAAGTCTATAATGTTGTGTGCAAACATATCTCTAACCAAATGAACCCAATTTCAGCTTGAGGTTTTATTAGTTTCGATGATATGCATCACGCGCTTATCGTGTTCAAACTCACGAAAACTCTCAAAATCACATGGAACTATATACTAACATGCTTAACCTGAAAGCGTGGGCAAACGCTCACATGAAAACTTGAAGAGTAAATCAAAGAAGAGCAGGATTACTGGAATCACGCACTCCAGCCAGTTGTTGGGGTGACTTCGCTTTTGGAAGAACGTTGCTTGTGACGGCTAACTGGACAATTTCAACTTTCTTCGATGGCTTGGATTAATTGCCGAGTTTGATCCTGTCACGTGTGCTCACATAAATCGGTGTGCAAGTAAAGACTGCGATCAGTCATCGTCGTATTTATCTAAAACCATATGTGAAGTGGTTATCTAGTTGATAGATAATAACGTTCGAGAAGCAAAATTGAACATCAAACATTCAGGGGATTTGAATTGTTCAGTCGATTCAACCTCTGATGTCTCTCATTTTAATCAATTGGCTATCTTTGTCAGATATGTCTAACATAGAGATGCATTACCCGTTGAACGCTTTCTGAACTTTCTTGAACTGAAAGATCACAAAAGTAAAAGTCGGCTCAGCTCTTTCTGAACTGCTTCCTTGAGCTTGAACTTGATCTCAGTAAATGTAGTTCTTCTCAGTTCTTAGTCTGCCTGACCTTCTATAGGAGAGGATGCCCTGGGCAGGTCCCAGCTCTGGTATGAGTTGGATGACGCCAAGAGAAGCATTTCCTACTTAACGGGCTAGGCTTGAGTAGTTTATTACTCCGCTATGCTGGAACAAGTGCCGCAGTGGGTGGTTGGTTAACCGATGTGCGAATCCATTTTATGTGATTCAAACACAAGATCAAAGTAGTTCCTCGGTCTATAAGCCGCCATTTATACTGCTCTAAACAAACCACATAACCATGGCCAGCGTTATGCCATTTCACACAGTAGCCTCTTACGATTTGCTATCTGGGGGGTGGGGGGGGGGGGGGAAGCTGTGGTGCTATTCTTGTCCTTATCATTCACAAAGAGCCAGGTGGACCGCTCGGGTCAGTATAAGTAGAGAACAACCATTAGGCAATATAGTCAATATGTAATTTATTATGTCCAAAATGCATTTAATGGTGTTCAGGGAAAAGTTTTGCAAAGAACAAATTTGAATAGTTTACTCCTTGCGCTGGACATTCCATAAATATTATTGGAAGGACTTCAGTTACCCCGTACCTCGATGCAGCAATTTTTGGGCCACAATAAGTGAGCTTTTTAGTTTTTTTTCTTCAGCTTTTACAAAAAAATTAGCAGTGCTACACATTTCTTTCCTTCAGCTTCGAACGTTGTTAAACATTTGTCAGACACAAGATGGGATACTCATTTCAATGCAACTGCTACCAACAGTTATGCTAACATTGTTTAAGCCTTCAGTCATATTTACAGTTCTGAAATTGAAAATGATGAGATCAGTGACAAAGGCTGGAAATCTGCTGCAGAAAATGGAAACATTTGAATTCATGGACAGATTTGCTAGACCAGTTCCGTAATGTCAGCAAGACTCTATAAAGTTCTCAAATTTCATTGAGTACACTTCTAAAAATGTACATCTCAATAAACAGTTTCTGACAGACGCTAGCTATTGTTCATGAAATTGATCTTCAAGTGAAAATCACTCTACCGGATTTAATGTACGAAAGAAAGGCAGAAAGTTTGTACTAAAATAATTTTTAAAAAAACTAACTGAAATTATGAGACATTTCCCGAAATTGTAGACGAACTTTCATAAAAAGACAGGCTAAAGATAATGTATTAATGTTATGAATGCCCCTAGAGCCAAATAGGAAAGAAGGACAACAACGTATTAAAGTTCAGCTAACAATTGTCCACTGAACGTACCAGCAACCATAGAGCAGAAACAATCGTGTTGATGTAAGAGTATCTTGGTGATGTTAACTTTGTCTAGCCAATGAAGTCCTGCACTTCCACTGGTACATAAAACAAGCTCACCTCAGAAAAGACAAAATCAGCCAACAAGATATCTATCACATAATGCTATAAGAGAAGGAGAATGCTCTAGACAGCTTTCCCTTAGATGGGAACCATTTCTAGATTGTTTCTGTATTTAATGTTTATTTACTGTTCTGGCGAGAGATCATTCTCTAGATTGAAACAGAAACACAGATCAAATATTATTATAATCTTTGTGTCGAAAAAAGGTTCGTGTAAGAGACCTGATATATGTAAATATAAGAGATAAATGTATGTAAGAGAAAGGAAACGCTCATGTAAATATCTGAGTGAGATAAATGTATGTAAGAGAAAGGAAACGCTAATGTAAATATATGAGTGAGATAAATGTAAGAGAAAGGAAACGCTCATGTAAATATATGAGTGAGATAAATGTATGTAAGAGAAAGGAAACGCTAATGTAAATATATGAGTGAGATAAATGTAAGAGAAAGGAAACGCTCATGTAAATATCTGAGTGAGATAAATGTATGTAAGAGAAAGGAAACGCTAATGTAAATATATGAGTGAGATAAATGTAAGAGAAAGGAAACGCTCATGTAAATATATGAGTGAGATAAATGTAAGAGAAAGGAAACACTCATGTAAATATATTAGTTAGATACATGTATGTAATAGAAAGGACACGCTCATGTAGATATATTAGTGAGATAAATGTATGTAATAGAAAGGAAACGCTCATGTAAATATATGAGATAAATGTATGTAATAGAAAGGAAACGCTCATGTAAATATATGAGATAAATGTATGTAAGAGAAAGGAAACGCTCATGTAAATATATGAGATAAATGTATGTAAGAGAAAGGAAACGCTCATGTAAATATATTAGTGAGATAAATGTATGTAAGAGAAAGGAAACGCTCATGTAAATATATGAGATAAATGTATGTAATAGAAAGGAAACGCTCATGTAAATATATGAGATAAATGTATGTAAGAGAAAGGAAACGCTCATGTAAATATATGAGATAAATGTATGTAAGAGAAAGGAAACGCTCATGTAAATATATTAGTGAGATAAATGTATGTAAGAAACATGAAACGATCATGTAAATTTATTAGATTAATGTGTGCAAGAGAAGTGATACGCTCATGTAAATATATTGATGAAATAAATGTATGTAAAATAAGTGACACGCTCATGTAAATATATGAGATAAATGTATGTACAAGAAGCACACCACTCATGTAAATATATAAGTGGAATAAATGTATGTCAAAGAAGTGAAACTTATCTACACTATATTTCTGATAGTTTGCGTATGTCTGAAGACGCCATACCTCGAGAATGGAAGAACATATCGAGCTGAATTTTTCCCTGAACATTCTAAAATCGATTTGTACACCAAAGCACCTTATTTCTTCTTTTTTATTCTTTGTACGCTGTCAGACTTCACCTTGAATTTGTTCCAAGAAAGCAGCTGTCATCCTGAGGCTGTCGACACTGCCATAGAGCTTGTTTAGTGACAACAGCAACATTAAAAATGTAAAATTGCCTTCTATTTAGTGTAAGAAAATGGCTGCTTTCATTTATATTTACTACTGAATTGTGTGTAATAAAAAATTATAGAGTCTTAGAAATAAGTTCACAGAGTCAAAAATAAGTTAACGGAGTCAGAAAGATGAAGTTCATGGAGTCTGCAAGATGAAGTTCATGGAATCACGAAGATAAAGTGCACGGGATCATGCAGATGAAGTGCATGGAGTCAGAAAGATGAAGTTCATGGAGTCAGAAAGATGAAGTTCATGGAGTCAGAAAGATGAAGTTCATGGAGTCAGAAAGAGCGTCCCTTGAGTTAAAAAGAAGAAGCCAATTTAGTCATCCTACACCACAAACGTGAGTCAGAAAATGGTGTCCTGTTACAACCCAAACGCCCCATCCACACAACGTGAGTCAGAAAATGGTTTCCTGTTACACCACAAACGCCCAGTCCACACAACGTGAGTCAGAAAATGGTGTCCTGTTACACCCCAAACGCCCCGTCCACACAACGTGAGTCAGAAAATGGTGTCCTGTTACACCACAAACGCCCCGTCCACACAACGTGAGTCAGAAAATGGTGTCCTGTTACACCACATACGCCCCGTCCACACAACGTGAGTCAGAAAATGGTGTCCTGTTACACCACAAACGCCCCGTCCACACAACGAGAGTCAGAAAATGGTGTCCTGTTACACCACAAACGCCCCGTCCACACAACGTGAGTCAGAAAAGGGTGTCCTGTTACACCCCAAACGCCCCGTCCACACAACGGGAGTCAGAAAAATGAAATCCATTGAGTCATATGTCCTCAAATACAAGCGGAGACAGAAAGATTCAGTTTCTGAAGCCATACTTCATCTCAAACAAACACCCCCCTCCCCCTTCCCCACATACTCACACACACCTAACACTGTTTCCGGCATCCATTGCCAACAGCTGTTCCCTACCGACTCCACCTAATGAATACCAAATGATTCTTGATATCTCCAGGCTAGGCTCTTCATCCCAGATTAGAATTAGCAAAGGTGTGTCAGTCGCTAATATTCACATTACCCTTTTAAAGCTTCTGACCTGGGGACAGATGGGGATGTCACGTGAAGGGCTATGACTAGATTTGGCTGTTGCGGACTATTGATAGACAGATAGACATACATACGAAAGGCGTTCAAGTCAAACCAGAACTTTTAAAAAAATGATACATTTTTTTTCAAGTAATGAAAAGGCCATTTATTTTCCGATATAATCTCCTTCGACGTTTATGCACTTATCCCTAGCGAGGTTAAGTGATGCTTGATAAGCTTCAGCGTATAAAGATTTATCAGTATGTCTGTACCAATCCAGGACAACCTGCTTCACTTCGTCATCAGTACTGAATTGCTGACCTCTCAAGAATTCTTCTAGGGTTCCAAGCAGGTGGAAATCTCATGTAGCGAAGTCTGAACTGTAAAGTGGATGTGGCAATACCTCCCAGTCAAGTTGCTGCAGATGACGTATAGTGCGACGAGCCGAGTGAGGTGGAGCGTTATCTTGTAGTAGCAGGACGCCCTTTGTGGTCAAACCAGACAATTATTTTCCGCATATGGTTGTGCACATTACTAACAATTTCTATGTATTGTTCCCTGTTGATAGTGGCACCACGGGCTATAGAATCAACATTAACGATAATGCGTTCCACAATCTGGATATTAACAGGAATGGCTGGGGGATGGGTGGGGAGGGGGAGGGCGGGGTTGATAGCCGCCACCACGGCTGGCATCATAACTCACGGATATACGGCTATCTCTAAAACGTTTACACCATTCAAATGTCTTACTGCGGCTGAATGTCTCATCACCGTATTGTGATTGCAGTCTTCTGTAAATTTTCGCAGGTGTCACGCCTTTTTTCACAAAAAATTCAACACAACACGCTGTTCCATACAAGCACTAACAGTGCTGTCCGCCATTTATATTTATTTGTCACGTGACTGGCCGAAGGCAAGTGGGTCACCTAGTAGTAAAAGGACACATTTGCTTTTTACTAATGATAGTAGTTCCAGCACGCTATAACCCATTGAGGTAGAACTAGGACACAAGTGACCCTAACTAATGATAGTAGTACCAGCACGCTATAACCCATTCAGGTAGAACTAAGACACAAATTTCGTGTTTGATTTGTCTAGTGGTAGTTCCCGGGGTCTCTATCTATGGAACGATATTACACTCGCTGTGCTCCATCGATTGTCCGTAAGTAGCCCGAACAGCGATGTTTGATCTTGATCCGGATTCTCATGAATCCTTAAAAATGGCTTAATTCTTTTTTTTCCCCATTGTGGGTGTGTATCGCTTTTTGGGGTGTAAGATGGCGCAATTGACTTCAACCTGAAATAAATAAATAAACATATATGTGCCGATATTTTAAATTAAATTAAAAAAAATTAATTAAATGAATGTATTTATATATGAGCCAGCGACGAAAAGCTGTCTGCTCACACCAGGGCCAGCGACCAACAGCTCACTGCTAAGACCAGGGCCAGCGACCAACAGCTGACTGCTAACACCAGGGCCAGCGACCAACAGCTGACTGCTAACACCAGGGCCAGCGATCAACAGCTGACTGCTAACACCAGGGCCAGCGACCAACAGCTGACTGCTAACACCAGGGCCAGCGACCAACAGCTGACTGCTCACACCAGGGCCAGCGACCAACAGCTGACTGTTCACACCAGGGCCAGCGACCAACAGCTGACTGCTCACACCAGGGCAAGCGACCCAGAACAGTCAAAACCTTTCTACACCGCAACGTAGTGATCCTTGATAATAGGCCGCAAGAGGGCAGATAGGCTAAGGAGAAGGGCTCGAAGCGGTAAGGCTAACCCAGCACCGAAAAATGCCATACCGAAGACGGATGTGTCGGACCGGAA